>CAKOAT010935154.1:2671-140542 GCA_932364175.1 Eruca vesicaria subsp. sativa
AGCCACAACATAATGTATAACTCAGCTAGAGTAATCAATAACTCAGCCAAAACATAATCAATAACTCAGTCGGATCATAATCAATAACTCAGTCGGATCATAATCAATAACTCAACTCAGTCACACTATATAATAACTCAGTAACAACATAATCTATAACTCAGACACGTCGTAAGTCAAACTCAGGCACAACATACCAAAGAAGATGAGAAGATGATGTCGTAGATACGATTACGTCGAAACTTTTGCGGAGAAGAGGATGTCGACGAAGATGATATCGGAGACGGTTAGGGTTTAACGAGGTTGAGAAGATGATTTATGATATCGGAAACACTGTTTGAAACGAGAGAAGAGGATGTCGACGAAGATGATATCGGAGACTGTTAGGGTTTAACGAGGTCGAGAAGATGATTTATGAAAGTTGTGACGGAGAAGAATGTGACATTAAGACTTTTTTTTTGTTCACCGGAGATATGGGACTGTTGATTTTCCAGTGTAACTGTTGATGACACAAATTAGTTAGTGACGTGGATTGTCAAAATTATGATGTGGATTTAATAATTAAAATTTGTATCAATTGTAACAAAATTAAACAAGGGTGTTTATTGCAATTTACTAGGAGTCTAAAAACATTCTAGTAATTTTTAGAAAATATATACTATTCTAGTCATATACAAGGTTTTGTGTATCATTCTAGTAATTTTCTCTTTTGAAAAAGCTAAATCATTTACACTTAACTCAAGAAAGAAGAAAAAATATTTGACAGAAGAAGAAAATCTCTAAACATGATGATTATTATCTATCTGATAACCCCGTACAATAATAGAATGATTTTATAATTCTATAAATCGTAAATTATCCAGGTACTTTATTTAAATTTTATTTTATAACTAATTAGACATGATAATGATGATTTTTTTATAAAATGATTGTTTCATTGTTTTTTTAGTCAAATTTTAAACATTTTCACTTATCCTGCTTCTCTGTTTTTAGTCTCTATGATTTTAAGTTTGCATTTATACTGTATTACCATTACCAATCAGGTTACTACAAATCTATGTAAAGAGTTACATATCATTATTTTTCTCTTTGCTAAAAGTGTAAAGCATACAAAAGTTTAAGATGCTGAAAGAAAAAGATAAAAAGTAGTATAAAACGATGGGCCTGTAATACAGCGCTTTTTAAAGCCCGTTATATGCTCAGACCAATGACTCACACTCGAGCTATATCACTATTTAACATTTAAACCTTTCACGTGGCGGACACGTGACAACAAAAATTTCAATTAAAATTGCTTCTTCTTTTTGTTCTCCTTCTTCATCTGACTGAAACTTAATTCAGATCGTTTATTTAGACGGCTCCGAGACGTTCAATTTCTCTCTTTGATTGAATGGTATGTTGAAAAGTTTGAATTTTTATATCAATTCGTGGTTGATTTGATTTGCATGAGCTGATTATTACCCTTTTTGTGTTTCAAATTTATAAATTCAATCACTTAATTGTTTCTGAGTTTTTTTTTGCTTGCTTGCTAAGTGGTATTGAGTTTAGTTGTTGTTTGATTTTAGTTCATGTTTTCATCACTCACTAACAAGATTAGATTTTGGAATAGGAAACTGAAGACATGCATTCAGAATCTGACAGTGGTGGGAATCAGAACGTTTCAGAGGAGCTTCATCATCATACTCATACATCCATAAATAGTTCAACTTCTAGTAGAGATGAAAATGGTACCAAAGAACCTCAACAAGACACAACCTCTCCACAACAATCAGGTGTGCATTGACTTGTCTTCTCTCTCTGTCTTTGCGGATTTGCTTACTGTTCTGTTTTTACCAAGTGTTGTTGCTGTGTTTTCGATATGCAGCTAGTGAAAATAGTCAAGAACTTGTGCATACAACACCTCCTCACTCTCAACTTGTTAGCACCACACATGTAATCTTTGATCTAGCTGATGAAATTTTTGAATAATTGTATAAGCTGCGGTTGCTTACAGTTTCTTTATCATTGGTTATGAATAATGCAGGGAGGGGCATTCTCAAATGCATACCAGGATCCATATTATGCTGGGATGATGGGAACATATCCCTTGGTATATGACTTTATTTCTATTTTTTTTTCCTGTTAAGAGTTAAGACTATTTGATTTGATAGTGTGACACAATTGTGTGGGACATCTATCATTATTCTTGGCTGCTATTGGTTTGTGAGACTAGTCGTAGTAGGTGCTTTGAAGTCTAGCATGTTGAAGATTGCCTTACCTTAAAAGTGTCATGGTGTGAGGATTGTTCAAGTATCCTTGATAAATAAGCGAGCTCTGTTTTTTAAGTTGGTCGTTATTGGGAAGAACAAGATGCAGTTTTTTTTGCGAGAAGATTTATTCTTTCTGATAGGCTATCATTTTCCCTATGTCAGACTTATGTTCCATATGGTGGGATGCCTCATTCAAGAATGCCACTGCCTCCTGAGATGACACAAGAACCAGTTTACGTGAATGCTAAACAGTACCAGGCGATTCTGAGGCGAAGGCAGGTACGTGCCAAGGCAGAACTAGAGAAGAAGCTAATCAAATCCAGAAAGGTGATTTGCGTGTTAGCATGAAATATTATTATTAGCTTCTCAAGAGCTCTGATCTAAATGTGAACTCATCACACTGCCCAATGTCTTTGGCTGCGTGCTGCACAGCCTTATCTTCATGAATCTCGGCATCAGCATGCTATAAGGAGGCCTAGGGGTACTGGAGGACGGTTTGCAAAGAAAACTAACACCGAAACTACACAGAAAAAAGCTGGAGAAAGGAGCAATGCTGCTCGTACTCAGTCCCCGACGTCATCTAGTTCTGATCAACCTGAAGCTTTGAATGATGAATCCGACGAGGTGCAGAGGTCAGCCTATAAGAGAAGGGAAGAAGAAGACTGTTCAGGGCAGCAATGGAACAGCTTTTCTTCAAACCATCCTTCTCAAGCTCGTCTAGCAATCAAGTGACCTGTCTGGAGGCAACTCATTCTTGGCTTTCTCTTTGTTGGCTTATTTCGTTAGAAGCCATGAAAGAGTTTTCTCAGCTTTTGTTTCGTGTTCTGTACAAATACTTGTATACTTTTCTTGACTAGTAGACTAGCAAGTGTTGGGAGGTTTGCGTTCAAGATTATGAATCCAAAACTATGTGTTAAAAGATTATGAATCCAAAACTATGTGTTTAAATAACTACATTCCAGAGTGTGCCAAAATGAAAAGAGTACCACAAAATCTTTCAAGACTTTCTTATAAAAACTCACCTAGTCTTGGTCACACAGGCTGACTTATTGTTACAGTGAACTTTTGTTTCTATATATAACTTTTTATGTTTTTATATCAGAGTTGGTCCAGTCTTCAGCTTCTTCCTCGGCTTGTGTTTCGTCAAGCTCAGCCTCTTCAGTATGGTCTGGACCTGCTGCATCTGAGGAGTTGTTAGCCGCCTCTGTGATGTTCACAGGTGGCTGATTTTCCATCAAACCAGAGAGTGCTAGCTTTGGTGACCACTCAAGGACATCATCAATGATGTTGGACATCCTTCTTTGGTACCTGTATGCACAAAAGGTAATCATCACAAGTCAGCAGCCTCTACATAAACCAAAAGGAAGGCCAAGAATCCCGTAAAGGTTCAGTCAACAAGAGTCCGTTAGTTAGTATACCTGGCGCGAGCAGCCTCATCAGGGGCATGGCGCCTGAGCAGCATGACGACAACAACAGCCACAACTGTATAGAAAAGTCGAGATGTCCACTTGGGAGGTTCTTCCTCGTCTTTCTTTGGCCAGAAACGGAACAGTTCTTTCAATGTGGCTTCCTCTGCAAGAATGTTTGGGAAGAACCAGACACGCTTTCCAAGAAGAATCCACATAGCACCAAAAGCAACTGCTCTCACTGCAACGTTCAAGGTAATCAAGAAAGCCTAGTTTCAGTATAAGACAATTTTAAAATACGTATCACCACTCTCCGTGACCAGGATAAACTAGGCATATATAGCCAGTAAATCATTGCCTAGAAGTGCTAAGTGGTAATTCACCGTTCTTCCAATTCTCACAAGTACAAAAGAACTAGTTCTAGAGCCAATAAAGAGTCTACAGAGCGAAAAAACACACTAGAGAAAGTGACTTTCAAAGGTGGAAACAACAACACATTCAACAGAATACATATATATGTCGAAAGCTTACCGAAAAGCAAGGAGAGAATCATCAAAAGAATGCCAGCACATGAGTAGAGAACAATGAGTTTGCAACGGTGTGGGTAAACAGGAAACAAACAGATTGCAAGAGTCAATACAGGCCAGAAGAAGGACAAAAGCGTTTGCCACAGTGGATGCCGTTTCTCAAACGTCCATGCAAAAAACGCATCTGTTTCAGAGAAAGCTTGATCTTCCTGCATTACAAAGCACAGCAAAAAAAAAAAAAAAAAAAAATCAAAGCCTGAAATATTTGAGCTTAGCAAATGAACCAACCAACCAACACCGAAAAAGCTTACACGGAAAATCTCAAGATGAGCAGGCCAAGTAGACAACTTTTTCTTCCCGGGACGAAGAGTTTTAGTAACACGATCACAACGGACCAAAAGGTTCTTCTCCAACAACACATTGGCGATATCTTCAGTGTCAAGGTCTTTATCTTCTTCAAGAATCTCTTTACACTCGGGGTGATTCTTCACGAAGCTCACGAAATCTTTGCCTCTAAAGTACTCAACACGTGCTTGCTCCATAACAGCCCATCTTGACTCCAACCCCTTGTTGTCTCTAACTTTCTCAGCAAACAACTGAAACACATCCTTCTTCACACCTTTCTTCTAGTCAACCAAAGAAAACAGAATCAGCATTGCCACACAAAGGGATCATTAAATTCACATTACAAAGGCCAAAAGACTCAAACTTTCAAACATGCAAGTGAACAAAATTAAACATTTCACAGGTAAAATGTGCTTTACTTTACGTTCCATCAGTGATTGAAAGAGATCAAACAAAAAAATTGAGAGAAGAGAGGAGCAAAAACCTTAGGTGGAGCATCAGAACCGGAATCTCTAGCGGCGGAGGATGAAGATCCCGATGATCGTTTAACCCTTTTCTTCTCGGCTCCGACAGGCCTCTTCATCTCTCTCTCTCGCAACCTCTTCCTCTGAGACGAAACGGAGAGTTTTTTCGATATTTTTCTTACAGATCCAAAAGTTCTTTTTTTTTTGTTATAACAAAAAAAAAAAACAAACCTGGTTAAGTGTAGTCCCCGTGGAAGTGCGAAATCAGACCGGAAAACCGGTTATAGTTAAACTCGGATTAGCACAGTCGTTTCAGTAGTTTTTGGTTTTTGTTTCTAGCTTTTAGTTTTTGGTTTTTGATATCAGCTTTTAATTTTAGTTTTTGGTTTTTAGAGTTTTTAATATTTGGATTGTGTTTTGGGTTTTTGGTTTTTGATTTGTATATTTTAGTTCGAAAATTTTTGATTTGTTTTTGAAATTAATATTTTTTTGTTTTAAAAATGTGATGATTTATTTTTAAGACAGTACAACAAAATATTATCAAAATTTAGATCTTTTAGTAAAATATAATAAAATAGTAATTTTTGAATTTAAAAAATAAAAAAATATATTAAGTTGTTACTTTAGTTAATTACATTTTTGAAAAATATATATATATATATATATATATATATATTACGAAAAAATAAATCATAAAATATATTTACTTAAACAAAAAGTTAGAAAGTATACACATTTAGTGTTCATGTATATTATAGATTTTGGTTTTTGATTTAAGATTTTAGTTTTAGATTTTGGTTTTTTTATTTTAATATTTGAATTGTGTATTGAGTTTTTGGTTTTTGATTTGTATATTTTAATTCGAAAACTTTTGGTTTGTTTTTGAAATTAATACTTTTTCGTTTTAAAAATGTGATGATTTATTTTAAGGCAATTTAACAAAATATTATGAAATTTTATATTTTCTAGTAAAATGTATTAAAATATTTTAAAAATTATTTTAAAAAGACAAGAAAAATATATTAACTTGTTAGTTTAGTTTATTACATTTTTGTAAAATATATATTTTACCAAAAAACAGAATCATCAAATAACTTTACTTAAACAAAAAGTTAGAAAATATACACAATTAATTGTCACGTATATTATATTGATATTTACAAAAATAATAAAATATATATGTGAAAAAACTCGTACACCTTTTACAAAACCAACTAAATATGAATTTTGGTTTCTCTTTGAAATTTGTGAAAACATCTAAAACTAGTTTTCCTGTTTTGTAGGAAGTATTTTTTTTGTTAAAATCTTGGATCCTATTGGTGATTAAATTGTGAAGGCTGTTGAGACTTTAGCTTAATTATAAAGTCTTTAAAATTAATTTATTTTCGATCAGATTTTAAACTTTCTAAAATCCTAAGCTCTCTCCTTAAAATTTCCACAACCAAAATAAATGATTTTACGCTTTATGTTGTTTGTTTTTCTTAAAACCACAATTCCAAGTCTCAAACAATTGGATCCACATACTTGATTTAGGAAATCAAAACATGTCATCTGCAGATCATTTCAGTGGCTTTGAATTTTTCTGTACTTTGCTTTTCAATTGTTAATGATAATCTTCAGATGAAAAAAAAAACAAATTATTTGAACAAATTAGAATCGTAATTTGGTATAGCAGAAAAATATATCATAATAAGAAAAAATGAACATGCCAGAGATTTGTTCCAAAATATATTGGAAGGTAAGATCTAATTACAATTGCAATTCATCTCTCTCATTCACTAAAAGATAGTGAAGAAATGGACTGAGAGGGAGAACAACAAATTTATCCAAACTCACCAGCTTGGTTATTATGTGGTGGTGAATCGAAATCAAATTTGTTTCGTTTACCTCTTATGTTTTTTCTTGTGCTCAAAGACCCTATAAACAATGAAGGTTGTTGTTGCTAAATTTTTTTTCAAAAGCATGGGTCTTTCTTCCATTCTTTGGAATTGATTTATCGTGTTGTTCGGTTGTTGAACTACGTACACTATATAAATATTTACAAGTGTTCTTAATTTTTTTTCGTTTATATCTTAAAACACACAAAATTGTGTGATCTTTCCTTAAGAATTTTAAATAACTCATCCGAAACCAAACTAGAACTATGTAAATTCTTTCTAACAGGCCGATTTAAATAAAATTGAAGATTTTATTCAGTTATACTGATGCTAAGCGGGTGCTTAACACGGTATTTCTTTTGGTTGGCTACATACTGAATTATTATCGATTGAGAAATTTAATCAAAAGTTTTACACATTCACATGTTCCTTATAGAACACGTTGTTTTACTTCTAGTAGGGTTTCACTTCGGTTTTGATTCATTTCTTTGTTGTTTATGTCTTAGGTTTCAGTCTTGTTTTAGACTTTTAAGATTTGCTAAAAGAAAACAATGAACAACTTTAAATTAAAAAACTGAGATACAACCTTGTTGTCAATGATATTTAGGACGCATGGTGACAATTACGTGGATGATATACTCCACAAATTTGAATCACATAGGTCCACATGATAAGTATTTCACGAGATGAAAAGTTATGTTAATGAAATGAACTTAGAGTTTAGTACATAATATTTTATGTGGAAATTTCACAAAATTCAATTTACCGCAAGCTCTTATAGTAGGAAGGTAAGTATTTATTACAATATAATACAATTATCAACCACTGAAGTTGGCATTAAATCTGCATCGGGACTCTTTATGTGACCAATTCAGAATATAGTCCAAATGATAAGGGTTGGAATTTCAGTTCAAATTCATATTTGATTTTAGTTCGATTCAATTTGGTTAATTCAGTTCTAATAAAAATTTAACTGAAATTAGTTTGGTTTGTGTTCGGCTCAAGTTTGGTTTGGTTTGAATTTAATACAGTTCAATAGGTTTGATTTTAAATTTGGTTAAAACAATTTATAAAACAAAATGAATCATCATTTGATTACTAATTCATTCACTTCTTCAGTTTCAATAGAAGATTTAATCCAATAATTTGAATCATTATCTTCAAACATAGTAGATCAAAACTTTTGATAATGTAGAAAAGTTACATTTCTTTTTGTCGCGAAAAACCATGTTTTTCCTTGTTGTTTGTGATTTTCAATTTGCATAAAATTAAAATACAGATCTTATGTTTAGTTGTTTATATTGAATGATTAGTTATCTTAAACTTTAGTGTTATTAGTACATATAGTTTTCTTGGTCGAGTTTTTTGCATATAGTTAACCTAATCAAAAACACGTTGAGTTTTAACTGTGGAGAGATCAAATAAATTAATAAACTTTAACAAACGAATTTATTAACACATGAATTTATAGAAGACAATCACCTTGAACAATCTGTTGAAATAAGTGACAAAAACCCACCACTTGCACTTTTTTTTTTCTTCACTTTACTCGTGGAGATCTGTGAGTTTGACATGTTAACAAATAAAACAACTACCGAATGTGTTGTCTTGTTGCAATGTGATTATTGTTATCGTCCTACGCTTTTAAAATACTGTAACATGGAAACATTTAACCGACGTGAGTTACTGTGCGGATTAAGCGGTGCTATTTAACCAGCTGCCTCTTTATATCTTTGTTTATATGAAACTTTAACTGTTACTTCACAAACATAATTTTATTTATTAAATTACAATTACAATACAGTCGAATCATAAACAGTGTATTAAATTATTAAACTGTTTTTTAGGATAAAAAGTAACTACATAAAGGACAACAACCGTTCACCGTAGCCAACTGATTAAACAGTTTTCACAAAACTTATGACCACAAGGGATACATAACAGACTTTGATATTTTATATATGATTCTAGACAAATCATACATCTGTTGTCCCCATTGTTTTCTCCATTTTCATCTCCAACAAACATCTCTTTGGGCAATAAACATATACAATCTTCAGATGCTGGCATTTGCACATTTGGAGCATTATCAAAAGACTCTTGAATAGCAAGTTCTTCTGCCATGTTGGACGCCACTTCACAAACGTGAACAGATAAATTCAATGTAATATTCATCATGGTTGAATCATAGAGTGATGTTATTTCTTCACTTGCCGTAACGAGTCTGCTCAAAATCCTACTCGAGTCAATGACCTCTACGCCCGCATTTAATAATGAGATATAGAAGTAGGCTTTCTCTACAGATGATTCGCCAAATATGAACTCCTTAACATCAAAATGAAACGAATTCACAGATGGTGTAGTGGTGAAGTTTTTGAATATCTTGGATTCCAAGAAACAAGACCACCATTTTCATTGGTTGATAGCCCAATAGTAATTTCAAATATGGTCACTGTTTGATTCATCACCAAAGGAGTTGTGAATCTGATTTTTTTTTTTTAAAAAGAAAAGAATTGATTATATCGAAAAAGAAAGGCTTTTACGTTCGTTGCCTCTGTTGATATTTCTGGCCTCCCAAAATCTCAAGAGACGATGTTAGAGCAGCGGTCGGCTTTCAGATCGGGGATATCACCGGAATCGGATGTTAGAAGCAAAGATACTAAGTTTTTTCTTGCTATTCTCTGATTTTAAGCGTCAATGGCTGGGATGTAATGAGTGAAGAATATGATATGGTTGTCGCATCGGAGAACGACGGAAGAAGAACCCTATTAATTTGGTGGGCTTTCGCATGATGTTTCTAAGACCCAAATGAAACGAATAATAGCTCATATCCGTCGATAGAGGAAAGTAAAATAGAAAGAGAAGGTTAATGGGAAGGCTGACGTGGCGACAAACCCCCTATCTCCAGAATGATGTGGAGGCTTGTGAAAGCAGATAACCTTACTTTATTATCTAAAATCCTAAACTCTCTCCTTAAAATTTCCACAACCAAAATAAATGATTTTACGCTTTATGTTGTTTGTTTTTCTTAAAACCACAATTCCAAGTCTCAAACAATCGGATCCATTACTTGATTTAGGAAATCAAAACATGTCATCTGCAGATCATTTCAGTGGCTTTGAATTTTTCTGTACTTTCCTTTTCAATTGTTAATGATAATCTTCAGATGAAAAAAAAAATTATTTGAACAAATTAGAATCGTAATTTGGTATAGGAGAAAAATATATCATAATAAGAAAAAATGAACATGCCAGAGATTTGTTCCAAAATATATTGGAAGGTAAGATCTAATTACAATTGCAATTCATCTCTCTCATTCACTAAAAGATAGTGAAGAAATGGATTGAGAGGAAGAACAACAAATTTATCTAAACTCACCAGCTTGGTTATTATGTGGTGGTGAATCGAAATCAAATTTGTTTCGTTTACCTCTTATGTTTTTTCTTGTGCTCAAAGACCCTATAAACAGCGAAGGTTGTTGTTGCTAAATCTTTTTTCAAAAGCATGGGTCTTTCTTCCATTCTTTGGAATTGATTTATCGTGTTGTTCGGTTGTTGAACTACACTATATAAATATTTATAAGTGTTCTTAATTTTGTTTCGTTTATATCTTAAAACACACAAAATTGTTTGAGCTTTCCTTAAGAATTTTAAATAACTCATCCGAAACCAAACTAGAACTATGTAAATTCTTTTTAACAGGCCGGTTTAAATAAAATTGAAGATTTTATTCAGTTATACTGATGCTAAGCGGGTGCTTAACACGGTATTTCTTTTGGTTGGCTACATACTGAATTAATATCGATTGAGAAATTTAATCAAAAGTTTTACACATTCACATGTTCCTTATAGAAAACGTTGTTTTACTTATAGTAGGGTTTCACTTCGGTTTTGATTCATTTCTTTGTTGTTTGGGTCTTAGGTTTCAGACTTGTTTTAGACTTTTAAGATTTGCTAAAAGAAAACAATGAACAACTTTGAATTAAAAAACTGAGATACAACCTTGTTGATATACTCCACAAATTTGAATCACATAGGTCCACATGATAAGTATTTCACGAGATGAAAAGTTATGTTAATGAAATGAACTTAGATTTTAGTACATAAAATTTTATGTAGAAATTTCACAAAATTCAATTTACCGCAAGTTATTATAGTAGGAAGGTAAATATTTATTACAATATAATACAATTATCAACCACTGAAGTTGGCATTAAATCTGCATCAGGACTCTTTATGTGACAAATTCAGAATATAGTCCAAATGATAAGGGTTGGAATTTCAGTTCAAATTCATATTTGATTTTATTTCGATTCAATTTGGTTAATTCAGTTCTAATAAAAATTTAACTGAAATTAGTTTGGTTTGTGTTCGGCTCAAGTTTGGTTTGGTTTGAATTTAGTACAGTTCTATAGTTTGATTTTAAATTTGGTTAAAACAATTTATAAAACAAAATGAATCATCATTTGATTACTAATTCATTCACTTCTTCATTTTCAATAGAAGATTTAATCCAATAATTTGAATCATTATCTTCAAACATAGTAGATCAAAACTTTTGATAATGTATAAAAGTTACATTTCTTTTTGTCGCGAAAAACCATGTTTTTCCTTGTTGTTTGTGATTTTCAATTTGCATAAAATTAAAATACATATCTTATGTTTAGTTGTTTATATTGAATGATTAATTATCTTAAACTTTAGTGTTATTAGTACATATAGTTTTCTTGGTCGAGTTTTGTGCATATAGTTAACCTAATCAAAAACACGTTGAGTTTTAAGTTTGTTTATAAACCAAACCAAACAGTTTGGATTGAAAAAAACATTGACCAAATGGTTGAGATATATACTTCAATTTAGTATAGATCAGTTTGGTTTTGATTAGTTTGGTTTGGTTTTGATCGTCATCTGAAGATTATCATTAATGATCATTTTGATTGGTTTGGTTTGGTTTTGATTAGTTCTATGTTAGTGAGAGATTATAAAAAACATAGTTAACAATTATTTTATTTGGCATATTTTGTTCCAAAACAAGAAGATTAACACATAAACAACAAAAAGATAGACTCTCTACATAGATTAGACTGAGATAACATAAACCCTAATAGAGTAGACTCTCCTCTCTCCCTCCCTAGATGAGATTAGGATCACAGATCCTAATCATCATCTCACAGATCTTTGCATTCTCAACCAAAATTTTGGTTGAGTATGCAGAGACCATACTCCATATTGCAAAACGATGAACCCACAGATTGACACCGACTCCTATCGTGGGAACGAGCGGATTGTATTTGCAAACCACTTTGCAACCACATCCGCTACAAACAACCCCACATCCGCTACCACCAGTCGCACCAGTCGCACCACTCGC
This sequence comes from Eruca vesicaria subsp. sativa, assembly GCA_932364175.1. Classification (NCBI taxonomy): domain Eukaryota; kingdom Viridiplantae; phylum Streptophyta; class Magnoliopsida; order Brassicales; family Brassicaceae; genus Eruca; species Eruca vesicaria. The sequence goes on from CAKOAT010935154.1 coordinate 14,910, forward strand.
ACCGGACTTCACCTGAATAGTGTTTTAAGCATAAAAACAAAAGAAATTAAGATAGGGTTTTAAGCATTAAAACAAAAAAAAATAAATGAATAATCGACCTGGATAGGAACGGAAGCGCTAGACACAGCACCGGAACCACTAGCACCACTTGCACCGGACTTAACCTTTAAAAATTAGGGTTAAAAAAATAAGGTTTCAAGTACAAAAACAAAAGAAAATAAATAAACAGACCGTTGAGAGAAGGAGAGGAACGGAAGCGCTAGACACAGCACCGGAACCGCTAGCACCACTAGCACCGCTAGACACCGTCACAGTTAACCCCTTCACCCTCTAAGGATTCACGTTCAAGATCCAGTTGTTGGAGAGATGATAATCCAGGTGTACCTCATACAAACCAACAATGTGTTTAATAACTTTGCTTATGTATCAGATCTAAAACCATTTTTTGCTAGAAAAGTTTCATGACAATATAGTTTTTTTCCTCTTAAATGAAAAAAATACATGACAATCTGTTATACTAAAATAAAAATCATGACTTCACTTTATATGTAATTTTTTTTTTAATTTAGACCGTCTTTAAAAATTTATTAGATTTATATATCATAATAATCATGATATCTTTTCATATCTTATTATTATTTGAAATACAAATAAATGTTTCACTTTATATGTAATTTTTTTTTTAATTTAGACCGTCTTTAAAAATTTATTAGATTTATATATCATAATAATCATGATATCTTTTCATATCTTATTATTATTTGAAATACAAATAAATGTTTGAAAGAAGATTCTAACAAAATCTTCTTAAAATAATTTTCAAAAATTAGTTAATTAATTTTTTTAATTATCATCAAATATAATTGAAAACTAATTCATTTTTAATTTATAAAAAAAATTTCAAAATTATGTAAAATACTTTTAACAATATCCAAAAATTTACTTCTCTATTATGTTGGTCTAGCTTAATTTAATTACAACATACATTTCAATTTTAGAAATAAAACAAAAAATGTAAATTAAAAAAATTATTACTTTATAGGTTTTATAGTAATAATATTACAAGGCACACAAACATTATTATAAACTTAGATAATATATAATATCAATTTCCCTTTTTCAAAAGGTGATCTCCCTGTAAGGTACCTGGGTCTCCCTTTAATGACCAAAACTATGAGAAAGCATGATTATTTTCCTTTGGTGGAGAAGATCAGAAGTAGAATCAGTACTTGAACTAGCAGGAGTCTCTCTTTTGCGGGGAGATTACAACTTCTCAAGGCAGTTATCATGAGTTTAATAAACTTCTGGGCTTCGGTGTATCTTCTTCCCAGCAAGTGTATCGAGGATATTGAGCATCTTTGTGGTGCCTTTCTGTGGACAGGCCCTGTTCTCAAATCTATGGGTGCAAAAGTGGCTTGGAGTGAGGTTTGTAAGGATAAGATGGAGGGTGGTCTGGGGATCAGAGCTCTCAAAGTTGTTAATAAAGTGAATGTCTTGAAAATCATTTGGAGAATGCTTACGGGTTCTTCTCTTTGGGGTAAATGGGTGGATAATAATCTTTTGAAAGGTAAGAGTTTCTGGGAGATAAATGATAAAACTCAAATGGGTTCTTGGATGTGGAGGAAAATGGTCAAGATGAGAGATGTTGCTAGTGGTTTCTATAAAAGGAAACTGGGAAATGGCAAACAGACTTCATTTTGGTTCGATAATTGGTCTGGTAGAGGTGTAATGTCTACTCTTTTGGGTGATCGTGGGATGGTTTATATGGGTATTAGCAGAAGTGCCACTGTGAATGATGTTGTATTGTGTCCGAGAAGAAGAAGAGTCCACCGTTCTCAGCTGTATAATGATATTGAGGATGAGTTAAGGCTTGTTAAGGAGAAGCTGAGATATGATGATTTGGATGTGGGTTTATGGAAAGGGCAGTCGGGTTTCAAGCAGTGTTTCTCTACCCATGATACTTGGCTGTCTTTGAGATCTTCGGGTATGTACTGTGACTGGGCAAAGGCGGTTTGGTTCTCTCAGGCGACACCAAAATATGCTTTCATGGCTTGGTTAGCAATTAGAGATAGGCTCTCCACAATGGATAGAATATCGAAGTGATGTACTGGAGTTGATGAGACTTGTGTGCTCTGCAAGAATGCAAAGGAAACTAGAAGTCACCTTTTCTTTGAATGCACCTACACTTCTCAGGTTTGGGAGCATTTAACTAAAGGTATTCTTCTTCATAACTACACAAACACCTGGAGTGATATCTTACCTCTGATCATTGATGAAAGAGTAGACAAGAAGAAGAGGTTTTGTGTAAGATACGCTTTTCAGATAGCTATTCATGTCTTGTGGCGAGAGAGGAACATGATTAAGCATGAGGAGAAGCCTTTGCCTTTGGCAATGGTTAAGAAAAATGGTGGAGAAGGGAGTTCGAAATAAACTGAGCATTATGAGAACAAGAGGAGTCAAAGGGATAGAAGATGGGTTGCAATTTTGGTTTAGTACTAGAGTATAAATTCCGGTGGGTATAAATATTTTATAGTAAAAGGTTACACTTGATGTAACAAGGGTTTTTTTTTATGAATAAAATTTAGCATTCATTCAAAAAAAATATATATATATAATATCAAATCATACTGATTTTTATTGATAAATTTTCTCGTATAACCTACATCATTTTAATATTCAAAATACCTGCATCAGAATCTAGTATACTATTAAAACATAATCATTCATGTTTTTCCTTTTAAATGTACGCTTTGTTTTTGCTCTTGAGATTTGAGTTTGGGGTGTTTCACTCGAGTTTTGATTCGCTGCCATCAAATAGTGAAAGATAAGTCTTAGCTATTATTGCTACTATGTGAGCAAATTAAAAAAAAAATTCAAACGTTATCATCATCACAAGTAATTTTAACCGCGATGCTTATACAGAAAACTCTGAATCAGCAAGTTCAAAAATATAGAATTTAAATCTTATCTTGATCAAATTCGTTTTGATTTCCTGCAAAAGCATTAAAGTAAAATCAACACCGTTTTCATTTGGTTAATTATTTCAAAATTAATATAAGGCTTACGGTTATGTAAAGTGTCAATAAATAAGTTTATTCGCTTCCTCTTTCTCCAAGAGAAAACCAAAAAAAAAAAAAAGAAAGGAAAAGTTTTAAAGAAACCCTAACCGTTACGTCTATGGCGGCAGCTAGTTTCTCCGATGATTTGGACTACGAAACCTGGGCTCCGGCGACGAAAGCGACTCTAACCGAGAAAGGACTTTGGGACGTCGTCGAAAACGGAGTCCCTCCGGATCCATCAAAGATTCCAGAGTTATCAGCGACGATTAAACCCCAAGAACTCTCTCAATGGCGAGAGCTCGTGGTGAAAGACATGAAAGCCCTCAAGGTATTGCAATCTTCTCTCCCAGATTCTGTTTTCAAGAAAACTCTCTCCGCTTCTTCGTCCAAAGAAGTTTGGGATCTGCTCAAAAAGAGTAACGAAGAAGCGACGCTAAGTAGGTTAGAGAAGCTTAGAATGGAGGAGCAAGAACAAGAAGTTAAAGTTAATGAATACTTGATGTCAGTTAAATCTGAGGAAGGTGTGGAGAGTTATGATGAGGATATGTGGATTATCTACGCCAATGGCACCACGAATCATATGACTCCGTACGAGAAGTACTTCACTGTTTTGGACAGAACACAGACAGGTAAGCTTGGATTACCAGACGGAAATTTTCTTAGGATCGAAGGAAGAGGAGATGTGAAGATTATGATGAAGGATGGGAAGAAGAAGACGATGAAGAATGTGAGTTTTGTTCCGGAGTTGGACAGGAACGTGTTGAGTCTTGATCTGATTATAGCGAGAGGCTATACAATAAAATCGTTACCAGACAAATGTGTTTTGGTTGATAGGACCGGGGCAGAGTTTGGGGATACTCTGTGGGGAGATGAGAGAAGAGGACCAGCTCTGCGTTTGAATGTGATTGAAGGTAATAATCAGGGAAGATAGGATGGATAAGGAAGAAGAGATCGTTGTGGACTGTGGTCAGATCGAGTTCCTAGGTCTGAGAGATTTTTAATTCTAGTGGTCGCTTTTGATGTTTTTGTTTTTGGTTTTGGTTTTGGTTTGAGTTTGGTGTTTGGATTCGTTACCATTGATAACCATATTATTATCGATTATTGCTATTATCACAAGTGTTTTTAATGATGATATTCTTATCAGATTTACATGTTCTTGTGGGTGCGGTTTGCAAAAATAAAGTACTGTACTTGTTGTAAAGGGATGATCAATTTCTAAAACACCAACATTTTATTATATTATGATAATAATTAAATATATCAGTCAAATTAAAATTTTTTTATAGATTTACCTTTTTGAAATTATTTAATGGTTTTGTATTGAATATTTTAAATAATATTTAAGATAAAGTGGTATTAAGATAAAAAAAAGTACTCTAGAATTTATCGGATCCTCTACCAAAATTCTCCAAACTAAGGTTAGATTAACAAATAATTTTTATGTGTTCTTCAAAAATCTTTGAAAATCATTTAACTTTGAATCTCTCACTTCTCCATTCTTTTGTGATTGTTGTGATTTTCTAAAGTGATTTATTGATGTCTTCAACATTTCTTATAGATGACTAAAAATTGAAATGGTTGTTAACCAAACATTACAATAGTTATTTAAGGGTTACAATGGTTTAACACCAAAAGTTACAATGTCACCAAATCATCAACTGTTGCAAGGAGTAATCAGCAAAGATGACACTGGAATTTCACAAAAAGTTATATCCACCAATAGTTGCAATGCTTCATTTAACCTATTGCAGCTGTTCCACCATAAAAAATGCAATGGTTAATTTAAACGCTTGTAAAGTTTCATTTAAATCTTTAACAATCATTTCTCATTTATGTGTAATAATTGATTCACTAAATAAATATCACATATATCATACTATGCATAAAATAAAATATTTTAATCAATGTAATTCTTAGGATATAAATATATATTTAGACATTTTGACAACTTTTAACCTCATTAAATCCTTAAGATGAAATAAAATTAGATATCATAACAAAAATATGTTAGACTGGATATCATAACAAAAATATGTTAGACTTATATTAATATGACCCTCCTTATTTATTATACTACCTTAAATTTACAGGAAATTTTTTATAAAACGCCAACGCTTATTATATTAAACTAATGCAATAAAAATTTACTAAATTGATAAATCAAGGATTTACCTTTTTGAAATCCTTAATGATTTTTATTTTGTGATTGTTGCGATTTCTGGTTATGATTTATCAATGCTCACAACTTCTTACATAGAGGAAAAAAAGTTGCAATGATTGGTTAACACCAAAATTTACAACGATGTGTCACCAAATGCTACAATTACCAACAATTATAATAGTTCATCACTAAAAATTGCAATGGTTCATCAGTAAAAGTTATATTCACCAACATTTGCAATGTTTTACATAAGCAGTTAACTATTCCACCAAACACCTGTAATGATTCCTTAATCGGCTGCAAAGATTCACTTAAACCGCTAATAATTCTATGTGTAATATTGATTCAGCAAATAAAGAACACATATCAAAACTGATACATAAATAGTTTTTTTAACCAATGAAAAAATTAGGATAAAAGATACATATTTATAAAAAATTTCAACTTCTTTTAAACTCATGCAATTTTTAGAATAAATGAACACATTATTAGTATGCAAAGACACATTTTGGACATTTAAACAAATATAATTATTAAAATAAAAAAACACAATTAAGATGAAATGACATACTTATATATTTTGATAACTTCTTTTAAACCAATGCAACTTTTAAAATGAAAATATACACATTAAAGATGAAGAAACAACATTTAACATTTGTTTAATTATTATAAGTCGTATTTTTATAATATATTATGAAGACACACATCACTACAAAAGACACTCCACTACATATGAAAGGTATATTTTTAACAACTAATCAATAATTAAATTGTCTTTTATGTCACATTTCATAAAATTAATAATTTAGAAATACATACTTAAAAAAAATCCAAAAGTTTCACGTCGGAAAAAAACTAAACTCATTTATATGAAAAATACAACTCTAATAACTTACTAGACGAAGATAATACTATAGTTATGTAATTTAGTCAAACAACATTAATGAACTTTCCTGCTAGTCAGTTCATTCGTACTTTTTTTCTTTCTGAAAATATGCTTGCTAGTTCGTTCGTACTTAGAAATATCCACTGATTAGAGAATTCCAAAAATATGGCTATCTTAGATAAATCACCATAATTATTCCTCGTGAAATCATCTTTCTCTTTTAATAGCAATTAACTCTAAATATTACAAAGATAATTTTAGAGCTTCAAGAAAGTAGTCATCTAAACTTAAGATGTAATAAATTTTTAACAAGTAATACTGGTCGACAAAAAAACTTGAAAGAGAAGCAAGGGACCATACAAGATTATAAATAATGGGTGAGATTCGTGAGAATAATCTCAAAGAAGGCACCAAGTTGTTTTTCTGTGAGTTACAGTGAGAGATTAATCTCGTCTAAATTTTAAAGAAAAGAAATTTCAAATAGAAATTTAAATTCCGACAAACACGTTGATCTTACATGATGAACAGAGAAAAAACATGTTCTCGAAGACCCTTCTTGTTGACGAACAAAAGCAAAACTAAGAATACGAACACAACCAAAATTCAGGCACCATTGCTCTTGACTAGTCAATTACACAACACATATTCACGTTGTGATGTGATGAATCTGGAAATTTCAAACAAAACCCTCCAACACTTGTTCTTCCCATCTAAGCTTGTGCAGAAGACTCTACAGAATGATCAAAGTAATTTAGGGGAAGAAAGAAACATCTGACCTCAAACGGAAGGTGTGTGTGTGTGTGTGTGTGTGTTTCGCCCAACACTTTGATCTACTTCATAGAATTGCAACATAGATGACTGGATCTGATACAAAACCCACGATGGATATACACATTGGTATAAACAAGTTACTCATTTCGTACATGCATATTTAACAATGAACTTGACAATAATTTCCAACGTTATCCAAACCCAAGATTGCAGAAATGAAAAGTTCCACGAATGTATACATAACCTATTACAATGCCGACAAGTTCCACGAATCAACAGTCAAGACAATAGATTCAAATTCTGGAGCTTTGAAATACATACCTTGTTGTCCTCACGAAACTCAACCTCGTTCCAACAGCGACACAATTTCTCGGAGTCTCAAACAAAGGCATGGAATATGGCTTGTGAACAACTCTGATATTACGAAAATATAGCATTACGGATAATGATGATATTTCCTATTTATGTATTGTTTGAGATATCTCTTCCATTGTGATAAGGATGACGTTATCTTGGGTTGTTAGGGTTTAGGTTTTGTGTTAGACCGCCTTAACTTGTGTTGTATATATACAGTTCACCGTATACATAAATAAAACAAGTCAGTTCAATACCAAATTCTACATGGTATCAGAGCTTAGATCAGCTTAAAATTCTCTACATCAAATTCTTGTTTTGTTTTTTCGTTCATAGTTTGAACAAAAGTAGTTATGTCGGGAGACTCTCAAAGTTCTGTCGCAGAAGAGTCTGCAACAAAAGCAAGTGAAGTTAAGGAGATGCTGTCCTCCTCAACGTACAAGCTCTATGGTTCTGATAATCCAGAAGCTATGATCACTCCAGTCTTGTTGAATGGAGAGAATTACAATCTCTGGGCAAACGAGATGCTTAATGCTCTTCAAGCTAAGAGAAAAATTGGGTTCATCAATGGTACTTTGAAGATGCCGTCTGTTGATAACCCGGATTATGATAGTTGGGTTGCAGTGAACTCAATGGTGATAGGTTGGATTCGCTCTTCTATTGATCCTAAAGTGAAGTCATCTGTAACTTTTGTCTCAGATGCAAGTCAATTGTGGGAAGGTTTGAAGCAAAGATTCTCTGTTGGGAACAAAGTACGAATTCATCAGTTTAAAGGTCAATTGGCGCAGTGTCGGCAAGAAGGTTTATCTGTTATAGAGTACTATGGTCATTTGTGTGTTTTATGGGAGGAAATCGCCGTGTATCGTCCCATACCAGTGTGCTCGTGTGGAGCTGCTAGTAAGTTGGTTAAAGAAAGAGATGATGATAAGGTCCATCAATTCATAATGGGGCTTGATGATTCGCGTTTCGGTTCATTGTGCACCACTTTGATTGGTTTGGATCCATTGCCATCCATTGGAGAAGTTTATTCGAAAGTCATTCGAGAAGAACAGAGGTTGGGTGTATCTCGAAGCCGTGAGACACAACAAGATGCTGTTGGTTTTGTCACACGTCAAACCGAGTTGACTCCTCATGGTGACAAACAGAGTGTCTCGAAGCCTGACTCGTCAATCCTTCGCAACAGGGATCGGGTGTCTGCATGTACTCATTGTGGCAGAAACGGGCATGACAAGAAAGATTGTTGGGAGTTGGTAGGTTTTCCTGAGTGGTGGAATGAGCGTTCAGAACGTGGCTCAGCCGTTCGTGGTCGTGGACGTGGAAATCGTGGTGGTAGAGGCAGAGGACAGGCGAATGCAGCTCATGCGACTAGCTCCAATGCTTCATCGTTTCCTGAATTCACACAAGATCAATGGAAGGTTCTTTCTCAGTTGATCCAAGAGAAATCAGGTGCAGATAAGTTATCTGGTAAGAAAAAGTTTGGTGATGTTATTCTCGACACGGGAGCATCGCATCATATGACCGGGAATTTGAAACTCTTGCATGATGTGGTCTCAATCCCACCGTGTTCGATTGGTTTTGCAGATGGTAGCAAAATGTTTGCATTGAGTATGGGAAAGTTACCCATCTCAGATAATATCTCGTTGCACAATGTTCTATACGTTCCATCACTCAATTGCACCTTGATATCTGTTTCCAAAATTCTTAAACAGACGGGTTGTTTTGCAATGTTTACTGATGGAGTTTGTGTTTTACATGACCATTTCTCGAGGACTCTGATTGGAACCGGTGAGGAGCGTGATGGGGTTTATTACTTAACGGGCGTTGCTACAGCAAAGATTCACACGGTTGATGTTTCTTCAGATCAGACACTGTGGCATCAGCGTTTAGGACATCCGAGTTTCTCAGTGCTTTCTGCTTTACCTATGTTTTCTTCTAGTGTTTCTAGCGTTTCTCACACTTGTGATGTATGCTTTCGAGCTAAACAAACTCGTGCAGTTTTCCCAGAAAGTATTAATAAATCAGACGATTGTTTTTCACTGATTCATGTTGACGTATGGGGTCCATATCGCGTACCATCCTCTTGTGGAGCAGTATATTTCCTCACCATCGTAGACGATTTTTCTCGAGCTGTTTGGACGTTTCTACTCCTTGAAAAGTCGGAAGTCAAAGGTGTCTTGATAAATTTTTTGGCATATACAGAGAAACAATTTGGTAAATCAGTAAAAATGGTTCATAGTGACAATGGCACTGAGTTTATGTGTCTCTCCTCGTATTTTCGCGAGCAAGGAATTGTCCATCAAACATCATGTGTGGCAACACCTCAACAAAATGGACGAGTTGAACGTAAGCACAGACACATTCTCAACGTGTCTCGAGCTCTGTTGTTTCAGGCGGGTCTACCAATACGTTTTTGGGGTGAGGCCATCTTGACTGCTGCTTATCTTATAAATCGGACACCAAGCTCTATTCTCAAAGGAAGGTCTCCTTACGAAATTCTTCATGGTTCTCCACCGGACTACAAAATGTTGCGCGTGTTCGGTTCGGCTTGTTATGTCCATAGAGTTTCCAGAAGCAGAGACAAGTTTAGTGAACGTAGTCGTCTATGCGTGTTTGTCGGGTATCCTTTTGGCAAAAAGGGTTACAAAGTTTTTGACATTGAAAGCCAAGAGATTCTTGTGTCTCGAGACGTTGTTTTTCGAGAAGATGTGTTTCCTTACGTTGACAAGGTCAGTAGTTCGTCTTCTCCTGTGCTCTGTCCTGATTATTCTGGTTGTGACGAAGATTGGGAGTATGTTCTATCTTCACCAAACATGGAAACTCCTTCGATTCCGATATCTCCAGACCCAGTTGCGACTGACCTTTCACCGGTTCTTCCCACTTCGGAGCCAGTGTCTACTGATATTCCTCCAGTTATGTATGATCCTCAACAAGTGGCTACGGAGACTATCATCGATACTGCGAACATAGAAAAAAATCCAGATGCTCATCCTGTTCCAACACCTGTCTTGACAGAAAATGCAGAGCCTTCGAATCAAGTAGTTGAGTCTGGTCCTGTTACAGAAGACTTGGGTCGTGGTCATCGTAAATCAACCAAGTCTACTCGTCTAAAGGACTTCGTCACTTACAACAGTCAGCTGGTGTTGCCTGTGTTAAGTACCCCATACGCTCCTCTGCCTTTCTCCAGTGAGTCTTCGGTTCCGGTTCGAGGTAACTCTCTGTATCCCTTGACTAATTTTGTCTCCGATATTAATTTTTCTCCTCAGCACCGTGCTTTCTTAGCAACCATTACAGCTGATTTTGAACCACGACACTTTAAAGAGGCTGTGGGTATCAAAGTTTGGGATGATTCCATGACTGCTGAAATTGTCGCCTTGGAACGCAAGCATACATGGGATATCTGTGATCTTCCAGTCGGTAAAACGGCAATTGACAGTCAGTGGGTCTTTAAAAACAAATACAATGCTGATGGGACTCTTGAGAGACACAAATCTCGTCTCGTAGTGTGTGGTAATAAGCAAGTTGAAGGTGTTGACTACAATGAAACATTTGCCTCTGTTGTGCGCATGGCTACGGTTCGGACTTTACTTCGGATAGTTGCTGCTAACAAATGGGAGGTATTTCAAATGGATGTTAACAACGTGTTTCTCCATGGTGATCTAGAAGAGGAGGTCTTTATGAAACTTCCTCCTGGTTTTCGTCACTCCCATCCTAACAAAGTGTGTCGTCTCCGCAAGTCCTTGTATGGTCTTAAACAAGCTCCGTGTTGTTGGTTCAAGAAGTTGTCGGATGCTTTGTTAAAATTTGGTTTCGTTCAAGCTTATGATGACTACTCCTCATTCTCTTTCAACAATAAAGGCATCGTTTTACATGTCTTGGTTTATGTCGACGATTTGGTCATCACTGGCAACAATTCTTATATGATTACTAAGTTCAAGGATTATTTGAGCAAGTGCTTCTCTATGAAGGATCTAGGGAAACTTAAATATTTCCTTGGCATTGAAGTAAGTAGAGGGCCTGAAGGTATTTTTTTGTCACAGCGTAAATATGCTTTGGACATCGTCACTAACACATGCAATTTGGGTTCACGTCCGGCTCATACACCTCTGGAACAAAATCATCAACTTGCCATTGATGACAGTCCTCTTCTCACTGATCCTACCAAGTACCGTCGCCTCTTGGGTCGTCTGATTTACCTCTCTCATACACATCCAGAGTTGGGTTATTCCATTCATATTCTTTCCCAATTTATGCAGACACCACGAGAGGCTCATTTTGACGCTGCACTCCGCGTTGTTCGTTTTCTTAAAGGGACTCTTGGACAAGGAGTCATGTTAAGCTCGTCTACAGATCTTTCCTTGACTATATTTTGCGACTCAGATTGGTCTGCGTGTCCCATTACACGACGTTCTCTTACAGCATTTGTGGTGATGCTTGGTAATTCGCCAATTGATTGGCAAACAAAGAAACAATACACTATCTCGCATTCTTCCGCTGAAGCTGAGTATCGTGCAATGTCTGCTGCACTCCGTGAGGTTTTGTGGCTCAGAAAGCTGTTAAAGGGATTTGGTATCGAACAAGGGCCTACTCGTTTCTACTGTGATAGCAAAGCAGCTATACATATTGCCTCTAATCCAGTGTTTCATGAACGTACCAAGCATATTGAGAATGATTGCCATGCCGTTCGTGATGCAGTTCAAGCCGGTTTCATCAGTCTCTATCACATTCGCACACATGATCAGGTGGCCGACATTCTCACCAAGGCGCTAGGAAGAGCTCAGTTTAACACACTTTTGTCCAAGTTGGGCGTTCGTAATCCTCACGCTCCAACGTGAGGGGAGGTATTACGGAAATATAGCATTACGGATAATGATGATATTTCCTATTTATGTATTGTTTGAGATATCTCTTCCATTGTGATAAGGATGACGATATCTTGGGTTGTTAGGGTTTAGGTTTTGTGTTAGACCGCCTTAACTTGTGTTGTATATATACAGTTCACCGTATACATAAATAAAACAAGTCGGTTCAATACCAAATTCTACATCTGACATCGAAATATATAACGTCAGAGCAAGGCATGTCCACAGGCTCCATTTAGCCGGTAACCAAGAGATCCTTCGCCGATAAACCACCGATGCTTCCATAACCTATCGTTCCTCGTAATGTTGGCTTCGTAAATATGTAAACTTCTTAAGACCTATACAATCTCTTCAGTATATAAACTTCTGAATAGATACAACTCTTAGACAATAAAGCTGTGTGTGAAAGGATGCAACTCTTCATAGACAAAAAAAGAAAGAAAGGATGCAACTCTTAAAGGGAAATCATTTCTGCAATTTATTTTGGAGACGCCTTTGTCCTTTGACGAGAAGCGTTAAAGACGTCGATTGCTAATGTGAGTTATGGCGTCATACCCTTAATCTAAACAAAATTAAAGCCGTTGGATTATATTCTCAGAACTATTTTCACCGTTAGATTTTAATTTTTTTTCTTATAATAAAAAATGACATCATCACTTAACATGTGTTTCAAAACATATATTTTAAACAGAATCCTTTTAACTAACTTATGAAAATATGCATTATTTAAAACATTTTTTAAAAAATCATTTTATGGAAATAATACATGTGCTAAATGAAAAAAATAGTTTTATACACTAATACAAAATTACAACCTTTCAAAATATATGTAAAAAAGTTTTTTAGGATATTAAAAATTAAAAATACAAAATTACAACCTTTCAACTTAATGATAAAACCAAATGATGATTTAATAGTTTGAAACACGCAAATATATGAGTTGAAGAGACATAAGTAGAAAAAGATGCAACTTTCCAAGTCTTTTTTTTTCTAACAACGCAACTTTTCAAGTTTTTTTTTTATGAAACACAAAGAACATAATTTAATAGAATTGAAAAGGCATAAACTAAATAGAAAACAGTTATAAATGAAAAGGTATGATGTTCATAATATATAAGGAACAGTTCTGAACAAAATATGATGAAAAGACACAATTTTAGGAATTAATTGGATTATTATTATTAATTGTACAAAGATACACAAAAATTAATTTTTGAATGGACACATTGTTTCAAAAATTAAAATAAAGATACAACCTTTCAAATTAATGAGGATTCACAACCTTTGGAATTAATGGAAATTGTTTTTTTTTTATTTTGAATGGACATATTGTTTCAAAATAAATTTAAAAAAATTAAATAAAGATACAACCTTTCAAATTAATGAGGATTCACAACCTTCAGAACATATATATATATATTAAACACATATTACTTACAACCTTTCAACCTTTTAAAAAAAAACACATTTACAATATTTTTTAACTAACTTATGAAAAGATACATTGTTTCAGTAATACTTTTAACTAATTTTTGAATGGCCACATTGAAAGAGGCATTGTTTCAAAACATATATATATTTTAAACATATATAAGTTACAACCTCTCAACCATATTTAAAAAAACCTCTTTTACAATATTTTATAACTAACTTTTGCAAATATACATTGTTCCAATATTATTTTTAACTACTTTTTGAATGGACACATTGTTTCAAAAATTAAAATAAAGATACAACCTTTCAAATTAATGAGGTTCACAACCTTTGGAATTAATGGAAATTGTTATTTATTTTGAATGGACACATTGTTTCAAAATAAATTTTAAAAATTTAAATAAAGATACAACATTTCAAATTAATGAGGATTAACAACCTTTAGAATTAATGAGGATTGTTATTATTAGTAGAGGTATGATGTTCATAATATATAAGGAACAGTTCTGAACAAAATTATAATGAAAAGACACAATTTTAGGAATTAATTGGATTATTATTATTATTTGTACAAAGATACACAAAAATTATTTTTTGAATGGACACATTGTTTCAAAAATTTAAATAAAGATACAACCTTTCAAATTAATGAGGATTCACAACCTTCAGAACATATATATATATATATATATATATATATATATATATATATATATATATATATATATATATTTTAAACACATATTACTTACAACCATTCAACCTTTTAAAAAACACATTTACAATATTTTTTAACTAACTTATGAAAAGATACATTGTTTCAATAATATTTTAAATTAATTTTTGAATGGCCACATTGAAAGAGGCATTGTTTCAAAACATATATAAGTTACAACCTCTCAACCATATTTAAAAAAAAACCTCTTTTACAATATTTTATAACTAACTTTTGAAAAGATACATTGTCCCAATATTACCTTTAACTAATTTTTTAATGAACACATTTTTTCAAAAATTAAAATAAAGATACAACCTTTCAAATTAATGAGGTTCACAACCTTTTGAATTAATGGAAATTTTTATTTATTTTGAATGGACACATTGTTTCAAAATAAATTTTAAAAATTTAAATAAAAATACAACCTTTCAAATTAATGAAGATTCACAACCTTTGGAATTAATGAGGATTGTTATTATTAGTAGATTATTATTAATTGTACAAAGATACACAAAAATTATTTTTTGAATGGACACATTGTTTCAAAAATTTAAATAAAGATACAACCTTTCAAATTAATGAGGATTCACAACCTTCAGAACATATATATATATATATATATATATATATATATATATATATTTTAAACACATATTACTTACAACCATTCAACCTTTTAAAAAAAAAAAATTTACAATATTTTTTAACTAACTTATCAAAAGATACATTGTTTCAATAATATTTTTAACTAATTTTTGAATGGCCACATTGAAAGAGGCATTGTTTCAAAACATATATATATTTTAAACATATATAAGTTACAACCTCTCAACCATATTTAAAAAAACCTCTTTTACAATATTTTATAACTAACTTTTGAAAAGATACATTGTTCCAATATTACTTTTAACTATTTTTTTAATGAACACATTGTTTCAAAAATTAAAATAAAGATACAACCTTTCAAATTAATGAGGTTCACAACCTTTTGAATTAATGAAAATTGTTATTTATTTTGAATGGACACATTGTTTCAAAATAAATTTTAAAAATTTAAATAAAAATACAACCTTTCAAATTAATGAAGATTCACAACCTTTGGAATTAATGAGGATTGTTATTATTAGTCGATTTAACTGAAAGCATTGAAATACAACACAAGACTATTACACTACTAAAATAAGTCGCTATAGCACAACATAACCATTGCAAAATCGTGGTTATATGGAAAACAACCAATATTCATTTGGTTAATTATTTCAAACATAATTTACTAGAAAACACCAGTATTTGTTAATAAAAAAATAGTTAGTCCTTTTGAAAACAAAAGATGTAACTGTTAGAGACTTAATAAAACTCTGAATCAGCAAGTTTTCAAAATATAATTAAATCTAATCTTGACCACATTCAATTTGGATTCTTGCAAATTCGTTAAAGTAAACCAAACCGTTTGGTAATTCGAAACGTTTCATTTGATTAATTATTTCAAAAATAATTTAGGGCTTACGGTTATGTAAAGTGTCACTATAAATATAAAAAATGTACGTGTGATGGCTGTATAAGTTTATTCGCTTCCTCTTTCTCCAAGAAAAAAAAAACAAAAATAAAAAGTTTTAAAGAAACCCTACCCGTTACGGCTATGGCTTCAGCGAGAATCTCCGACGACTTGCACTACGGAACCTGGGCTCCGGCGACGAAAACAACTCTAACCGAGCAAGGACTTTGGGACGTCGTCGAAAACGGAGTCCCACCGGATCCATCAAAGATTCAAGAACTATCAGCGACGATTAAACCCCAAGAACTTGCACAATGGAGAGATCTCGTGGTGAAAGACATGAAAGCCCTCCAGGTATTACAATCTTCTCTCCCTGATTCCTCTTTCAAGAAGACTCTCTCCGCTTCTTCATCCAAAGAAGTTTGGGACATGCTCAAAAAGGGTAACGAACAAGCGAAAACACCAAGTAGGTTATATGAGGAAGGAGTTGAGTACTTGATGTTAATGGAGGGACGTTTGGATAATTTGAATTACGATGATGATATGTGGATGATCTGCGCCAAGGGTACAACTCATCATATGTCTCCCTTCGAGAAGTATTTTTCTGTTTTGGACCGAACACACAAAGGTAAAGTTGGGTTAGCAAACGGAACGTTTCTCAGGGTTGAAGGTATAGGACATGTGAAGATTACGATGAAGGATGGGAAGAAGAAGACGATGAGGGATGTGATTTATGTTCCAGAGTTGGACATAAACGTTTTGTGTATTGATGTCTTGATAGCAAGAGGGTATTCATTAGAATCGAGAGGCACTCCCACTTTTTTTGATCGGACAGGGGCGGTGTTTGGGGATGCTGTGATGGACAGGAGAGGACCAGTTCTGCGTTTGAACATGATTGAAGGT
Source organism: Eruca vesicaria subsp. sativa (assembly GCA_932364175.1). Lineage (NCBI taxonomy): Eukaryota > Viridiplantae > Streptophyta > Magnoliopsida > Brassicales > Brassicaceae > Eruca > Eruca vesicaria. Next base: position 31,553 of record CAKOAT010935154.1, read on the forward strand.
AATCAGGAAGAAGAGATCGTTGTGGATTATGTGATGGCTGCGGTGATAAGTAAGAGTGATTTGGTTTATGATGAGGATTTGTGGATGGTCTCTGGCTTCTCAACGATCCATATGACTCCGTATGAGAATGTTTTCACGGCTCTAGACAGGACACATAAAGGGAAGGTTGGGCTAAAGGATGGGACGGTTCTTAAGGCAGAAGGAAAAGGAGATGTGAAGATTGTGATGAAGGGAGGGAAGAAGAAGAAGAAGATAATCAAGAATGTGCTTTATGTTCCTGAGATGGTGAGAAACGTGTTGAGTCTTAGTCAGATGGAAACATATGGTTGTTCGTTTAGAGAGGGAAGAGGTGGTGAATGCATTATTAGTGATGAGACGGGAGCAGTGTATGGGGATACTATGTGGGATGTGAAAGATATGGCTCTGCGTTTGGAGGTGATTAAAGGTAATCTCCCCTCTTAATTAATTAGCTTCATGCTTTTCACTTTGGTGCAGGACTTTACTAGTAAGGTGCATGGACGTATGTGATTTTCTGTTTTGTTCGTTTCAATTTGGATTCTACTAGCTGTCATTGAATTATCATTTGAGATGATTAAGAATAATTTGATTTTCATTTTGAGTTTAAGGCAATTTCGATGAATAATGATTTTTTATAAATTTTATTAAATCACAAATCACTACTCTACATAATTTATTTTTTATTAATTTCTTTTACACTGAATAATTATATTATTACATATTATGCAAAACACTACAGACGTTAATAGTTCTACAGCCAGCTGCCAAAAAAAAATATTTGAAAATACAAGATTCAGATTTTATCTTTTTATCCAAAAGCTATCAAAATAGTTCCAATAAATAGAGTTTAAAATACAAATTCAATAAAAAAAATATTTTAAAAAGAGGTTTCAAAATTCATTTTGAATAACAGGAAAACCCCTTAATACAACTTAGACTTTGTTCTTTTAACCATGGTTTGGTATTAAAAAATTACTTTTGTTCACTTTAGTTCGACTTACCCGGATCAACCCATATAAAATCGAACCAATCAGATATACGACGCAAGTGTAACCGAAATAATTGACCGGTTGACCGGTTTATATTTTAATTGCATTAAACCAATCCTATAAACCGAAATGTCAACACCTGAGAGATATTTTAACTAACTCGAGAGTTCTGGAAAGTGCTCGTGTGAGTGAGAGTAATAGTTTATCCACTGTCTCCCAAACAAAAACAAATCCAAACGCAAATGGCGGCGACGAAGAAAAAGATACGAGACGCTGTCTCCTCCTCCGACCTCTACTACGAAGCCTGGGCTCCGATCATGAAGGCGACGCTCACGGAGGTAGATCTGTGGGACGTCGTCGAGAACGGAGTACCCCCAGATCCATCCAAGATTCCAGAATCATCCGCGACGATTCAATCCCCAGAGCTTTCGAAATGGAGAGATCTCGCGATCAAAGACATGAAAGCGCTCAAGATAATGCAATCCTCTCTCCCAGATCTCACCTTCAAGAACACTCTCTCTGCTTCCTCGGCCAAGGAGCTTTGGGATCTGCTTAAAAAAGGTAACGATGAAGCTAAGCTTCGTAGGTTAGAGGAAAAATTCGAAGAGCTTAGTATGAACGAAGGAGAAACGATGGATTCGTATTTAGATAGAGTTATGGTTATCGTCGAACAGTTTCGTGATTTGCAAAACGAGAAAGGTGATTACGAGGTTATCACTAAGGTGTTGGGATCTCTCTCGGTGTCGTATGATTGTGTAGCTTCGTTGATGAAGAAACGTATTAATCTGAGGAAGATGAGTCTTAACGACTTTCTTGACTTTCTTTATCACTTTAAATCGTTACCAGGGAGCACCATCTGTTCAATGATAAAAGATTTGTTACCGAAAGATAAATTCGGAGGAGGAGGAGTCGTTGCTGAGCATGAATGTTTAGCGATAACATTTGGAGATTTCAAATATGATAAAGATATGTGGATGATGTACACATCTACCACGAATCACATGACTCCGTATCTCAAGTTTTTCACCACTTTTGACAGAACACACAGGGCTCGTGTGAGGCTGGCTAACGGAACATTCATCATGGGGGAAGGGAGGGGAGATGTGAAGGTAGTGACGGAGGAAGGGAAGAAGAAGACGATCAAGAACGTTCTTTATGTTCCGGAGATTAACAGAAACGTGTTGAGTATTCCTCAGCTGACGTCGATAGGTTATTCAGCGATAATGGAAGGAAACGAGGTTTTCAAGTATACGATTAAGGATCCGAAGAGGAGAGTGTTTGGGGAAGCCGTGTGGGAAGAGAGAGGATTCTTTCTGCGTTTCCAAGTGATTGAAGGTAATCTTACTACTATCGCTTAGGTCTTTTGTGTAAAATCTGGTACTAAGGCGTAAGGTGCATGTGCAAAGTATTTTATGTTGTTTGTGTTTGTCACGTTTTCAGTTTGTTCGTGTAATAAAAGCTAATCCATAATCTGCTGCTGCAGAATGTATTAGCCTGGTGTAAATGTGTAATTACTAGGACGGCTTGGTATTAATAATCTTGTAAAAAAGTATTATGTAATTGACGATGCAATGGTTGTATTTAAAAGTCTTGTTGCATTCATCGTGTCTTGATTAAATTTTCAAGACCATCACCAACTCTATTGCGGGAGAGGTTTAGTTAAACGGATCAACCAACCTAAATTAAACAAAGACTTGACCAAAATTGATTTCTTTAAGTTCCAATGTATACTGATTGTAGAGATGATACAACTGAACGGATTTGAGATGTCCATGTCAACCTAAATCTACAAGTTTACCATAAAAGCCATTCTTATTACCTTAACCGCTTTCTCCTTACAAAAACTAATTCCCCCCCCCCCCCATTATTGCAATCTCCTCTACCAGAATCGGTTTTCAGAGAGACAGACAGTCGATTTCAGCCAATGATCTGTGGTATCTGCTTCAACAAGCCAAGTCTCTTAAGTTGCACGAGCAAATTGATTCAGGTGAGATTGGCTACATAGGTAGAGAGGGTGGTAAGAGAGGGGACAAACATTAGTGTACTGCCCAGTGTACTATAGACCTGACTCGTAAGGTGAAGAAAAATATTTGTGTTGTTTATGTGGTTTGCAGAATTCATTTTGTATGGTCTCTTAATGTTGTTTCCAAGTACTATTAGCTAATTAACGATGCAATGTTCGTAGTCAATTATTGTTGTCATCTTGTTCTGAGTAATTTTCAAAACCATTCATCACCAACTAACTTAACCGGATCAACTAACCTTAAATTAAATCAGACTTGACCAAATTGATTTCTCTAAGTTCCAAACTGTGCAATCTTTTATATACAAGTGACTGATATCGAACCTAATTGTACAAATGTATTGAATTTTTTTACCATACGAAGGAACCGAGCCGAATACTTGATGGAATTTAATTACATTCTCTAATTGCGTTAGACCGGACCCATAACCGAGTCAGTGCGTTAAACCGAGCACATTCTCCGTTGCTTCGTCGAAGGATCTTTGGGACTTGCTCAAAATAGGTAACGAAGAAGCTAAGCTTCGTAGGTTAAAGAACGAGTTCGAAGAGCTTAGGATGTATAAAGGAGAGCCAATGAATGTTTACTTGGAAAGAGTTGATGATATTCTTGAACGATCATGCCGTTTAGGTGCTGTGAGATCCGACGATGAGGTTTATCAAGAAACTGTTAGGTTCGTTGTTCATGGTCTTATGATGATGCAGTTTGTATTGTTGGAGGAGATCATGAATCTTAAGGATATGACTCTTAAAGACCTTCTTGATGTTCTTGATTTGTTTGGAGATCATCCAGAAGCTATGCCTCACATGTTGAAGGGTTTCTATCTAAGTCTTAAGAAAGAAGTGCAATCACAATCAAGAAGACTGTTATTACAACCCTGTGGGGGCAAGGAACGTAAGTGGAGGAGAAAGACAATTCAGAGGCCAGTGCCATCAATGTGGAGAAAGAAGGCACTATGCCAGAGACTGCTGCACAAGGAATCAAGCGGCTACAGAAGCTCCCTGAACATTTCATGTTAGGGGTGACTCCAAGTGGTTTCACATTTGATGAGGATTTGTGGGTGATTTTCACGAGTTTAGACAGAACATACAAGGGTAGGGTTGGATTAGCGGACGGAAAGGTTATCATGGCAGAAGGGAAAGGAGATGTCAGGATTGTAACGAAGGGAGTGAGAAAGATTGTCAAGAATGTGGTTTTAGTGCCTAGGCTAAACAGAAACGTGTTGAGTGTTGGTCAGATGACACATCAAGAGGGTATACAATTACAATGGTAGCTGGTGAATGCATTATTAAGGACGAGAGTGGGGAAGTTTTTGATAGAGCCGTTTGGGAAGAAAGAGATATTGGTCTGCGTTTGCATGTTATTGAAGGTAATCTCACTTAAATGATTACAAACTTAAATGAGAGATATATTTGATTACATACCAAACTTAAATGAGAGAGATAGATAGAGAGATGCGAGGTGGATTTGTTGAATCAGTAACGACAGATCTTAGCCGTAGGCATAGTGACACAAACTTGAGCGTACTTCTTCTTAGCCGCCTCAGGTGAGAAAAGTTGCGCGAGCAAATTGATTCAGGTGAGAAAAGTTATCATGGCAGAAGGGAAAGGAGATGTCAGGATTGTAACTAAGGGAGTGAAGAAGGTTATCAAGAGTGTGCTTTTTGTTCCTCGGTTAAACAAAAACGGGTTGGGTGTTGGTCAGATGACATGAAGAGGGTATACAGTGATAATGGAAGCTGGTGAATGCATTAGTAAGGACGAGACTGGGAAAGTTTTTGATAGAGCTATTTGGGAAGAAAGAGGTATTGGTCTACGTTTGCAGGTTATTGAAGGTAATCTCACCTCTTAGTTAGCTGCTAGTCATGGACATCTCAGGTCTTTTTAGTTTGGTTCCTTTAATCTAGTTGTCAAAAACAGTATTTTGTAATTAACTATGCATTGCTTTTGTAACGCTTTGTTGAATGGTGAAAAGCGATGATTCTAGAAGAAAGATCTTTGATCAAATATATGATTACATACCAATAACTGAGAGAGAGATAGAAGAGAGAGAGAGAGAGATGAGAGGTAGATTTGTTGAATTAGTAACGGCAGATCTTAGCCGTAGGCATAGTGACACAAACTTGAGCATACTTCTTCTTAGCCGCCTCTGTCCCCCGCTTAGGCTCCTCCTCCTCAGCCATGGCTGCCTTAGCCAAGGAACAAACGGCCGCAGCTGCAGCAGTGAACATAAGATCCCTCCTCATTGTGGTGCTGCTCTTCTCCTCCTTGTTCTTGACTTGTAAGCTGGCTGTGTTCTCCCCCGTCGAGGCTTTAACCACCGTGAGCCTTCTTCCGCCGGTGGCTGATGGAAGCTTAGCGATGGTAGGGAGGAATGTTGCTGTCATGGTCATCGATGCCATTGCTTGATCGCTCGTTGTGAGATGGTGTAGGATTGTGTGTGTTAAAAGATGTTTTTAAGTTTGTGGTGAAATTATCCACTCCCTTATCCGAATATGATATTTTGTGCTAATGGTTTATCGCCACGTGGCACGTTTTATCTTTTGTTGAGAATGAATCAGGAGGCGCTCCCGCAAAAGTGGTTAGATAAGATAATTAATTAAGCTAGTAATTAAAATACAGATCTGTTTAGACCCGATATTTGTGTTATTCGGATTACTATTTAAAAATAGCCGGGTAAAGCCCACCCGAGTTTTAAACCGGATACAAAACTTTTAAAATAACGTTAATCGCTCTCTCTCTCGAGTTCATCACTCGCGATTCGAATCCAAAAGCTTCTTCGATTTCTCTCTAACAACCAATCCACTTTTCGCATTACTTAGTTTGTTAACTTCAAAGCAAATCACTTTCGGAGGAATCAAAGTAAAAGAGATTCATAGAAACCCTAATTTGCTGTAATCGTTGCGTCCTAGAAACCCTAATTTCGGGTGGGGACTCTCTCCAGTGTTGAAGAAAGAAAAAAACAAGAGAATAATGAATGCTCCGATAATAGGTGAGCTCGATTTCACACTTACTGTTTCCTTTCTCGAAATTACTTATTCACTTTCTCTCTCTCTGTAGATCCACTGCAAGGAGACTTTCCAGAGGTGATTGAAGAGTATCTAGAGCATGGGGTCATAAAGTGTGTTGCTTTTAACCACCGTGGCTCTCTCCTCGCTGGTAAAGTCGTCTCCTTTTTTTAGCCCTTATCTATCAAACTTTACTTAGTTTTGGATTTTTGATGAATCTTTACATTGTTGATAATAGCTGGATGTGCGGATGGGAGATGTGTGATCTGGGACTTCGAAACTAGAGGCATTGCAAAAGAGCTTCGTGATGATGCTTCCACTGCTGCAATCACAAGCGTCTCATGGTCAAAATATGGGCACCGTTTACTCGTCTCAGCTGCAGACAAGTCTTTGACTCTCTGGGATGTCTCTTTAGGACAGAAGATTGCGAGGACAACTCTTCAGCAGACTCCTTTACACGCTCGTCTCAACCCTGGGTTAAGCTCGCCTTCTCTTTGCCTAGCGTGCCCGCTCTCTTCTGCTCCTATGATTGTTGATTTTGAGATTGGTTGCACGACTTTGCTTCCTGTGTGTGTCCCTGAGATGCCTGATGTGTTGGCTACTCCGCAGAGGAGTAAATGTGCGGAGTCAGGTCCTCCTTTCTCTCCGGCGGCGGCGTGTTTTAATAAGTGTGGGGATTTAGTTTATGTTGGGAATGCTAAAGGGGAGATACTTATTGTTGATTATAAAAGTGTTCGGGTTCTTGCTTTGGTTGGTGTCTCTGGTGGGTCTGCGGTGAAGAATATTGTATTTAGCAGGAATGGGCAGTATCTTCTCACGAATTCGCATGACCGTATCATTAGGATTTATGAGAATCTTCTCCCGGCGAAAAATGTGCTTGGGTCACTTGAGGACATGGGTCAGGATGTTGATGAGGTTGATGGTGTTGAGAAACTGAAGACTGTTGGATCGAAATGCTTGACGCTGTTTAGGGAGTTTCAAGATTTGGTTACCAAAATGCATTGGAAGGCGCCGTGTTTCAGTGGTGATGGTGAATGGGTCGTTGGTGGTTCTGCTTGCAAGGGAGAGCATAAGATCTACATATGGGATCGAGCGGGGCATCTCGTGAAGATATTAGAAGGTCCAAAAGAGGCGTTGATTGATCTTGCTTGGCATCCTGTTCATCCGATAATCGTCTCTGTTTCCTTGACTGGTTTGGTATACATTTGGGCAAAAGACTACACAGAGAACTGGAGTGCGTTTGCTCCTGATTTCAAAGAGCTTGAGGAGAATGAAGAGTATGTGGAACGTGAAGATGAGTTTGATTTGATGCCTGAAACAGGAAAGGTGAGAAATTGAATAGATAGATGCATAAGGCTTCTCTGTTAATTACTCTTGTCACCTGTTTACCTGAATATATGTGGTTGTATGTGTGTAGGCGAAAGTATCAAGTGTTAATGAAGATGAAGAAGTTGACATAGAGACAGTGGAGAAGGACGCTTTCAGTGATTCAGATATGTCAGTGGAGGAACTACGCTACCTTCCAGCTGAACCAATCCCAGATACAAATGAGGAGCAAGAGGAGTTAAAGTTAATTGAAGCTCGTATATCTGCGTCTCCTGCTTCCGAAGAGGCTGCTCAGAATGGACATGTGGCAAACCATGTATCAAGTCCACAAGGAGGTAAGAAAGATTATAAGAACTACTTATGAAAAAGACAGTTTATGACTTCCACTACATACTGAATAAATTCAATTCACTCATAAAAGGCGTGAAGTCTTTCTGAATAGATGTCTGGTCTGTAGATTAATATTGTTGATGGAAGTATGAATCTGTGATGTGTTATGCCACAGATTTAGATGCTTTCTCTACTAATGCATTTTTGCTCTCTATTGTAGAAGAAATAGGTGAAACAAGAGGAAAGAGAAAAAGGAAACCATCAGAGAAAGCCATGGAGTTGCAGGCGGAGAAAGCAAAGTCATCAAAAGCTTCAGGAAGAACAGTACGAGAGAAAAGCAGAGCAGTAGGCGATCACGAAATCGATGAAAGCGTAAATGGTGATGATGATGATGATGTCGATGCATATTATTGACCAAGTAAGTCTACTAATCTCTATGTATGCAACTTACAAAAACAATGCAGCATGCCAGGACATTTATTTGAATGTTTTTTTTGTTGCAGGCAATGCTGTGTTATTCTCTACCACGACACAGCTATGTGCTGAATCAAGTTGGATTCTGCACACTAGGAGTTTATGTAGGCAGGATCTTAAATTTAGCGTTGAAGCAGTTATTATTAAGACAATTTAAAGCAGTTTAGAGAAAGAGTAAGAGGGAACATAAAATCATCTTTGATTCATTAACTTTGATTGATCATATCACATTAACAGAAATATTGCTCACAACAGATACATAATACATTTCCTTTACAACAAACAATGGATACATCAAGATAGATATGTATAAGGTTTAAAAAGCAAAGCGTCTTGGATAAATTCTTGTATTAAGTCTCACGAGGGCCGTCAGAGTTTTGAGTCTTTCTTAGGTTCCAGTGAAGACCATCGTGGATACTGCTTAGGAAGTCACTCGTGGATTCGACTTGGCAAGCCGTTGAGACAGGCCACTGCGACATGCTACACACAAGTGTATCCCCTGCTTTAAGCTCTTTCCGGCCTTTCCCATCAAAAGACACCCACGCAGAGCTTCTGCTGTCCAATGGCACTTTCACTTTCAATGTCACGTGGTCCGGTAATATCAGTGGGCGGAAAGACAGAGAATGCGGACAGATAGGTGTGAACAAGATCCCAGGAACCTGCCAAAAAACATCAAGTTTAGAACCGACATTGCTTGTTATGGAGATGAAGATCATATTATACCTGTGGATGGACCATTGACCCGCCAGCTGCAAGTGAATAGGCGGTGCTACCAGATGTTGTAGATATTATTAGGCCATCGCCTTGGACACATGTGACAAATGAGTCGTCGCAGGAGCATTCAAGGTTCGTGAGGTAAGAAGAAAGGCCACGGTCGATGGTGACTTCATTGAGAACAAGCATATGCTCGGAGTCCTGCTTCCCTGCTTCTTTGATGTGACACTGCAACCTGTGGCGTAGTGTTATACTGATTGGACCCTTCAAAACCTTTTCAAGACGTTCTTGGTATTGTTCACTGTCTGGAATCATAAGAGTTAAAGAAAAAAGTTTCTAGTGACAGACATGGTGCAATAACTGAGGCTTAATAAAGAAACTGCTTAAAAAGGATACGGAAACGAGTCATGAATCCTAGAGATCCCATAGAAAATGGAACAATTGGAGGCACTGGTCCTTTAAACCTCGAAGCTGCCTGTAATAATCAAAGATGTTCCATGTTATATTATATCCTATGAGTTACTACTTATTATACAAAAGAAGAGTTATAAACTTGAGAGTGAGATTGAATTTTACCCATAGAACGGTGCCATCCCCACCAAGAGTTATAACAAGGTCAATTTTCGGGTGTAGAAGTGAAATTTCTTTGTCTGCATAAACAAATTATCAATTGAGGCTTTCATATACATGTCAATAAGCTTCTTTTTTTTTAAATAATATCATGATCATACCATCATCCCAAATTTGTAGAAAGTCGAAAGAACTTGACACCAATAAAAGATCTGCTTTCACTCTTGGTTCCACATAAATATTTAGTCCTTTCTGCTCTCTCAACCATCTGAATATCAAAAATATGTTAATACTTCCATCTTAAGCAAACATTAAGCCTATGGTTTTGGGTAAAATAAAATCTTTTGAGGATATCTTTTCTGAAGTACAAACACAGACCTGACCATTTCCACAGAGAGAGCTTGTACAGAAGTTGAATTAGGTTTGGTGAAAATAAGAACACATTGTGGATTGGTCTCCCATGTCAGTGAAATCTGAATGAAATAAATAACAATTATAGTTCTACAACTGTGCATCTACTTGAGAACAAATAAAAACATTAATAGTCCGTACCTGTTTGCTACTGCGGTTAGCTGTAGTGATATTCCCATTCTCAAACGAGACAATCTCTTTCTTGTGTTGATCATTAGCCTGCCCCATGCATTCCCATGAAAGCTTAAACGATGCCTGCATCAATCAACGTTAATAATGTTATACAACACTACACAAGAGGGAAAGATAGTTTTGAATGCAACAAAAAAAAAACTGTTGTCCTACCGTTCGCTTCAATTTGTTGTAACAGCCATTAGGACTGTTAGGTTCACAATCTTGGAGCAGTTCATGAGAGCAAATACGCTCCCTTGGTAATTTCCCATTTTCCGGAACGAGAAGCCTCCTCGGAGACTTGGCTGAATGATGATCCATCCCATTGCTACTAGATGGTGCTGTGATGATGATACAAGCAAGAAAACATAATGTTTATTCAAACAAGTCATCCATTGCTACTAAAAAACTAAGTGGTTTAGAAGAAAAAAAAACCTTGAAGTAGCAGCAAGTCAAGGTTCTTAGACTTCTCCAACTCATATTTTCTTTTCCACTCAGCAGCCTCAGCTTTAGCCCTTGCCTTTCCTTCAGCAGTTCCTCTTAGAGCCTTTGCAACAGCTACAAATAAATAAATAAAAAAGTAAGAAAACACACACAAAGCATGAAAGCTTTAACATTATCCAAAAGCTTTACTTACTTCTCAAAGTCTCAGAGAACTCAATGAGATGATCATCTGATGCCTGAATAGGAGTTTGTTGGATAAGAAACTCCTCAACAGCTCTCTCTGACTGAGTAAGTGGAGACAAATCATTCAGACCAGTTTCTGGGTTTGATTGAGAAGTGTTTGCTTCTCCATTTCCAACACAATCCTGTCCAGAAAGTTCAATGATTGAAAAATAAACATAAGCTTTGAAGATAGCAAACATAACCAGGAACATAAAAAAAGAGTCTTTTGTACAAATTTGCTATAAAAATCCGAAATTGAAGACGAAACTAAACACTTAAACAACAGAGAGCAGTCAAAAGCAGAGTGGATACTAAAACAGAGAAGGAGAGATTGAAGAAGTACAGTGTAATTGAGGTTGAAGTTGGACGACGACATTGGATTTTTATGTATGATCCAAAAGACTTTGATGTAGGGAGAGATAGATGAAAGTGCGTTTATGGATGTGTCATCTCAACGAGGCTATTTATATCAAGAGATAAACGGGAAGAGGAAGCAAGAGTCGTAAGCATCCACATGTACTTTTTTTTTTTTTTTTTTTTGGGTTTAGGAAACAGAACGGTAATTGCTTTGAAATTAACGACCGGATCATACATATAATAATTTGATTCCCCAAACTAAAAAGTCTTCTCTGTATAAAATATACTGTAATAATTATGGAAAAGAATCTTCAGTTTCTTGTTTTTGCATTTTATCATTTTTATGTAATATCCCAAATTTTGATATATGAAAATATTTTTTTAAAAATTTAATTTTGTTACCTATTAGTAAAGTGCACTTCTTTTTTCCGTAACCATTTAGAAAGAATTTTAAAATTAAGCATGTTTGAATTCAAGTAGTCAAAAGATAGGTGATTTATTAGAAAATGATTTTCGATATCGTGTAAGCGAGGCCAAAACATGGAAAAAAATCATGTGATGCTGCATGATCAGTAAACATAACTCTAAAAACTTAAAAAATTAACGAATTCGCTGCTGAAACGAGATGAAACCCACAGACATGGATAGCCCATTAGTTGTGGCGGCCAGAGTGTTACATTTTCATTCATAAACTTATAAACTTTCACCGTGAATATATGGTTAGTGTAAAGTTGGTATATCTATCTCCAAATATGTGAAGTTGGGGAGGTGATTCCGTCATATAGTTTAATAAAAATGATTCATCCATCTCCAACTTTTGGGGAGGAGGTGTCAAGCACTTCTATGAAAAACAACTTTACATTTTTAGTTCGTATAATGTGTTTTTCTCTATTTAACCATTTTTTTTTTTTGCTAAATGCAAGTGACGATTACAATATGAAAAAAAAAAAATCAGAAATTAGAACTTTAGTTACAGAAGATTGTAGGCATACAAAAAAAATGAGAAACAAAAAAACACTAAACCAAGTGGTCTTGGCGTAATGGTAAACGGGTTCAGCTGGAGTTTCTGTTTTGGGTTTGATTCTCTTTGACCACCCATAGACGTCTTAAGTGGCAAAAAAATCTGAATTTCTGTGGGTCTCATGGTGATTAGTCTTTAGGCATAAAAAACCTTTAGGATCATACCATGATTATCAAAAAAAGAAACACTAACAAATATACAGTCCTAGTAGGAATCGATAATAATATCAAAAGAATAGAGGAGAAACTAAGAGTATTTTAAAGTTCCAGAAAAAGAACTAAGAGCATTTTTATTGCATGGACTCTTAATTTAGAATAATATCTAATAAAAAATAAAGATAATAAGTTAACTGAATAAGTATATCAAATGTTGAAATGTGTATACTAAAAGTTTTTAAATGAGATACTATTAAATGAGTGTTTCACAATTTAAAGATAAAACTCACTCAATGGAAATGTTTAAATGAGTGTTTCACAATTTATAGGAAATGTTTAAATGATTGTTTCACAATTTATAGATAAAACTCACAATTTAAAGATAAAACTCACTCAATGAGATACTATTAAATGAGTGTTTCACAATTTATATTCAGATTATATATTTAAGATAAAACTCACTCAATGGAAATGTTTAACATGGTTTCATCTGAAATCAACAGTAAAAGAAAGACCAACTCGTTTTTTTAACCTTCAGAGAAAAGGTCTTTAATTAATTATATGACTAGGTGACTCACCCGCACCTTGTGTGGGAATAAAAAGATGATGTAGTAGTAAGGGTGTTCAATCTGGATTTTGGTTCGGTTTGGTTTTTTGATTTTTTGATATTTTAGTTTATAAAACAAACTACCATATTAAAATCATGTAGACTTTGTTGGGGTTTGATATATATACCGTCAGTTTTCGGTTCTTTCAATTTACACCAAAAACCCATAAATATATTTATCTTTTATAAGATTTTGTTAATTTTACTTAATAAGATTAAATACCAACTTTAATAAAAAAAAGAACAATATTTCAGTTTTAAAATAGACTTTTTTCTTTTATTTTTTTAAAATATTTTAAAAAATTAATAAACATATTAAGTTAATAATTATAACAACTTTCAGAAATAAAATAGGAAAAATAGTAATAATATCATTATATTATTAAATAACTAAATATTAGCACACATATTTGTCAAGGAAAAAAGTAAAATTTGTTTTCTATAATCTGATAAAATGAAAAATAACTTTTAATTTGAATCAAAATATTAAATTACAAAATCAACTTCTTAAGTATCATATCAATAACATTACGACCATGCATGACTGTTGTCTAGATCAGTCTTCATATTTTTGATCAGATTTGATTCAATTGAAGTATGAATTCTTATCACATGTTTGAACATTCAAAAGTTTCTGTGGATCAGTTAAAAAATAAAATAAAGTACCATGCAAATATTTAGTAGAATTAGCAGCTATGAAGAACATTACAATTCAAAATATATTTAAGAAAAAAACAAATCTTAGTAAAAATGACTTTTCCATTTAAAATTTGAATTAGTAATAATAATTATCTACTTCTTTATCGAGGAAATCATTTTAATGATTTTTCCGGTTTTTTTATTAAAGTTCATCCACAAGTGAATGATCTTAACTTTGATACGCCATGTTTATTTAAATGATCTTTAAGTCTTTAGCATAAGAGAATAAACACATTTTTTGTATGTGTGACCATTGCCTTTATTACTTTTAATTGATATATCAAAAGAGAGAGATATTTGTATTATAAAATTTTGGTGACCAGAATTATACACTTAGAACTTTGATGTTTTCTTTTTCTTTTTACATCAAAATATTATTCAAATACTAAAACTTGAGATGGTCGAAGAATTCAGACCGGAATATAACAACCAATAATACAATTTTTTTATAGAAAGCTCTAACCGTCTTAGACAATCTATTTGCTATTCGGTTATGGAGCCGCTAAGTGACTTCTCATTTAATATATAGTAGGATGAGAATATGATCTTTTAAATATAAAAAATACTCTAATCATTTATAAAAATAATAACTCAACTATAATATCACTTGTCGATTACAATGATTGGATTTTTTTTGAAATATATATTTGATTGTTTGCATTCATTTGACACATTTTTATAATATATGTATATAGTGAGTAAAAATATTATTAGTTTTCTGTAATCTATCATTTATTGTATACACTATAAATATAATATTTTTAACACCGTTTATATAATTGTTTATGTAGTATCATATGTATTTATATTTATATTATAAATTTATATAACGTAATCTATAATAATCAATTGTTTTAACAAAAAAGTTATATTAATTTATTTAAATTTAAGATGTTTGATTGTTTATTTGGTAACAAATATTATATTAGATAACTCTATGATTAGTTTCCTTTTAAAAACTTGATTTAAATAAATGAAAATTCATATACAAACAACCAATCAAATTAAGATAATTAATTATAAAATGCACCTATGAATAACACCTAAGCAAAAATCAATAAAGTGACTTCTCATTTAATATATAGTGGGATTATGGTTGATACGAAAATGCCATTTGCATAATTTTGATTTAAATTTTGTATGACCATCTTTAGGAATACTCTATCATCTGATCATTACGTGATCGAATTAATATAATATACTGACCGAATTTTTATCATGATTTTAAAATTACCATATATATAGAACATCAACACCCCTAACATATTAAAATGCAGTATTCGATGTTGACATGTCTGAACCATATCCGATTAGATAATCATAAATAACTTAACAAACCATTGTACAAATGAGATCACGTCACACAAGCAAGAAGTTCCAAAAGTCTTTTCTTTTTGTGTTAGTCAAGTCTTATTATATGCCGAAGTCTTAGGCCTCGATTGGTACAGCAGATGATAAAGCAGTAGCAGTATGCTGCAGAAGCAGTATGCTACAGAAGCTGTATGCTTTCATTAAATTTTTCAATAAAGTGATTGGTAGAGCATTAGCAGTATACAATTTTAAAATTGTCATAATAGTTAGTAAAATAATATATTTCTTTTAAAATAATACATATATAATATATATTAATAATATATAATTTTATTAAAAATAATTAATTTTCATTATGTAAATTATATTTAAAAATTAATTTTTTTTAAAAAATATTAATTTTTTTTGGATATAACATATTCCTCATATATAAAATTATAGTTATAATTTAATTAATTATTATTAAATTATAATTATTATTAAATAAATAAATAAATTAATTATAATTTTTATATAAATTATTATTATTTATTTATTGGCAGAGCACTAAATTACTCATATATTAAAATTATCATAAAAGTTAATATATATAATTTATTTATTAGTGTCTAAATAATATGTTTATATCAATAATTTATAAATTATACTATGTTATGTTTGTTATTAAAAATAATGAATGATATATGTAATTATATAAATTATATTATATTTTAAATGTGAAATATTGTTCTTTTAAAAATAATTAATTATAATTTTTACTTTTATTTTTTAAAATATAAATTTATATTTAATTATAAAAATATTGTTTATATTTTTAAACAAAAATAAATTAATTATATATAAATATTATTAAATTTTATATTTTCTATATGCAAATGCTCTCCCAAAAGCTCTATATGAGAGCATTGAGCAAAGAGCATTTGGAGAGCATTTGCATTTGGTAAATGCTTTTCTAAATGCTTCTTTGCCAAATATTGATTGGATAATAAAGAGCATAATGCTTATGCTAATGCTCTACCAATCAACCCCTATATGCCCCAGTGTTTTTTTTACAAAGAATAGCAGAATATACCCAAGTGTTATACACCCAAATAAAAATCATTTCTCGTTAATGAGAAATTGATATACCGCTAATTTGTTTTTACTATTTTAAGAAAATGATGATTTAAGATTTGTGAGATGTAAACTATTAAATTAGTAGTGTAATAGACAAACATAAAATGACAAAACGAAATTATGCTGATATATAAATGGTACAGAAGATCGTAACACGAATAAAAATGTTAAAACCTAACGATATTGTGATCGAAAATATCTATTGCTTTCGCTCATTATAAATTATAACATTGATATGTTTTGTTTGACCATTAGTAGAAAATAAGACATTGGTAGATCATTTTTATTTTGTTGATAACATGCAGTGGTGGTACGCCTAAACAAGAAAATAAAAACACACCACAATACGTTTTGCTTTCATTTAATGCACCCAATTATATGTGACAACTGAACTTCACAATGACTATGTTGGTTCACATCAAAGCTAATAAAGATTAGATGTTATAAAAAACACATCAAGAGAAAATAAACTTCCTTCCTCCATTTTGTCGTTCACATGTGATGATCAATGATCATTTGTTGATTAGTGACTAGTTATAGGGTTGGTTCGGGATCTAGCCCAATATAATATTAGTTTTAGACTCTAATTTTTTAAAGTTAATATATATAAAACTAGAACTTTTAGGTGAATAAAATTTTACAATTTTTTTTTTATTAAATTGTCTACTAGTCAAATTTTCAAAATCAGTCTTGATTGTTAATTACACCACCATTTACTTTGGCGATTACATATATAAGTGGACCCATCAACAACGCGTGCTGCTCTAGAGGACTTTGATTATTTCTGGTCCTCCAATCTAAACTAGATTTTGATCCGCGCTTCGAAAACGCGGGTTTTATCCCAAGTATGTTACTAATATTTGATTATGATTTTATTTTGTTGTATATTATTATAGTTTTAGAAAGACGTATCAATTATATCAAAAAGGAAAAGAGTTTTTATTAGGTTTTGTTCAATATACTGGAATGCATATAGTGATTATGTTACAACGTCGCTGTATGTTTTGTAACATATTGGTCGGTAAAATTTTGATCCATGCTTTAAAAATCAAAATTTGAATTGTTTTATCCGAATCCATAAAACCGAACTAAATCTATCCAAAAATACATTTTTGTCAGGATCAAAGTAAAATATCTATCTAAGTAATTTTTAGATCTGCAAATTTCTATTTGAGTTCAACTCCTATCAAAGATTCGATTGGATAGCCAAAATTCTCAAAAAAAATTGTGTATAAGATATGTTTAAGAATATTTGTATTAAATTAAAATTAAATAATTATTCTATTAATATGTCCTTATTAATATTCCACTTTAAAATAAAAGTTAACGTATATCATACAATGCATAAATTTATACTATTTTGTATATGTTAACAAACTATCTTAAACTTTGTATACATAATTAATGTAATAAAATTCATAACGAAAGATGTTAGTATTAGAAAAAGACCTAACTATATTAATTATTATAAATAAAAAATACCAACTAAATTACTATAAATTTGAAATTGTTGCCATATTTATTCGGATGAAAATCTCCTCATAATGAGTAAACAAATCATTTTTATAGGAATATAAACAGAGTTCATGTTCTAGATGGTATTTTAAGTTATGATTATTTTTTTGGTTTGATTGTATATAACATCATTAAAAGGGTAATTATTGGTAGGCAAAATTTAAATAGAACCATATATTTATTAGTTTTTTTCTAATGAAAAGGTCCATACAACTTTGTATAAATATATTTTTTTTTTATCTTTTAATAGTATAGATGTTAAGTGGTGGGTGAAGTACTAAAAAAAACATGATGTATTTGTTTAATCTATGATATATAAGAGCGTTGAAAAATTATGAAATAAACCATGAAATATTACAAACAGTAAAATAAAGTGTAAGAGCATTATTTATATTGATTTAAAGTAATTTTATTGTGTATTAGATAGTCAGATTCATAGAAAACACGTGCATATATAATGATGCACATAAATAAGAGTTAAATTACTGACGAAAAAAGGAATTAATCAATGAAACAAATAGTATTCGATCCAATAAAAAATGATCATATAATTCTTTCTAAATCTAAAATCCATACGCATTTATAACCACAAGAAAGAACGTGGGTAAGAGAATGTGAATTCCACATTTTTCGTACAAATAAAAAGAATTACGATATAAATTACAAAATCTTTTTTGATGGAAAAGTAAATTGACATTGTAAATTACGATAAGACCTTTAAGGAAGGGTATAAATCTGCTTGAAAAAGCAGTGGCATTTTAAGTAATATGCCATGATAATATAAGGATAAAAGATAGTAATGATCCTGTTTAATAAATTAGATGCGGTGTGCGATCGTGGGGGTTTCGGTTCCACAACATCTAAGTGCACGCTTCTAGTGCATCAAAATTACGACGACAAGCAGTTTTCTCCATCCATAACTCCAGTGAACGCTTTAGATCTGATCATGCAAAAATCTTCTTTTTTTCTTTTTGATCATGCAAAAAGCTTGGTGATAAATCCAGCTTTTTTTTATCACCAAAAAGCTTGGTTTGGTGATAATGAAGTTTATGGACGGCAGTTTTCTGTTTCATGAAAATATTCAACCAAGTTGACTTTATATTCACGTTTTGTCGTATATTCTCTTTTTAGTTTGTTTGCAACAAATATGCATTCCTTTTTCTAACGAAAAGTCTTAGGGTGTAACTGGTAAATGTGTTTAGGAATAGATGGAATGACAATTGGTGGAATAACATGAATAGAATTACATCAAAAAATGGAATGAATTCATTCCTCATCAATTTTGTTTTGGAATAATTTTCTTTGTATTCTGTGTTTTTATTTTTGGAATTGATGGAATGACCATTCCATTCCATTCAAATTAAATGGTGAACTTTTTTTTGGAATTGATGGAATGAGTCATTCCACATCATTCCATTCCAAATAGTGATAATCCAGTTACAGCCTTAGTATATTTAGAACTAGCTATCAGTCTCGGTGTACCATCAAGGTCTTCCATGTTTCGTGCAGAGGTTCCTATAAATCTGAAAAATGCCAAAATAAGGTTTTAGCTCAATAAAAGGCAAGGTTAAAAGAAAATCAATATGTTGGTTCAACGAATCACAAAGAACCAAATTACAGGTCATCTTTTCAACATTTTATACAATGCTGAGTAAGTAAGATGTTCATGAAAAACTTGCATGCCTTGTGCGAAATATAAGATGCTCATGGAAAAACTCAATTCAGAATCATAAACCTCGTCTAGAGATTCCACTGCAGAAATCAAATTTATTGTTTTGTGTTAAGACTTTAGTCTTCTTCACCAACTGGTTCGGTTCTCTAATTTCTCAGGTACACCTAAAGAAGGAGAATAACCCTCAATTCGTGATGCTGTTTTATAGAGGAGTACTTGCAGGAATTCCATGACCTAAAAATACAAAACACATATCTTGATGGTCGAAGCACTGCAGGAGCTCTTGCTGCAGAAGCATATGAACAAAAAAGTTTAGAGATTCCCTTGACCTTCAATCGTAAACAACAGTTGAAAGCACTAACTAACTTGAAGAGAAACTAAAACAACTTTTCTTACTGAATGTATCAATCAACAATCTGAAGCAGAACTTATAATAGATAGAGTACATGTCTCTTGGAATGGCGCCTTCTGCGGTTGAAATCCAGCGGAGGAACATAACAAACCTGGGAATCAAGCAGCAACATCTCGACTTCCATGAGTTCGCCGCTGCGTCGGATACCGAACTTGGACAGTGGAGGAGCATCTTCTGAAAGGGAATGAGGAGATAGTTGTTATCGTAGGAAAGGTTACCATTTTATAATCTAAAGTTCCACCGCCCGCATGAAGATCAAATTCAAGATAGATAGTGGGTGATGATTTAAGAATGACTTTAACATGAGAATCTGTAACTGGTATAGAGCGCAAGGAAGAAGCTGAATCAGCTTTCTAAGAACTTTGGTTATGTTTCGACATTGAACGGCGGAGAACTGAAAGTTAATGAAAACGTCGGTCAAACATGCGTTCACAATTAGAGAAACTCATTAATGGGCTCACCGAATTGAACATATATAAGGCCCAAACCAAATAAAAACCACGTTAACAGGAATTTTAATGAAACGCAGCGGATTTATGTTTTGGACACGTGGCACTCGCAGGTTTTAGCAATTGATGATGTGTCATTACCTTGAGTGAGAAAACTAAACTTTATATATATAGATTTCAGAAAGTCACTTTGAATATTGCGACACCTTGGAATATTAGTACTTTTTAGTGTGAGAAGGTTTACAATGTATCGATTACGATATTATTTGTTAGTTGCATGTGATGTTTTTTACGAGGGACTACCTATTTAAATGCTACTTACCATCAACGTTAATTTGATCACTAAGAACATCTCCAATGGGGTTCTATCCCGAATTCTAAAAATATATATGTGTATGTATATATTATATTTATGTATATAATTGTAGGATCCATTAAATTGTATAAAATTTCACCCAAAAATTCTGAAAACAAAATTTTTTAGAACTTTTGGATAAAGTTCTATACTATTTAGTAGACCTTTAAAACCTTTTGGATAGTTTACTATTTTATCTTGTCTAAAAAGGTCTTAAGTCCTTAAAGCCTTTTGGGTATCTTGATCTTGACCTAAAGTGTTTGGTCATTTTCTTCAATTGTATTTTTAATGAAATGTGTAACACCTTTTAGCTTTCATATTTTATCTCCCTAACTTCTGATTACGTTTACATTGATAATCTTCAATATGTATGCTCATAAAATTCTTCTTTTTTTCTTTTGAGAACTGCTTCATAAATGTTTGAGTAAAAAATGGATATCTTTTTGATAGAGTACTGAGTTCGGTTGGTTATCTCTGCACGTTCTCATGGTTCTTTTGCGTTCCATCTAATCCAAGCCCTCCCCTTGTAAGAAAAAATGTAAAATATTGGACGGACATAATTCTTATATAAAAGCTTAATTTTGAAGCTATATTGTATTATATATTTATATTAGTACGTATTAGAACATGTTTGACAGCCCTTCACTTTCGACGAGATTGCTTTCAGTTATTCTTAATGCATTTAAAAGAATGATCCAACCAGTTTTATATGCAAATACTTGATAACGTTCGAGAGAAGATTTGGGTCATTTCGACAAAAAAAAAAAAAAAGAAGAGATTTGGGTCATGTCGAGGACTGATTCAAAGTCTTCCAGAGAGAGGCTACATTTACGTTGACTCGGTTATTATATAGGACGTTCTGTTATTCTTCTTATACCAGAAAGATTAGTAAACTATATACTGAAAATTCTTCGAATGTTGTTTTCTTAGCCATTTTATATGATTATTTTTGGCCATTTACATATTAATCTGATAAGATTTTTTCCTTTTTTTTTAAAACCTCATTATGAAAAATACTGGTACAAAAATCTTCAACTTGGTATAATATTGTGTTTTCTCTCACTGTTAGAACAAGTGAACAACTGTTTTACATTAAGTCTGAACTTGAAGTGATCACTAAAATAAAATAAAAAGCAATTTCTAAAAACCTAAATATATTAACTTAATATGTTTGAAGTTTTTAACTAATTATTGATTTTGAAGTGAGTTAATTCTCGGTGCACCAGTGATACAAATTATCTTTATGATTAGGAAAACTACTTTTAGTAAACAAGAACGTTTTTGTAAAGAGAAAAAGATATTAAATTTTTTTGTTATAACTCCCTTCGTTTCATATTAAGTGTTGTTGTATAATTTTTTTGTTACAAAATAAGGGTTGTTTTTGATTTTCATTGCAAAATTTATTAGTTAAATTATGTAATTTGTTTTTCTATTGGTTACAAAGTTGTTATGTGTATAGGTAATTATGTTTTTATACATAA
Source organism: Eruca vesicaria subsp. sativa (assembly GCA_932364175.1). Lineage (NCBI taxonomy): Eukaryota > Viridiplantae > Streptophyta > Magnoliopsida > Brassicales > Brassicaceae > Eruca > Eruca vesicaria. The sequence goes on from CAKOAT010935154.1 coordinate 53,400, forward strand.
AATATGCAAAATTAATGGTTTCCTTAATTCGTATGCACAATTTTAAAATGAAACTTATAATAAAACTGAAAGAGCATAAATTATCTATTCACACAAACAATATACACACATATTTGTTTCCATTTGTTTTTGTTGTGAATAAATGTGAATCAATTCGAAGAAAAGCAAAGAGACCAAAACGAATTGAGGCAAATATTCGTTTTAGGGTTTGTATATTATTGTGTAAAATGAATATTTTTACAAATTTTTAGACCCATATTTATATTAGTCTCAAAAATCCAATTTCTTTTTTTTTTCCTATAAAAATACATACTTATCTATAAATAGAAAAACATTTAAACCAGAAAGCATAACGTACTATGGGGGCATGTGTTCTTGCACCACCCAAATGTTAATCTTGATAGCATCTATGATGCCCGCATTCGGCCGGATTATGACTAGCCCAACGAATACTAGGTTTTTATTGATGCACGGATATTTAAGACACATCTAGATTTAACAGTTTTGTTCTTTTAAGTGTTTTTGATTTTTTCGTGTTTGTGTTTGGATCACATTTGTTGACATTCAAATTTTTTAAAACAAATGTATCAAAGGTTCACTTTTCATTAAGGTTAAAAACTTAAAAATACAACCAAAACGTCAAAACCAAACTCAAATTGATTGCAATGCAAGCAGATTAACGAGGGGGTAAAAACATCATTGGGCCGCCACATAATTTTTCACGTTGTTCTTTTCTTTGTGATATAAAATGGGCTTTGTTTGGCAATCGAATTTTGAGTAGAACTAATGATGTCAGCTTACGAAAAAAATAGACAAGTGAGCAAACTTGCTCAGAAGCACAAAGTATGTAACATGATTTGTTTCTTTATTTTCTGGCATTCATGATATGACAGCTACCCATGCATACACCTAAGATACTACTAAACTTATAGCCATATTTAAATTTTAAATTGTTAGATATTGGTCCCTGATTTCATCATTGTTCTCTCTATTTCCGGAAAATTTTAATACAGTTTATCAAATCTTAGGCTTTGAATGATATACAGATCCAAATGCAGGAGAAACACATATCATTTAATATACAATTTATACTGCATTTATTTGCCATTTAACAACTAAATGCAGATCATTTAGTATGCAATCCAATCTGCATGCAGATTATTTTTGTATATGAATTTATTGATCTGCAAATCCCTACAAAGGCTTCGAATGGGTAATGCATATCATAAAATGCAGATCAAACAGAAATGTAGATCAAGCAGAACAAATGCAGATCATGCAGTTCAAGCAGAACAAATGCAGATCAAACTATTTGAATAAATTATTATATTTAAATAAATGTTAAAAAAATTCAATCAAATTAAACGTAATACAATTTATTATAAATAAATAATAAATATCATTTGACGAAAATATGAATAAATACCATCATTTTAATAAGTATAGTAAATTTTAAAATTATATTAAAAATCATAATTTATAAAGAGTATTCTTGTTTTACTATATTTTTTGTATCTTTATTCGATTTTGGTTCTTTCTTACCATTTAGTTCAACTATAGAACTAATATTGTCATTTTTATATATGTTATTGTATCAACAAAATATTCATTTAAATTTTCAAAATATAAAATGCATAAATGTATATGCAAGAACAAAAAAGTACATTGATATTTCATTGATATTAAGTAATTATAAAGTTATATGCAGATAAATTTGAACTATCAAATATTAGAGTATATAAATAAATTTATTAAACTAATTTATATGAAAATATGTATTACTTACTGAATATATAATGCATGATTTTTACTGATTATATATTTTAAAAGAATACAAAATATTTTAATTATATTACTTCTTATCAAAAATAAAAATAAAATAAACAATAATATATATATATATATGTGTGTGTGTGTTTATTTATCGGTGTAAATGTATATGTGATTTGTGAATGAAGAAAAAAAATTGGATGATAAAAAATAACATTTATGACTATTTATGGCAAATAAAATATATAGAAAATTATGGATAGGTAAAATTCTATATATAATATTTTTTGTAATTTTAAGAAAATATATATATATATATATTCATATATTTATTAAGTTAAGTCGTTTTAATATAAATTATTTCATAAAAGATAGTATTTTGAATACTAATTAAATACAATATAAATATATCATTTGTATACTTCTTATATAAATATGTCTCAAAAATATTACACCAAAAAAAAATTAAGCTTATTTGAAAAGAAATTTAAGTTTGACAATAGATAAAAGAAAATGATAAAGGTATTTATAAACAACTAATTACCAAAAAGAGAAAAATCTAAAATATGCTATTGGGCTTCTGCTTTTATCCCATACGTTTTTCTGTAATAGATGCAGAACATCATTTATAAGAACAAAAGAATCTGCATGCAGATGAGATTTTATTTTATTGATTTTTTTTTAGTTCTGCAATTTATATATGAATGGGCACAAAATACAGTTATATCTGCATACAAAATAAACTGCAACACATTCATAGCCAAAAAGTGCTGGAATTTATGCAGACGATAAATGAATCACAACCAAACTATTTTTTTATTAGTTATATAATAAGCAGTCAACATTATTAATTAATTGAATTTACTTTAGAAACTAAACAAACAAATATATTAAAATAAATTTAATATTTTTTATGAAATGATTAGTGTCAAAGGAATTTATTTTCTAACATATAAATATCTTTTAAGAGAATTTCCATAAAATTATGTATGTTTAATATATCCATATTTTATATATTTATTGCAACAAATAGGCATATATATTATTTTGTATCATCTAATTTTTTACTTCACTAAAAATCATATATAATATCTAATTGATATTAAAACATATATGTTATAGAAAATCATATATAATATCATATTTTGCTTATTTTTTATAATAAGTAATATAATTTAAACAACTAATACTTGTTATCATAAATTGTTATTTTATAATATTTTATATACGTTCGTTCAATGAATTCATATATGTTATTTGGTATTTTTAAAAAATTATCTGTATTTAAGAATTCGTATTTTCAGTTTAGCTATTTATTTTAATTATTATTTTTATATATTATTTAAAAAATATTATAATTCAGTAAATTTATTTATCAAATGCATTTACCTTTGTTTTTTAGTCTTGTTTATGCCTATTCGATTATATTTATATTTTATAAAAAATATTTTATATATTTAGAAATAAAATTTATGTAACTATATATTTCTTACTCTAATTTCTAACTATAATATTTTCTGTTTTTCTTAAATATTAAAATAAAAATTAGAAAATAGTAATATCATAAAATTATTAAAGAACTATATTTTAGCACAATTATTTATCAATGATGAATATAAGATAAATAAAATTACTTTGCTATAAAAATAAAAAATATATTAAAATCCAGGTTCGAATTATGAATATCACATTAGTAAAATAAATTATGTATATTCTCTTATTTTTATTTCGATTCGGTTCAATTTTAACTGATTTGATTTTACGAGATTAAACACACATTTGCTGATTTGTATTTAATTGGGTTTTTTCACATATAAAATTTTAAGACAATTTTTATAAGAATATGTGAAATGATATTATATATTATACACACTAATATATATATATATATTTACTTAATCTACAAAAAGTATTTATACACATTTTTGTATGCTACAAAATATATGACTACACTAAATAATCGTATAGATTTATATAATTATTAAACATATATAGTTGACTTTATTTTTAAACAAATTTTTTGTTGATACAATAACATATATAAAATTGACCATACTAGTTCTTTAACTGAACGAAATTGTAAAAAAGAACAAAAAATTGAACAAAAATACAAAAAAAAAAAGCAAACAAGAATACTCTTTATAATTTTTATTTGTGATGAATTTTCATATAATTCAAAATTTCACTATTAAAATGATGATACTTATTGTTATTTTTGTCAATATGATATTTATTACTTATTTATAATAAGTTGTATTTGTTTAGATATTTAATTTTAATTAAAAATATTTATCATTTATTTAAATTTAATAATTTATTAAATTAATTTGAACTGCATTTGTTCTGCTTGATCTGTATTTCGGTTGGATCTGCATTTTCTGATCTGCGTTTCCCATTCGAAGCCTTATTTACACAAATACTGTTTCTTTTTAAATGACAAAATATAGTAAGAATATACGGGGAAAAATAATTGGCAAAATTGAGAATTCATGCTTTCCGTAAAGAGCATTTACTTTTGTTTCATTATTGTCTCTGATGCATGGTTTCTCCTCTGGCATATAATACGAACTCTGGTCAAATTGACTATGACCACCATTGAGAACCTCACCGTCCTCACGTGTCCCCCTAAGGAGATCTTACGTACTTTTGAAACCCTTAACGGTAAAGATCTGATCAGAGTATTTTAAACTAGGTGCGCTCGTTGTAGTGGAATACTACTTTTTTGAGAAAATAATTTATGTCACGCGCGGGTTTAGTGAGTCAGGGGAGAAGTAAGCGCGGTTAACGAAGCAGACCGGTTCCAGATTTTTGCGGTATAAAGAAATGATGAAGGTTATGGATAATTTGTTGTTTATGTTGATCATCACTTTTGTTTTTGTTTATGTTATTTCCTACTATCAAATTGTACTATATTATGTAAATGCCTTAGAGTACAAAATATATATGTCAGACAAGCCTTTGTCTCGAACTTTCAAAACTATCGCAAACAACATTATTATGCACTTCAGTCAAAAAAAAACATTATTATGCACAGTATTAATAATTTTATATCACACACAAAATTTAATTAACTTAAAACGATTAAATATATTTATCAATCGTCAGTATTATTACTAGTTAAATATAATCATTAAATTTTCAAAAGTCAATAAAACATATTAATTATAAACATTAGAATAAAATATTTTAAGAAAATATAACAATATGTATTTAAATATAACTATAAATAATATAAAAATGTTTATAATATTTTTAATTATTTTTTAAAAGAAAATATAATGATACACACTAAAATATGATATATAAAAAGTTATTCATTTGATTGTGAGACACATATAATTATGGGGATTAAAGTGAAAACTATTATGATATTAAAAAATACTATTCACACTTTAAAAAAATAAAAAGAGAGGGAACTGTTGGAATTCAAAATCCTTTAGAAAATAAGGAAATAGTGGGTATTGGAAATGTTCTAGCCTGGTAACAAAAACAGAACCCGAAAATAAAGAAACACTAGATCTCGACCCGCACATCGTGCGGGTTTTCTTTTTGTTTATAATTTATAAAAAAAATTATCAATAAATAATAATATATTTACTTATAAAATCGTGCAAAATACTAAAATAATAGATGTTATAGTATCATTTTTAAACACAACAAAAGAATATAAATTATCACTAACAAATATTTATCTATAGTGTATCTAAATAAATTTTAAAATGTATTGTATGCAAATTCCAGAAATTAAAACTCTATATTAAAAAAGATTATAATTTAACTATTTTAAATTATAATTTATGTATCAAACTCAAAAATATATTATTTAGTAATAACAATCAATAAGAATATAAATTAAAATATATAAAACAAATTACTATATATTAATAATGAAGAATAAAAAACTTAAACAACTAAATTATAGAGTTATATAATATAGAACATCAAATGTAAATCATATATTTAATTTTTTTATAATATTATCAAAGTGTTATATTTATAAAAATAAAAAAAATTGTGTGGGTTAAACTCTAATATATAGTTTTTTTTATTTAGGATTTAGGAATATATAATGCTATCTAGATAAATTTTAATATCTTAAACAAAAACATTTGTATTCCGAATAAAAGATAAATATATGGGATAATATTATGGAAATACAATTTAAAAAGATGTCAAAAAGATTTTGTTGGATTTATTTCATTTGTATTTCAAATAGAAAAATAAAGATATTTAAAGATATTATCATTAAATTATGTAACATTTGATAATCTTCATAATCTTCTTAAAGAATAGTCCATTTTTAAAAAAACCACACATGAATCTAGGTTGTGACTTCTGTTTAAATATATAAGATAATCACAAAAGTCGTTGTTTTCTCTTTTCTTATTTTTGTTTAATAAAATGCTAATTACAAGACAAAAGCATATACTCCTAAAATCTCCAGAAAAACATATGCATTAACTTACAAATAAACAAAATAAAAGTGCCTCTTCTCCTTCTCAATCTCTCAAAAGAAAGAAACTTTTTAAACCACTGGCCAGCCATGGATCCTGGAGGAGATCCCACCTCCCTACTTTTCACAAAGATCAGAAGTTTAGAACCAGACTTCGCCTCCAAAATCATCGGCTACCTCCTCTTACAAGACTTTAACAACACAGACTTGACCCGTCTCGCTCTTGGACCCGACACTCTCTTACACTCCATCTGTCTCAAAGCTAAATCCGCTTTAGGTCTCTCCTCCAACGGATCCTCTTCCTCTACATCAACTCCATTGAACCCTATCTCCAGACCCATTAACATCCACCGTCATTCCCCGAGAAACCCTTTCTCTTGTTTCCAAGAAAGTTCGTCCCTTTACGCTTCAGACGACGGAGATGGTAAAGTACCGTCCTTTCCCAACAACAACGACGAATCTGCGGATCTCTTTGGGTTCTCTGGTGAGAATATTGATGCCCATTTGCATAAGAGGAGTTTCTCTGCGAGTGATGTTTGTTTCGGTTCTGAGGAGACCGGGTTTGCCAGAGGCGGTGGTTATAGTCGGTTTACTCACGGTTTAGGTGATGAGTTTGATTCTCTTTCTGGTGGGTTTGGCTCTCTTGATTATGTTGGTAGACAGCAAGAGGAGATAGCGGCGAGGATGAGACTGGTTCAACGGCAGAGATTGGCTGCTGCTCAGTTCTTGGCGGGTGGTTCTTCTCCAATGTCGTATGATAAAGGCGTTAACTTTCTCTTGCATTCGCGTAATGGGTTTAGGTAACTCATGAAATGGACCTACTTTTTTTTTGTTGCATAGTAATGTGTATTTATTATGTACACGTGATTGGTTAGTAAAGTTTTCATCTTTGTGCATTTATAATTACTTTGGTGAATCTATTAAGGTGACTGAGATACCAATAATTGTCATTGTGGTTGTTGAAGTCTTTTTCATATTGTTTTCCACTTTTGGGTGTTGCATTTACTATAGTCTATAGTGACCAATGATTTTCTTAGGCTCTGGTTTTTGGTTTATTCTGCAATTATAGTGAATTAGTTTGGATCATACAAGTGCAAGAAGTCTTGGTTTATACTTGATGTTGTGGTGTTAATTCTTAGTTTTCTTTTGGTGGTGTTTGTTTTTGCAGATCAGGAGGAGCAGGACAGTTTGGGGATGAGGGTTACTGGTTCGGTAGTCCAGGGAGACATGAAAGGGATGAGTTTATGGGGATGGGAGATAAGTCTAACTCTGTTTCTAAACAGATTTACTTGACGTTTCCAGCTGATAGTTCTTTCACAGATGAAGATGTCTCCAATTATTTTGGGTAATTTCCAAAAACACAGAGCTTTAATGCGTTTGAATCATCAAAAATTTGGTGGATGTAGTATTTAGTAATGTTTGTTGTTGCAGCAATTTTGGAACAGTGCAAGATGTTAGGATTCCATACCAGCAGAAACGGATGTTTGGGTTTGTCACTTTTGTCAACTCTGAAACTGTGAAGATCATATTGGCCAGAGGAAACCCTCATTTCATCTGCGACTCACGTGTGCTTGTGAAACCGTACAAAGAGAAAGGAAGAATCCTTGAAAAGTATGTTGAATCCTTTCTCACATTCTTCCCTATTATGTTCCCTTTTCTTATGCTATTTTTTTGGGTCAAACAATAGTAGGAGGCAGCAACAGCAACTGCTGCAGCAGATGGAGAGAGGGCACTTTTCTCCTGGTTCAAGTCCATCTGGAATGGATGCCAGGGATCTCTTTGATTGCCACCTCGGTTAGTTGCATTTCTTTCATCTTCTTGATTCACCATGTGGATATTGACTCATCAGAGCTCTGACTATTATTTTTTTTGTTTGCTACCAGCACCGAGGATGTTTTCTAACACACAGGAGATGATGAGGAGGAGAAAAGCTGAGGAAGCTGATTTGCAACATGCAATGATAGAATTCCAAAGGAGAAGAATGCTTAATCTGCAGTTGCCAGACTTGAATAGCGAGTTGTTTAACCATCACCAGCGCAGTCTTTCTATTGGTTCTCCTGTTCATTTTCCCTCTCGCGGTGTTAATCAAAGCATGCTCTTTCGATCAGAAAACGTCAGTGAAGAAGTCATAGAAGGTTGTTATATCTCTCCCGTACAGAACATGGCTTTACATAAGCTTATATTCATTGTTTTCTTTCCCCTGTGTTCTTCTCTCTTAGCAGGTAGTGGTGATTCAAGACATTTTCAGTCTGAAGCAGACCATGCTTTTCTGACTGATACTTATCATAACAACATCCAAGAAGATGGTTACAGTAACCATCTCAACAACGGGTATGATTGATTTTCATTTTAGGGGTTCTCATATTTAAAACTGGTTACTTACATCAATGCTTATCCATGCTTTTATTAACATTGCTTAAGGCACGAGACAAATCTAGAGAATGATCTGCCTGAGTGCTTCTTTGATTCCCCATCAAAGACCGCTGAGATCCATCAGCCTAAGTGTGAGACAGAGAACTGTGCTACTCTCTCTGATACTTTGGAAAACAAGTCAGCCTCAGCAATTGAAACAGTCTAGCTATTGGTATGTTAAAACTCTCCGTTGAGTCCATGGCATTATTGCATATCGCTCATTAACCTTTGCAAATTCTCTTCCTGAAACTTTTCAGAGTCGATAGTGGCAAAAAGAATCGAAGTGAATGCGTGAAAGGCAAGTCTTACTGCAACTTGAAGTACTTCCTTTCAATAATGTTAAGTCGTCTTTGTTAAACTGATATGGGGTTTTATTATCTTTGGTTGCAGAAAAGTAGAGACTGATAAAAGCATCTAAAAGAACTTTGTCTATATGTAGAAGCTAAAGCCGGTTTTATAACATGGAACACAAAGAAAAGATAGAGAGACCAATTAGATTTTTTAAATGTCTCAGAAAAAGGCGGTGGTTGAATGCAAATCTGCAATAGGATTAGTACTAACCTCAGATAGAGAGCATCGATAGGCGGAACAATTACTGTGATGATTGTTTACCTTTTACCGGTCACGAGCCTTGGTGCTGTACAAGGTTTACTTCAATTTTCAGTATAGATTAATATCTTTTCTCGGCTTTATTCGTTCTTGAGTCTATACTTTCTTTTCAATTACATAGTAAAGCGTTAATCCAATGACTACAAACGAAAACAATTGAACTCTTTAACGGGTTCATCTTACCCGATCAAATTATTTAATTTTTGGTTGAAATTCTCAGTTTGTTACAACAATCGAAATAGAGTTAATAGTGTCTGCCTTCTTTGGCTTCATGCTCTATCAAAAGACTAAAGTTGACGGAGAGATGAAAGTGCTTGGCTTGTGTTTCTTGAGATTCGGTCATGTATTGGTTCCTGTTGACAAAGCTACAGTACAGATCAATATCTCAAAATGTAACAAAAATCACAACACATGTTAGAGAACTGGGATGAAAATAATCGTACCTGTGTTGGAACAATGTCAATTCTTGATCCAGTGATGGTCTCATACAAGAAAATGTACCTGCCATTGTCACGTGTTCTTACATCAGTTCTTCAAAACCAATACTACTAGCAAAAACTAACAAATATTTAATCTCTCAGAGTCTACACTTTACAGCTTTTATATGTTCGATGTCTCTTCCCATATCGAAAATATGTTGTCAAGTAAGTTTATAATCGAGTTTACAGATCAAAGAACATACCGCCAAGCTAATTCAGTCACGAGTTCTGCTGGAGCAGCGGGGAGGACCTGACAAGTATAGACACAAACAAACTTAGCAGACTTTAACATGTAATGCTGGAATTTACATCCTGAAGATGTAAGCATACCTCGTCTTCATATGGATTGCAATTCTCTTTAAACCACAACCTTAGGAACTCCTGTTTCGATATTAAAAAGCAAAAGAGTCAACATGTGACAAAACCTGACTTAAACTGTATGGGATAAGAGCAAAACAGGAAAAATTCACTCACCTTATCAACATTTTCAGGCTCAAGACCTTTCTTGAAGCGTTCTTCATAAGAACCCGCAAGCCAGTATCTGCTTGAATCCGGCGTATGGATCTATATACAATGCGTGTACAGGTAGATGATTATAATCAGCGAGTTTGGCAATTATCTAAGCATACAAAGAGAGACTACACGAAAACAAGGAGAGAATAAGACTCACCTCATCAATCAATAAGATGGAGCCGTCACTACTTTTTCCAAACTCATATTTTGTGTCCACCAGGATGAGTCCATGCTCCTTGGCAACACGCTAAAGAAACCATAATATATATATTTAGAATCTAAAAGATCTTCCATCAAAGCACAAGAGTATTGAAGCAAGCACAATTTATAACGAATCTGATTTATTGTGGTCTGTAATCATAAGATTCTTAAAACCATTACTGTCTAGGACTTTACAAGGATAAGTTGCAACCAACCTGCCCAAACTCGAACAAGCTCAAAGCCTTCATGCTTGCTTCGTCAAATTCAGCTTGAGTCATGAATCCACCTTCAACTATCTGCAAGAATCATTCGTCAGATAAGAAGCAACAGATAACTAAACATATTTGGGTAGACTTCTCCTCGTGTTACAGCTAAGCAGAACACTGATATAGCAAGCTAATGAGTCCAAAAACTGTTCCTTGCGAATCTTGTGGTTTCTACTTAGTTTCTAATGTGACAGAGATATTAGACCTCATTTGGAGAGATGGGCACATCATGATCCTCAGCCTTAGTTGTTGGAGTAAGTATATTAGCTGGAAGCTTCTGGTTTTTTACCAATCCTGAAAAGTTTATCAATGATCTTCTGAGATGCACTTAAAGAAAAAAACAACTTATCCATGGCAACAAAAGAAACTGTACCATCTGAGAGCTCATTTCCACAATAGTTCCTAACACCTTTTTTGTATACCGTCCATAAAGATGTGTCAGTACTTCCAGTCACATATCCTCTGACTACAAACAGAAAAACATATTAGAAAAACAATTCAGAACTAAGGCAAATAAAGGCTGCATAGAGAAGAATCCGACAACATACTAACCCACAAATTCTATTGGGAAAACCTTGCATTTCTTTGCAATAACAACATTTCTATCAGGAGATGAAACGATAGCATTTGGAGTTATGTGCTGTGTGTTATTGAACCACCACAAACTGGTCTCGTTAAGAACCTGAAAGTTAAGCAGCAGCAAAAAAAAACTCATTATTTTCGTGCAACACATTGAGTTATGCAACTTGAATTTAAAGCAGAGAGAAACAAACCTGTCCTTTGAAGGGAATCGAAGCAAGGTTTCTATCAAACGCACTCAACCTATCAGTTGTGATAAGAACCAGATAGTCACCAGCATCATATATATCTCTCACCTGCAAAAATCAATACTATCACTCGTTTGGTTTAATATATACTTTCTAGACAATAATGGAACAAACCTTGCCCTTGATTCTAGATTTGAGACCAGGAACAGTCTCTAGCAGATTAGTATCTGAGAGACAGTTAGAAAGAGAGCCTTTAATCGTGCCAAGAACCTCTCCTTTACGGTTACTCGTGACTAGATCGTCAAGAGACAACTGTTGTTGCTGGTTTTGGTCCTTTCCCTGGCAAGACATAACTACTGAACACTGTTTTGGGTATCTCTTGAACTCAGGCAATGTTCTGAGGAAAGAGACTGATCCAAAAGCTTGGCTTTTTGCAGACACAGTCCTAGTAAAGCTCAGGGGTGTTCTTAAAGGAGTTAATGTTGACCTCACACACTGAGACATTTCAGAAACAAAACACCTGCACCAAATAATAGACAAGATTGAAACTGATTTCAATTTTTTAGAGCTAAGAACATGTGAGAAAGTAAGAAAGGTAAAACCTTTAACGAAAACAAGCGAATCCCTTTCTCCAAAACAGAGAACAAAGGTAGCAGACAAGAGAAGTCGGCGGCGAAAATAAAGTGAGACAACAACTCTCTTTGTTAAACCCTGTTTTGTAATATTTGTAATCTGTCCTCGTTCATTAAAATGTTATTTTAAGGAAAATAAATATATAAATCGAAAAAAAAAGAACTTTGCTTTTGCTCTCTGTGTTCTCTTGGAGATCAAGATCTGTCACCTCTAACGTCCCTAAACATCTTTGTGTGTTCGCCTGAATCAAAAGGTTCAACCTTTGCTTCTTGAAGCCCTTTAGGGAGATGCCAAATTAGAGAGATGGCGAGACAAGCGGGGAAGCAGAGTTATGGCCGGCTTGCGTTAGTGTCATGCCTCGCTCTTTTAGCAGTGGGACTCATTGCCGACTTCCTTTGGGCTTCTTCTCATCGCTTCTCCCCTGCCGGAACTTATCTTCCCTCCTCATTCACCACCGTCATCGGAAAACTCCCTCCTGAATCCAATGTAAGTGTTTGCTTTTGGTCTCTTGTACCATTAGATCTCAGACAAAAGATAAGTAGCTCACTTGTTGCGTGCTGCTTTCTTTTAGGAGAAAGACACTAAGCAGAATAAGAAGAAGGACGATAAAACTCGGGAAAGGAAACTTTCTGACACGTTTCAAGATTTGGATGCTCCTCAACTACAATGGGAGAAGATGGCACCTGCGCCTGTGCCTCGTCTTGATGGTGCTGCTATTCAGATTAGGAATCTTCTCTACGTCTTTGCTGGTTACGGCAACATTAATCTTGTAACTCTTAGATCTTTTGTTTACTAGCATTTGGTGGTTTCAGAGTTCAGATCAATGATGAGTTGCTTTTTGTCTGTTCAGGTGCATTCTCATGTTGATATATACAATTTTGTGGATAATACATGGGGAGGGAGGTTTGATATGCCTAAAGAGATGGCACATTCTCATTTAGGGATGGTAACGGATGGGCGGTACATTTACATTGTCACTGGTCAATATGGTCCTCAATGCAGAGGGCCTACTGCTAAAACCTTTGTGTTGGATACTGATACGAATACGTGGAGTGATTTCATTCCTTTACCAGTTCCTAGGTATGTCTGAAAACAAGTAGATGCGTCTTGGTGGAATGGTGATTTAGTATTTGGAAGTTATTTTTCTGCTGTTATCTGTTATCATTCATGTTTGATGTTTAAGAGAATTTGAGTGGCAAGGATTATTTATTTTCAGGTATGCTCCAGCTACTCAGCTATGGAGAGGTAGACTCCATGTGATGGGTGGAAGTAAAGAGAATCGACATACACCAGGACTTGAACACTGGAGTATTGCTGTAAAGGATGGGAAAGCATTGGAAAAAGAGTGGAGAAGTGAAATTCCAATCCCTCGTGGAGGACCTCACAGGTTTTGTTTTCACAAACTCTATTGAAGGTTTCTGCTTCTAATTCTTATAGCTCATTACATTACATGACTGTTCTTGTGACTTCAGAGCATGCGTAGTGGTGGATGACCGGCTTTTTGTGATTGGTGGTCAAGAAGGTGATTTCATGGCAAAACCAGGATCTCCCATCTTCAAATGCTCACGTCGTTTGGAGGTAGGTCTCCAATGGACTAAGTGTTTAAGTGAATGTAATGACTTATCTTCCATTGTTTCTATTGGATGTTGTGTGGCCTTACCTTCACCTTGATGGTTCTAGGTGGTATTCAGTGATGTTTACATGCTGGACGAGGAAATGAAATGGAAAGTTATGCCACCAATGCCAAAGCCGGATTCACATATTGAATTTGCTTGGAAAGTGGTTAACAACTCAATTGTAATCGTTGGAGGCACCACAGAGAAGCATCCTGAAACCAAAAAGATGGTTCTCGTTGGCGAAATCTTCCAGTTTAACCTGAATACAATGGTAAAAACATCCATATCCCTGCATGCTTAAGACCCTCGTTGGCCTGTTAATAAGTGTAAACAGTAGCTGAGTTTTTTGTTTGCTTTGCAGAAATGGTATGTGATTGGGAAGTTGCCATACCGTGTGAAGACGACACTGGCTGGGTATTGGGACGGGCAGTTATACTTCACTTCAGGGCAACGAGACAAAGGTCCTGATGATCCTGCACCGCGTAAGGTAATGGCAGAGATGTGGAGAACCAAACTGATACTGTATCCATGAGATAAGACAACCATTCATTCTCCTTTTTGTAGTGCAAAGTCACACATTCTTTTTATTAAGTTATATTCTTCGAGCTTAACTCATCCCACTCCTGAAAACAGTCTCTATATCTATCTTCTATCTTGAAGGGGGAATTTGTATATTGTAAACTATAAACACAAACTTATGTAGAAGATCTCAAGTTTTCAACACATAACTTTGTGTGCTCTTTATCTCACTGTTGTCTTCTGTTTCTTATTGACACACAACGTTCTCTTCTCAAAAACATGTAACTCGAGGTCTCTTGTAAGTGTCAATTTGCAAAAATCAAAACATCTTGTGTTATTCTATAAAAGGAGGGTAAAGAAACTACAAATTTAAGCTAGTTCAGAAAGTGGGAGAAGGAATCAAACAACATTTTAATTCTAAAGGCCCCTCTAGATATAAGGGGATTTGTCATTTCTGCAAATTCCAGGATCTTGGTCATTTCTGGAGATAGTTTAGCTTCACCTTGTCCATCACTTTCCGCAGTGCAGCTTTAGCTTCTTCTAGTGTTTCAACGCCATGACCTTCCTCAAACGCTAGCCTTTGTACGTTGAACTACAAAACCCAATACACACAGAAAAAAAAAGCTGTGAGGCACTGTGTATGACCATGAAGGTGTTAGAAATCAACAAGACAAAACAATGTTTATTTTACCTGAGCACCTTGACGGACCCGTACATCTATCCCTTTGCTATCAATAGAGATGAGAGCAGCATCATCTACTTCTGATTCAATAGACAGTAGCTCTCTAAGCGGCTTTGAGAAGATGGCATTTAGTTCCTATCACAAGTTAAAGAGTGAAAAGTAAGAACCTACTTCAATTTACCAAAGGACAAGAATGGTTGGAGAATCTAAATCACCTTGAGGTTCTGCTCACCACCATCAACAGCGATCTTATCTGGCTGTAAAGTCTCATACTCTTTGACATCAACCCAAGCGACAGTGCCAAAACCTCCAATGAAATATATATCACTGCCAATAGTCACAGTGAGTATGGAATATATAAGTAGAATAGAAGACAAACAATCGTGCTACATGTATTGGGAATAAACCTTATGTTGTGCATTCTAAAATAGTGAAAGTTTCCACACTGCTCGGAAGGTCCGTGATGATGCTTTGCACTATATTGCTTATGTGCCCAATCCTACCAAGTCACAATACAAATGCTTAAGCAGCTGAGATTCATTTATAATTCTCAACTTAAAAATTGAAAAGAAGAGACAAATTAGCAATAAGTTAGCTACACCACCTGTTCATCTTGGGACAATGGGTACACATCACCAAATAATGTCACTCTTGCATTTGATAAGCCACTCCATCCAGGTATCTGCAAGCCAAATCCTCGTTACAGAAAAAAAGAAGAAGAAAGAATCTTTTTTGCATTTTTTTTTTAGTTTAAACACAATAGCCAATGTTTACCTGAACAACGAGACTGCATCTAGGTTCAGCTAAGAGGTTTCGTGTGTGGATGGCCAACGGTGAGAATAAAAATAGTGGATCTGGAAACAAAAAGTATGAGCATATATATTATCTCAGCCACAAGATTCAAGACATTTAATGTACAATTCTAGCATTGCCTTCAGTACTATCCAAACCTCCAATAAACAACATTTACATACACATATTAAGATTTAAGGAAAAGGAACAGAACCATATTGATTTCATATTCCTCCTATTTGTCCCACAAAACCCAAATCAATACAAACTTTTTAACAGTGGGAGGGAGGAGTTGAATACTTTTATGAATCAGTTGTCCACTAGTAACTCATCAAAACGAGGAAATCTCAGCATACAAAGAAAGAAACAGCTGTAGAATTATGAGAAGTAGGGAAAAAAAAAACAAGAAAGATAAGAGTGACTTACGCCCCATCCGATCAGGTGCAAAATCCACCAAAGAGCCAAACGGGTAACCTTCTCTACGGTGGTGCATCTTAGACATCACCGTGCATAGATGAGCAAACCTAGCCTTTAATCATGTAACAAAAACCCAACACATATTAAAAAAAACTAATCACCTCTGTCATCCAAGTAATAAAAAAAATAAAACTCTACAACAATCTTAAAAGCACAAATCTGTATACCTGCTCAAGCAAGTTGCGTACAGCTAAAGCAGGACGAGGCAACGCATGAGCTGATGTAGCATTCTGAACACCACCAGATATAGGAGTCCTAAAAAGCCCAGCTCGGTTTCCACCCCCACTATTATTAGTACCAGCACCTTCAGGAAGTGCAAGAGATGTCTGCACATCAATTACACACAACACAAGAAGCTAAATATGCCACTCTCTACTTCAAATCCATCTTTACATTAAAACTAAGATTGGATTCAATACCAAAGTCTGAATATTTAAGCATACCCAATACAAATTATAATCAAGTATCGAACTTTCAATGATAAAATTATAAAAAAAAAGGAGAGGACCTGTGATAAAGAGAAGACATCACCAGGAAAAAGGCCAAGGCCATTACTTTCGGCGTCATCTTCGTTGTTGTGTAAGAGAGCTTGTATACGAAGGCCGTGGCTTGATCCATCTCTGATTCTCAGCTTCGGGATTCTTCGCGGATTACGTAACCAACAACATGAAGACTGGGAAGAAGAAGAAGAAGGTAGTGAAGATTTGGAGAGAGGGTTTTTTAAGTGGGGGAGATTAGAGATGTAAAGTGATGAAGTAGAGAGAGCTTCCATGGTCGATGATATGAGAATGAACGAAGAGTTATGATATTTCAACTTTGTTTCAGCCTTCAGGCGACTTTAATTGCGGAAAGTAAAAGCTTTATACTTTTCCAGAGAGTGGTAGGGTTTGAATTGAAAACATAATTCAATGGAGAAAGGGGTTTTCTTTTTTTTTTTTCCGGTAGAAAGATAAGGATTGAATGAAGTTAATCAACTTTTTTTTTCTGAAAATATGACTAACCTGAAACAAAAATTAATAACTTGTTTTAAGTTTTGGTTGTATTTTATTTTGGCATTCTGCCGATTTTAATTTATTTTTAAGCAAAAGAATTCTACTTTTTAGCAAATTGTTTAAATTTTGTATTTCCAATTTGTAATTTGTTGTGGTTAGTATAATTATTTCTAACCTGAAAATAACCGTGTCTTTGAGATTTCGTAGCTAATACTCCCTCCGTTTCATATTAAATATCGTTTTTAGTGAATTTTTTTCCTTACAAAATAAGTGTCGTTTTCGATTTTCAATGCAAAATTTATTAATTATATTTTGTAGTCTATTTTTCTATTGGTTGATATATGATTTAGGTGTATAGGTAATTGTGTGTTTTATATGGAAAATATACAAAATTAGTGATTTCTTTAATCCATGTGCATGAACCTAAAACGATACTTCTAATGAAATAGAGGGAATAATATTTATCTATTTTGAAATTGATTTTTTTAGTTTTTATTTTGTCAAGATAAATAGGAAAATATGATATTCTTCTACCGCAAATCCCCCATGCCCCAGACAAGATAATGATTATGCATGTTTCTAATAAATTTTCTAAAATCTTTTATTTATTGATAACAACAACAAATCTCATTTTACTACATAAATTGCCTAAAATACTAATTTATCTCCTTTTTTAAAAAAAAACTAAAAAATAGCTTAAATATTGGGTCAAGTGGGCTTTTATCAACGGGCTGGTCTTGGGAGGAGCTACTTCGGGGGGTTTTGCTTTTCACTTAAAATATGATAATTGAGTCTGTTTATATTTTCCAATTAAAAAATAAAAATTAAAAGCAAAAATCAATCAACCAAACAAGGAAATAATTAAAAAAAAAAAATCAAACCAATAAAAGAGGTTCCTTTTCCGCTCGCCTCTCTCCGTTCACCCCTCTCCGGATAATCAAATCCTCCGGTTTATCGTGAATTACAATCCTTTTTCTTTAGCTTCTTCATACTTATTGCTTTGGTCTTTCTCCTCAATCAACAAATTGGTACCCGTTTTCACCTCAATTTTTTTTTTTTTTTTTGTAATTATCATTTCTTGTCGAAGTCAGAGTTCAATTTCTCAATAGGATTGGATAAACGATATGTGAAGTGGGCTCTAGATTGTATGTTGAATATTTGCCTCTATTTTCTTGGGTTTTTAATTGGCAGCAATTTTTATTTTTTTGGATTTGCAATTGTTAAAGTTTGGTTCTTTTATTGCTCAAAGGTTTAGATTTTGTTTTTCAATCGGATATGATATGTGCTGCCTTTTGTTGCTGGAATTGGATAAATATAGTTAGAGTTTAAGATGCTCCAGCTCTTCTTACCTGAAATTAATTATCTCCTAAGTTTTAATTATTATCTTCCCCATAGTAATTTTTCACTGCTCATATCTCACTTCTTGAAGATAAAAATCTTACTTTCTTATCATAAAAACTCAAAAATTAATATGAAACGCACCGTTAATGATCTTCCTTTCTCTTGGGCTTGAAGCTCACTTAATGTGATCACATTTTCATGTTTACCCCATTTCTGTTTCTTTTTTGAATGTTTGTCTGTAACATAATGAATTGATGAATAAAGACCATGGTTCATCGGATCTGATATGTACAGCTTTTGTTACTGAAATTGGATAAATATTGTTACCTGTAATTAATTATCTCCATGTTTTAATTATTATCATCTAATCTTGTTTATAGGATGAAGCTTTGTAGTTTCACTCCTCATATCTCACTTCTTGAAGCTAAGAATCTTAACTTTCTTATCATAAAACCTCAAAATTTATTGATCTTCCTGTATATGACTGTCTCTTGGTAAATTGTTAGAAATACCATAAGTTGGCTACCACTTTTCAAAATACACTCAATCAAAAATACTTTAACATTTGAATTTAGTATTTAGCGATTATTGTTTAGAGTTTATTATTGAGAGGGTGGGGATGGGTTTATAGCCTTTTATAAATTATTCTTTTGACATTTATAAATGTTAGTTTAGTCTTTTCATCACAAACTTAGTATTTATGAAATGTTTATCTTTTAAGAGTAAATTTGAAAAGTGGTATCAAATATGTGGTAAAATTGAAATTCACCTTGTCTTTTAAGCTTGGAAGCTCACTTAATTGTGAATCATATTTTCATGTTTACCCCAAACAGTCTTAATTAATGTTGTGTTTATTCTTTTGACGTTTGTTGGTAATTGAAAAAGACCATGGATGGCCTTCATGGAAACAACAACGGTGGAATGCACAATGTCGGAGATCAAGATCCGTTGCAATATGAACATCACGCTATGATGGATGAGCAAGTTGATGATGGGATGGATGAGGGACTGGAGACAGACATTCCTTCTCACCTTGGAAACACATCTGATCATCGCGGTGAAGTTGTAGACCGTGGCACTGAAAATGGTGGTGATCAGTTGACCTTGTCCTTTCGTGGACAAGTTTATGTTTTTGACCGTGTCTTGCCTGAGAAGGTCACTTTTTAACTCTTCTCGTAACTTAGGTTATTTGATGGTCTAGTTATAGTTGGTTGTAATAAAGCTCTTGTTGATATTTCTTGCTGCAGGTTCAAGCTGTGCTTTTATTACTTGGTGGACGGGAAGTACCGCAAACACTCCCTACAACTGTGGGATCACCTCATCAGAACAATAGGGTACTGGTAATATAAGATTTTAATGTACTAATATATGGGAATATAAGTTTCAACTCCTCAGAGTTTGTTGCTGACTAATGCATGAACCAGGGTCTATCTGGTACTCCTCAAAGGTTTAGTGCTCCGCAGAGGCAAGCCTCGTTGCTCAGATTTAGAGAGAAAAGAAAAGGGAGGAATTTTGATAAGACAATTCGCTACACTGTCAGGAAAGAGGTAGCATTGAGGTAAGTACTTACTTTTATGTCTAAATCAACAACTATGTTTTGTTTATATCTATCCATCTTTTCTGAGATTTAAAAGGGTTTCATTTTTCTGCTTGCAGAATGCAACGTAAGAAAGGTCAGTTCACATCTGCCAAGTCGAGCAATGAGGATTCTGCATCCAATGGATCGGATTGGGGGTCAGGTCAGAGCTGGGGGTTGGAAGGGACTGATTCTCAGAAGCCAGAGGCTTTGTAAGTTGAAAAAATGCTTTTATACTTTTCCAGAGGTTATTATATTAACCTCACCAAGCTCTAAAACATGGAAATATTTGATTTAGTTACTGTTTTGGGTTACTTAACTCTGATTTTTATGCTTATCATACACATTTCTATTACCTGGAAGTTAACTATAGCTTGGTGTACTTGCCCACTTGGTTGACAAAATCTCTGATATTTTTTCATCTTGGAACGGTTGTGAACATGTTAAAAGATGTCGGCACTGTGGAACCAGTGAGAAGTCAACTCCAATGATGAGACGTGGACCTGAAGGGCCAAGAACACTTTGTAATGCATGTGGACTAATGTGGGCAAACAAGGTAATAAGCTAATAACACTTTTCTATTAACACTTGTTGTCTCATTGATCTGTCTGTTCTATATATATAAAACCAAACATTAACATTTGTGTTTGATAATTTTAGGGGGCTCTTAGAGACTTATCCAAAGCCGCTCCTCCTCCTCCAACAGCCCAGAATCTGCCTATAAATAAGATTGATGTGAGCAACATCATCATTTTTTCTTCACTATATCGCTTGAATTGCTCTTTAAGATAGCATGCATTCTTCTTCACATTGTTGCAGGAATCAATTCTTGAGGCCGAGCTAGCTGGTGACATTAGCAACTCACAGTGAAAAGTGAGTAAACCAAATTGCACGCAAGAAAATGATGTGAGTTTGGTTGATGAGGGTTCTTTAGGACACTCATAATCTGTTGTTGTATAATTTTTAGAAGATCACTCATGAGACTGAGAAACAAAAAAACACATTTGCTCTCACTCCATCTGTAAGTTTGATTTGTTTCAGAAGCCTTTTTTTTTATTTTCCTCAGGTAGAAACAGAACTTGTTGTAACTTTAAAATTTTATTGACACCACAATAAAACATTTTTATATTTAATTAGATAAGTTAAACAATACTAATTGGCTTATATCGTGCAACCCAAGTGAAGTTTACGTCGTACACACGTTCACCAGTTTTATATGAACTTCCTCGGCAGCTTCACTATCTTCATCATTTTTTTATTTTCAGTGAATAAAGCTTAGAAGTATATATATTTAAAAATGTAGTTAGATCTGAGAAACGATATATTTAAATATTGAGATTGTATATAAGTTATGTCATTATATATAATGGTGAGTGATGCCATGTTCTTTCCCGGGAAAATATCTTTCTTCCTGCTTCTTCTTCTTCATGTGCTTCTCTTTCCCATAAAAAGAAAACAAACAAACTTTCCGCTATTTTTGCGTAAACAAGTCCAAATATAGATAATGTCGTCATTGAATTGAGTTCTGTCTCTGTGTCTCTTTTGTTTTTTGAGTTTTGTTGTTGTTCTAATTAGTTTCTCTTATTATTTTTCTCTGTGATTGACAGAGAGAAAGTTTAAGAGAGAGAGAGATAGTTTCTTTTTAGGTTTTTGTTGCCTTCTCATTCTTACTAGTTTGGCCATCTCTCTCGCCAAACTAATAACAAACGACCTTTTATCAGAAAAAAGGTCGTTTCTATCTTTTTTTGTTTTGTTTTGTTTTGTGGTTTTCTTGAAAAGAGGAAGAAGAGGTAGAGAAAGAGAGGTGGGTGAAAGAGATCAAGGAAGGGAGGATGAGTACTACTTCGTCGAGTAATGGATTGCTCCCAACGTCAATGTCGGGACGACACGACGACATGGAAGCTGGAGGGTCGGCAAGAACACAAGATGAGCATCACGAACAGCTTGAACACGATCCTGATGATCCTTTTGACCTTGATAACACCAAGAACGCATCTGCACACTCTCTCCGTCGCTGGAGGGTATGTCCTTTATCTTCTCTTCTTCTTCTCCTTTTAGTCTGTGCGTGGCTTAAGAGATTCGATCTTTATTACATTTTTGCAGCAAGCGGCACTTGTATTGAACGCATCACGTAGGTTTCGATACACTTTGGATCTCAATAAAGAAGAACACTATGAGAATCGTAGGAGGATGATCAGAGCACACGCTCAAGTCATTAGGGTACGTATATATTCTTCTTTTATCATCTTCTTGTCCTATGTTCTTGATCTCATACATAAGTATATTGCTTTACTGAATCAGGCAGCATTGCTTTTTAAGTTGGCTGGAGAACAACAAATCAGTGGTATGTGACTCTCTCTCTGTTACATAAAGTCAGATCAGATTCTGTTTTTTGTTTTTCTTATATGATCATTTTTTTTTTGTGATTTTCAGCGGTTGGATCATCATCATCAACTCCATCAGCTTCAACTGGCAACTTTGACATTGACCTTGAGAAACTTGTGTCCATGACCAGGAACCAGAACATGTCCACTTTGCAGCAATATGGAGGGGTTAGAGATACAAAAACTCACTCATATTGCATTCATTTTTTCTGTTATAAATGAGAAGATTTCATGGAACTGACATTGGTTACTACACCAGGTCAAAGGTGTTGCAGAGAAGTTGAAGACAAATATGGAGCAAGGAATCGAGGAAGATGAGAAAGAGGTGACAGATAGGAAGAATGCATTTGGATCTAACACATATCCAAAGAAGAAAGGGAAGAGCTTCTATGTAAGCAACAGTTGGTTTCTTTTTAACTTAATTTTGGTGGTCTTTTATCAGCTTGTGGATATAACTCATACGTTTTTTTTTTACATTCTCTTGTCCAAAAGATGTTTCTCTGGGAAGCATGGCAGGATTTAACTCTTATCATCTTGATCATAGCCGCTGTAACATCATTGGCATTGGGAATAAAGACAGAGGTATGTTTTTCCCTTTCCTTTTTAATGATCCAAACTAGGAACTCACTTGTTTTCTGTCTACTTTTATTTTATTTTTTTGGTTACTTGCTTCATCAGGGTTTGAAAGAAGGTTGGCTTGATGGTGGAAGCATTGCGTTTGCAGTTTTTCTTGTCATTATTGTTACAGGTATCAACATGCTTTTTCGTCTATATGTTGCCTACATTTTTATTTATGTTCTTGATCCATTGAGGATGTCTCTTTCTTTACACTTTATCTTTTGATTCTTTCAGCTGTTAGTGACTATCGCCAATCTCTTCAGTTTTCAAACCTCAACGATGAAAAACGGAATATACAACTAGAGGTTGCTTGCTTTAACATCTTAGATTGTTTGCAAACTATATTTTCTTGAGCAGACAGTTAAATGAAAACTCTTACAGGTCATGAGAGGAGGGAGAACTGTGAAGATTTCAATCTATGACGTTGTTGTCGGAGATGTTATACCTCTTAGGATAGGTGACCAGGTCCCTGCAGACGGAGTGCTAATTAGTGGTCATTCTCTTGCTATTGATGAATCTAGCATGACCGGTGAAAGCAAGATTGTGAGTTCATCATGATTCTACTTGTTAAATTTTGTGCTTATCATCTGTTTCTACTTGCCAACAAAGATCTTTGTTGCAGTGTCATAAGGATCAAAAATCCCCTTTTCTAATGTCTGGTTGTAAAGTAGCTGACGGAGTTGGTAATATGCTGGTATGTCTTTGAGGCTTTAGGCCTATTTTCACCTCTGTTCTTACACATTTTCTTGTATTGATTCTCTGAGATTCTTTCAATAGGTTACTGGTGTTGGAATCAACACTGAATGGGGATTGTTGATGGCAAGTATCTCAGAGGATACTGGTGAAGAAACCCCCTTGCAGGTATATCATCTTGATCACTGTCTTATTGCTTTATGTTCTCCCACAACGTCTTGAAGAAGTTCCTTTTGGTAATCTGACAACAGGTGCGGTTAAATGGTCTTGCAACCTTCATCGGTATAGTGGGGCTCACAGTGGCTGTTGTTGTCCTTGTAGCTCTTCTTGTGAGGTAACCTGATTTACCTCTTGTCAATACAACTTCATGGCATGTTGAAGCGCCTTATAATCGTGAGTTGCTGTACAGATATTTTACCGGAACTTCTCAAGATTCTAGTGGAGCAACACAGTTTGTCAAAGGGAAGACTAGTATCGGTGACATTGTAGATGATTGTGTTAAGATATTCACAATCGCTGTAAGTATTCATCCTACATTCGTGATTATGTTGTCTATAGACATATCAATAAACTCATGGCATTTGTGTAGGTTACTATTGTGGTTGTGGCAGTGCCTGAGGGGCTTCCCCTAGCAGTTACCCTCACGTAAGTCTTATTTTTATATTATCCACTCAGAAAATAAATAACTACGTTGCAGTTCTTCATCTACTTCTTCTTCACTCCATGTGTATAGTTTGGCTTACTCAATGCGTAAGATGATGGCAGACAAAGCTTTGGTAAGAATTAAAACGGCTATTGACGCTTTAGTTATTTCTTGTTGATTGTTGTCTGACCACATTTCATTTTGCTAACAGGTTAGGAGGCTTTCAGCTTGTGAAACCATGGGGTCAGCAACAACAATCTGCAGTGACAAGACTGGAACTTTAACTTTGAATCAGGTCAGTATCTAGTGAAACTCATGATCATACCCTTTTAGATATCTAATTTTACCTCTTTAAAAATATACAGATGACTGTGGTTGAGACTTATGCTGGAGGATCAAAGATGGATGTAGCAGACAACCCCTCTGGTCTCCACCCTAAACTTGTTGCCTTAATAAGTGAGGGTGTGGCACAGAACACCACAGGAAATGTTTTTCATCCCAAGGTGGTTTCTCTACTTGTTTCTTATTATGCTAAAACTTGCCAAAATGTTGATTTAATTACTCTAGTCTCATACTGAGGTTAGCAAATTATGAATGGTTAGTGCTCATGTTGTTATTACTGTAGGATGGTGGAGAGGTGGAGATTTCTGGATCTCCTACAGAGAAAGCTATTCTGTCGTGGGCGTATAAGGTATCAAATGTTTGTTTACTCTAGTCCATCTTTGACATATGTTTTCTTCTGTATGGGCAATATATTTAAAGAAGCTATTGTTGCAGTTGGGGATGAAGTTTGATACCATCAGGTCGGAGTCTGCTATCATCCATGCTTTCCCTTTCAATTCTGAGAAAAAGCGTGGTGGTGTTGCTGTTCTTAGAGTAATTTCTTGACCCTTTCTCATGTTTTATAAGATTAGGAAATAAGTAAAATGTTGTGGAGGCATTGGAGTAAGTAGCTGCTTCAGTTCACTGCTATGTTCTGCTGAGTTTTCATCGCCATTGGATCTAAAAAATAGCATATGAAACTGATCAGGATTATATATTAACTCACTGCAGGGTGATTCCGAAGTTTTCATTCACTGGAAAGGAGCAGCGGAGATAGTTCTGGCTTGTTGTACACAATACATGGACTCAAATGGTACTTTGCAGCCCATTGATAGCCAGAAGGTGAGGTGACACACAAATTTGTAAATTTTCGCTTGAAAGACACACTCTATTAGCCTAGGAGGACAAAACATTTGCTTATACTTTACTCTCATCTCAAATATCAAATATCAACAACATTTGTAATTTGGAATTTTATATTACAGGAGTTTTTCAGACTTGCTATTGATGCCATGGCGAAAAATAGCTTGCGCTGTGTTGCTATTGCATGCAGAACACAAGAGCTGAACAAAGTTCCAAAGGAACAAGAGGACTTGGATAAATGGAGTTTACCAGAAGATGAGTTGACTCTGCTTGCTATCGTTGGTATAAAGGTATGCATGCTGAAAGCTTAGCTTGGGTAACTTGACCTCTGTTTTATGTGTTAACTATTTGACGGCAATTGTTTTCCTCTATATAGGATCCTTGTCGTCCTGGTGTCAGAGAAGCAGTGAGAATTTGTACTAGTGCTGGTGTTAAGGTAGGCTCCTAGCCTCTTCTAAATTTACATTATTCATCTTCAGATCATGTGATATGTTTCTTGATCATCAGCGTGTTCATCGTATAACTGTCAAACCATCTGTAATGTTTACATGAAACATTTGTGTAATTTAGGTACGTATGGTGACTGGAGACAATCTTCAGACAGCGAAAGCAATTGCTTTGGAGTGTGGTATACTTTCTTCAGATACAGAAGCTGTTGAGCCTACTATCATTGAAGGAAAAGTGTTCCGTGAGCTATCTGAAAAAGAGAGAGAACAAGTAGCCAAGAGAATAACGGTATGAACAGTCAAAGGATCATGTAACCTTACTGATTCTAAATCAAGTATTAACTTTGGGGTGTAAAATGCAGGTGATGGGTAGGTCCTCTCCTAATGACAAGCTTTTACTTGTTCAAGCATTAAGGAAAAACGGAGATGTTGTTGCTGTCACTGGTGATGGTACTAATGATGCTCCTGCACTCCACGAGGTTAGACTTTGCTTACTATATTATGTTTTTTTGTTTCATTTTCCAAACCTTAATTTTCTTGTTTTTGGTTTGTATTATAGGCAGACATAGGTCTATCTATGGGTATATCAGGAACTGAAGTTGCGAAAGAGAGTTCTGACATCATCATTTTGGATGACAATTTTGCTTCAGTAGTTAAGGTTAGTCTCAGTGTATACCTCCACAACTATTCTTTATGACTTTTCTAATAGTGCAATTATGTGTACTGTTTCAGGTTGTTCGTTGGGGACGTTCTGTGTATGCAAATATTCAGAAATTCATACAGTTCCAGCTTACTGTTAATGTTGCAGCTCTTATAATCAATGTTGTAGCAGCTATGTCTTCTGGTGACGTTCCCCTAAAGGCTGTACAGGTTAACTAATCTTCCTCTGCCTTTTAAGCATATGATTCTGGATGGTTAAATATAATGGTGGTTCTTTGATACAGCTGCTTTGGGTCAACCTTATTATGGATACTCTTGGAGCACTTGCACTTGCTACAGAGCCACCAACAGATCATCTTATGCACAGAACCCCTGTAGGAAGAAGGTATAGTGACATCAAGAACATCCTGAGAATTTTAGTGAAACAAAATTAGATAAATTGTGGTTTATATGTGTGGTACTGGATTTTCAGGGAACCTCTAATAACAAACATCATGTGGAGAAACTTGCTTGTGCAGGTGACTTGTTCAGTAAAACAACTATCTTGATGTTGATTTATTACTAAAATCATAGCTCTGAAATTATAATGTGGGAATGTTGCAGTCATTATACCAAGTGGCTGTCCTCCTAGTTCTCAACTTTGCAGGCTTGAACATCCTTGGCTTGGGCCATGACAACAACCATGCACATGCTGTGGAAGTCAAGAACACTATGATATTCAATGCATTCGTTATGTGTCAAGTAAGCAAACCATCTCCTTATTTTTAAACCACAAATGGAATGGTTTTAATCATGTAAACATTCCAGATATTCAACGAGTTCAACGCAAGGAAACCTGATGAAATGAATGTATTCAGTGGAGTATCTAAAAACCCTCTCTTTATAGCAATTGTTGGAGTCACTTTTGTACTTCAGGTAAGATCAATAATAACACAAAGCCTCTTGATACTTGATAGCATCTGGTAGTAAACTCTTGGTTGATGAAATTGCAGATACTCATTGTTACTTTCCTTGGAGAGTTTGCCCATACCGTTCCACTGAGTTGGCAACTATGGCTTGCTTCTATTATCATCGGTCTTGTCAGGTAAGACCATTTTCTTCCAACTTAAACTTCTCAGTGCTCATCAAACATGGAAACTATAAAGATCACTAATTTGTTGTCTCTCTGCAGCTGGCCACTAGCAGTTGTTGGGAAACTGATTCCTGTACCAAGGACTCCGATGAGTGTCTACTTCAAGAAACCGTTCCGAAAATACAGAGCCTCAAGAAATGCTTAAAAACATGACTAGATAAATCGTCTTCCTCTTACTGTAACTACAGACGCAAATAACCTGTGACAATGGCCTTATCTTAACCTTTTCTTTCTTTCTTTTAAATGGTAATAGTATACTTGCACGGTCCAATTATTTTGTCCTTTTTTCATATTTCTTTCTTCTTCTTTTTGTATGATGTAAAAGTGCAACTGTGAATTGAATTTTGATTTGTGGTTGTACTAATGGGAGTTTGGCTTTAGTCTTTGGTTTTTCAAAAAAT
Organism: Eruca vesicaria subsp. sativa; assembly: GCA_932364175.1. Classification (NCBI taxonomy): domain Eukaryota; kingdom Viridiplantae; phylum Streptophyta; class Magnoliopsida; order Brassicales; family Brassicaceae; genus Eruca; species Eruca vesicaria. The sequence goes on from CAKOAT010935154.1 coordinate 81,660, forward strand.
TTGTTTAAAATGGAGGATTCTCTGTGTTCATCCCAAGATCTTTCCTCTATCTCATGAGCTCAATTTACTTTTCACATGTCCTCACTAGAATTAGGGACCAATGGGCATAGTAAAGGTCACATGGTTCTTCTTCCTTCATCAGAAACCCTCCACACAAAAATCACTCTTACAAACAAATATTATGTGTTTTCAAACTATAGAACAAAATTTATAGAATGCAAAAGGCTATGAGAGCCAACAGAATCAAACTGTAAAACTCAATTGTTTTCTTTCCTACACAAAGCAACCTTACATAAAGTAAAAGCAAGAAAAAAAAAATAAAAAAAAAATAGCTTACACTTGGTGAAAACTGAGAAGGCCCATGCTTGGAGAGATCAAGGTGAGAAGGTTCAGCAAAAGCATGAGTAAGCCAAGTGGTTCTTCTTTGAGATGTAAGGAGAGATGAAATCTGTAGCAAGGGAAGAGGTCTCGGAGATCTCTCCTGGAACTAGCACTTGAGGCTTGCCCAAAGCTATTCTTTTCCCAACTGTGTTTGCATAAAACAGACCAGATATGGCTGGGACAAACACATCACTTCTAGAGCTTATGTAGAAGTCAATAACATTTTCATACTCAGAACTCTCTGATTCAAGGTACTTTGATCTCTTACTCGCCGGCATTACTGCCTCCTGCCATTTGTTAAGTGAGAAAAACATTAGCAACATGGTAAGAAAACTTTCTTGGACTAAAGAATGTTTTGATCTACACACACCTTTGTGAAAGTTTTTGGGAAGATGTCTTTAAGTATATTGAGGCTACTGTCCCATCTAGGCTGAGTCAGATAGATTGTTGTGTCACTAGGAAATCCAAGTTTCCTCAAGAATACAGCAATCTCTTGCGCGTTGTAACAAGTCTTGGAACCTGTAACACCAGTTGTATGGCAACTTTGCTTCTCAAGTACTTCGATTCTAAGGTCCACAGCTATGAAACGGCCACCTGATTTCTTGCTATGAGTCCTTAACCTCTCAATCATTGACTCAACTACTATGTTCAGTTCAGGTTGCAACTCCAAGGAACCAAACATTGCCAAACAAGCCACAGGATCTGTTTCACCGTCTTGTGAGGATTTCCTCAAGTTGACAGAAGGGAAGTATGTAGCTACTCGAATGTTTCCTTTGGATTTGAAGATGGGAGCAATGTGCTCCTTGATGTAGTCTTCTGTAACTCTTGTAGGGACTTTTACAATGGCTATGTCCCTTAGAGATACTTCTTCAGGTAATTGTTTGACAACTTTGACGACGTTTTTCAAGCTTTTGATTAGTTTATCAGCATCATAAATGTCTTCAAAACTCCTAATAAGCCAAACATTGATCTTAGAAACCAATTATGAGACAAAAAAAAATGTCATGAACATAGTCAAACAACTCTTAACCTTTCATCACCAGGTTTGCTTCCTCTTATGTCAGGAAGCACTAGTCTTGCTCCAAGATGCTTTGCCACCATTACAGCATCAGTGATCTAAACAGGAGATCAGAATTAATCACACAAACAAGAAATGGAAGAAGATAACAACACATGTAAAGAAGATCAAACTTCAGAGCTTTTCTGAAACATACCTGAGAGATATGGTACTCAGGACCATTTGTTAGTGAGAAAGTAACATACCCTTTTGATGATACCGCTTCATCTGCAACGTTTTGTCCTTAGCAAATGAAAATAAGAATCTGCACACAAGTGAGAGTATGAGTAAAACAAGGACATACCGGGTAGCAATGTTGGCCAACAAGGATTAAGGTCATTGTTATCATCCATCCAAGGTCCTTTAATGCCTTCTAAGGCTCCAACAAGACCATCTTTCACAGATACTCTGGATCCTTCAAATTCTATATCATGTGCATCTCCCTGAGCTTTCTCCTGTAATTATAAATAACCCAAAACGAAAGAAAGAAAGAAAAGAAAACTTTAGAGGATGAAATCAATCATGTCCTAATGATCCAGCTGAAAGACTTCTCTGTTGACTCTAACTTTATTCATGCAATCTACATTTTATCTAAAAATGGAAAGTTTTATTTTCCAAGAAAACCCTTAAACGCAAAAATCAAGAAAGTGGGACTGATCAAGTTAACAGTCTAGTTTGCACTAGATCTGCTTCAAAGACAAAAGTGTCGGCAGAGAATAATATACCTGAAGAGAATCATAGTAATCTCTATGAAGCATTTGTCCAAGCATCACAAACATGGTAATGGTGAGAATACCAGCAACTACTTGTCTCAAATCCACACCCATTTCTAACTTTCTTGCAAAAACTGGATCGTGAAAACAGAGGATCCTGAGTTGAAATAGAGAGAAGGAAAGAAAAAGAAAGTCCAACAAAAGAGAGTGTGTTGTGGGGGCAGATATAGAGACAAGGTATCTTCTTCAAATATGAAATCTCACTTCCCCTTTTGATTACTTTTGTAGTGAAAGTTAATCTCTAGGGAGTGTTATTGTCAGTATTGATTGTTGAAATTGATGTCTTACGCTAACAAAAGCATTAGTCAGCCACCGACACTTTTTTTCTTTTTGCCGTGAATGTTGGTATAATTTTTAACCGGTTGTTTCACGAAACCGGTATCCAACCAATTAGAACAGAACATTTTGATTGTTTTGACTTTTAACATTTTTTTGCTTAAATTTTTTTAACATCTCTGCTCTCTGTTTTAAATCTTTAATCAGATAAACTATGGTACAAAATACATGCGAGTCAAAAGTTTATTTCAGCTAAAATAGTAGTGAATATTAACAATTTAATTCTCAAATCATTGTATAAAGTTTGAAATAACATACTTATATATCACTAATCATACCAAAAATATTTTTAAAAAAATATCATTAATTATACAGAATATATATATTTAATCTTCTATAATTGATGATACAGTAAGTTTAAGAATATACTATAATTCCCTTTCTAATAAAATAAGAGAAGTTACTTTAACAGACAAATTAATTATAAGCAAATGATAAAAGCACTAGATTACAGATAGGTTTAGAAGACATTATAAACGTGTTAGTGATTAATTTGATAATTATATCACTCAAAAGCAATTGTAATGATGCATACAGCTTTGGTTCGAGGTTACATAAGTACGAGTTCAAAGTTCAAATGCGCAACTTTTGCTAACCTCGGCGTACCACATCATTAGTACACCATTGGTCATGTCTCAATGGATTATGATCTTCTCTTGAATCCCGGTTTACACAAAGAACCAAAAGGTAGTGAAGATCAGGAAAAATAAAACACATGCACATGTTGATCAATGATTACAATATATGCATGACTGTGTATTTTGCTTTCCTTGTCTTCTAAGTTTGCGTTGGGGGGGGGATCACAAATGAACACTTGATTCATTGTTGAATGGTAGCGTAACGCAGTGTGATGGAACAATACCACTCGAGAATAATAGACAAAGTCAATAATATCTATGCACTCAATACTCATATGATTTTGGAAACACATTGAAGCAACACAACTGACAAGACTCTAATATCAAAAGGTTTTTTTCTAAAGAAAAAAATACTCCAAGATGGAATTTGGGTTGCATCAGATTATAAAAATGCGAGTCCTGATCCTCTCCGTGATGTTGCAGAAAACATTGTCAACCAGATTAAAGCTAACAACATGGACGACATTTTCCGTTTCTGTAACGTATACGTGGATCTGGACTTTGTGGTTAGTAAACTCGACATGCTATGCAAACACTAGTTAACGAATGTACAAATCAGATTAGTTGGCTTGTGAAAAGATTCAGAACTACAGGAGTGATCGGTAGTTGTTGTAGATGCTCTCTACAATCTCATTTATTTCTATAAAACACTAAATTGAAAACAATCAAACTTTAACAAAAAAAAAAAAACATAACTCTAAAAATAACATACAGCTATATTAAGAGCATGTCCATTAGCAGTTTATGAGAGATTCACATAAGTCTCCAAGAAAAAAAAAATATAATAATTGCAAGTGGTGAACTCCGTTGACAGAGGGTCTCCGACATGAATCCGTAACTGTTTCGCGGATCCCACGACATGTGGCGGCCTGCAATTGGTTCGATTACTAAAAATTTTGTATTTAAAATAAAGCAGACAACAAAAAAATAAAATAATCAAAAAGTCTAAGTGTTTTGCAGAGCCAAATATCTACATCAATTTTTTGAGCTTTCCATAAAATTTAAAACCATAGCAAAAAAAATCTACAGATTTTTTTCTACATCAAAACATTATATATTTATTGCGTCAGATTTACCGATTTGCCCGCGAAAATGAGTTGGACATCAAAACTAAATGATTCTCATATGTAAGATGTAACTTGACAATGCTCATTCTTAAAGACTCAATTACATGGGCTAATTCTGAGGCCCAATGGGCCAACACTGATTTTGGGAGGTTGACTTAGGTCTGAGAATCCTTTTAGGTTCATTTCTTCTCTCTCAGTTGCTTTGCAGCAAATCTCTTGAGTTAGCTTTCGATCTTCTTCTTCCTCAATCTCATCTTCTCGATTCGATCAAAAAGGAGAGCAAATATCTGAGATGGCATCGAGCGCGGCGGTTCCGTTCTGGAGAGCGGCGGGGATGACGTACATAACGTACTCAAACATCTGCGCGAATCTGGTGAGGAAATGTCTGAAGGAACCTTTCAAGGCTGAATCAATCAATCGCGAGAAGGTTCACTTCTCCCTCTCCAAGTGGGCCGATGGAAAGCCCCAGAAACCAGGTTTCCTTCTTCTTCTTCAAGTTTAATCTATTTTCTTCTTCTTTGGTGTGCAAGCAGAGACTACGTAGGAGATGATAATTTTGACTTTTAATTAGAATCATTACAATGCAAGTGTGCGATAGATTTAGTTCTTGTGTGTCGTTTAGACAATTAAACTCGCGTTCTTTGTTTGTTGACAGTTTTGCGTTCAGATGCACCTGAAGTTTGAGACTACTTTTATTTCAAGATATGGTTTCCGTGTTTGATGATGTTTATTCTCGGTATGGATGGTAATGAGGATGCAAGAGCGCGCGTCTTTCCGCTCATGTTTTGTTTCTTTTGTTTGTCTGTAATGAAAGAATGATCGATACTTACCCAATCAAATAATGATAAACATGGGGCTTCTGTTTCTTGTTTTGTGAAAGTCTATCTTCTTATCCGCTTTCTCTATACACCAAATGGTTCATTTGGTTAAAATTTGAGTTTCTCAAAATCTGATAAGTAAACAAAAAGCCATTTTGAGTTCTGCAAGCGCTCCTGATAAGTTAACGAAGCCCGTTTCTAAGCATGATACCTGAGTGTTTTGAAAGAACACACAATTGTAAACAAAAAAAAAGAATTGTGTCTTGTTATAGGTCCACAATCAACTAGCCTAAAAGCCGCAGGACATTGTACATCAGTACGAGAAGAGATAGGTTCTTTGGACCAAATGATAAGTAGCCTCCATGCTAGCTCTTAGAAACACCTGCGTCATCATGTTCTGTTCCTGGACATACCTCACCTTGGTAATGTGAAATATTATTCCAACCTGATTGTCCCTGCTAAGGCCAAGCCAAACCTGGGGATGGACATTATATATATATATATATATATATATACGGCTCAACTATAGACCTACAATGTAATGGAGTGCTTATCGTCAACTAAATCTTATCTGTCAAGTTTTCAATAAATGGATGTACTTATTCAGCAGGTTAAGAAGAATGAATGATCAAGATGGTAAATGCTGAAGAATGACACCGACGTGAGAGAAAGATCATGAGAGCCGCATTCAACAAAATGTAATGTTTATGTGGTAGGCCATGCAGTGAAACCAAGTTGATGGATGTCAACATGTTATGATCGAGCATCATTGGGATGAATTGATGAAAATGAATCTCATAAAGTAAATGCCTTAAAACATCAACCAAATGGCAAATCCAAACTCCTACAGATTTCTAAAACCACACATGAGAATGCAATGTAGCAAAGCTAATAGGAAATGACACATGTTATATGTTGATGAATGTCACACTGTATGCATCATCCATCACATGAACAAGAAGCAATGCTGATGCTTAAAATGTCGATAATGAAATGGATGCAAATGCAGACTGCCTGCAATATGCATCCTATTCGTGCAGTTGTTGGAAGATAGAGAAGAGAGTACATCCCCCCCTTCACGGCCTACTGATACGTCAGGGCTCCTTGAGCTCCGTTTGCACTCGGTGAAGAAAAGAAAGAATGGCCTCCACCTTCCTTCCTTTTCCCATATGGATTCTTGGAAAATGTATAACTGGGTTAAGGAAGAAACAAACTGAAATAGAAAAAAGTATCCGAGTATATTGGAATATAAAAGAAAACGGCAACAGTAAGTGACTTGTTAAAAAGGATATTGGATCCTCATGCCAACTGAACCAGAACTTGGAATGACAGCACCTTGCAAGTTACGGTGAACGTTGGTGGCACTATTCACATCCTGACAAAAAATCAAAATAGAACCAACCGTTTAGCAATATGCTGTAAAATGTTCTCAAGTGCCTATGCACACAGATAGCTAACTAACCTCGAATTCAATAAAACAAACTGTATGCCTTTCTTGTCTAATAACCTTCATTTGCTTGAAACCAGGTTGCCTGCAAGATGAGAGTACAGTTGATAGTTATACACAGTTTAAGGAGGAGTGCCATCAAAGCAAACAGATACTCACGCGCTCAACAGGCTCCTCAACTCTTCTTCGTTTATATTCTCCCCGAGATTACCAATAAAAAGGGTATTGCAAGGAGGGTTATCCTTAATATTCTGCAATGAAAAAGATAGAAAACATCATGAGATATAAGATCAGTGAACCCAGGTTAGAAAACATCAAAAATTGGTAAAACATTTATCAAATAATCAGAAGTTGTATATGCAGAATGAACTTTTGAGTTTGTAGAGTATTAGACAGGTACCACATGGATTCTAGGTAGATAAGAAAACCTATTAAAAATAAATTGATGAAAGAAATGAAACTTGACCTGGACAGGTACATAAGAACTAGGAGCTGCTATAGGTGCAGAGGGAGGCATTGGTACAGGGGGAGCATGGTAACCTGCATACGGCTCATATGGTGGAGCTGCGGGTGACAGATACCTAAATCAGATTATATTTGATGTCAAATTAACAACTAAAAAAGGAAGACTACGAATCAAATTAAAAAAAATTCATCATAAATTAAATATATATATGAAGAAGAATCAAAATGCTCACCCATGGCCATGAGGTGGACCCCAAACGGGAGGTGGTGGAGGGTGGAAGGGAGACGGACTATAAACAGAGTGTGTGCAGTCACCACCAGTTCTTAGCCGCTTACTTTGATCATAAGCATTTGAATCGCCAACGATTCCTAACAGAATAACAATAGAGAGGTTCAAATGTTAAAAAAAGTAAGTAAGGTGACCAATGCTTAAAGATAATAAAAGTTTAAGCTAACCTCTTTTAACAAAGAGATTCTTCTTGGCCATCTCTGCATGTAACACAGACTTGGACTCCGCATCAAACACCAGATGCTACATTCCACGAAAAAATATACACCATTAAAAATTGAAAAAAAAAGAGTAAGGATTAGAAGAGTGAACAAGAAAACACAGACCTGAAGGGCATCTCTAGCAGCCAATGCAAAATGTGAAGTGGAGAAAAGAGCAAAACCCATGGGCTTCTCTCCCTTGAAGTTCACCTGAGAAGCCTCGTAACCTGGCAACCATCTTAAGAGATTCAGAAGCTCTCTCTCTTTCACATCATCAGGAAGACCAGCAATGAAGATTGTCCTAAGCTGAACAACAGATTCAAACTCGTGTAAGATATCAAAAAAAAAAACTCAATACAGAAGCAGGTATAAATACATAACTGCTAAAAGAATATACATGTCTCAATCAAATCAAATCAATTGATAAAAAAACAACTATGTCTAACAAATTCAGACATTGAAATATATACACTAAGTACAAGAACCCTCCCTTCTTGTGGCACAGACCATAAGCCTATATATATATATATAACAGCACGAAAAATTAATGAAAAATCCCAATTTGAGACAATAACATCAAGAAAGCTTGTCTTAACAGCTTCAAGAAAGCTTGTCTTAACAACATGAAGAAAGCTTGTCTTAACAGCATCAATAAAGCTTGTCTTAACAGCCTATCACAAATAATACTAAAACAATAAGGGAGAGGTTAGAGTTGTAACCTCGTCATAAGGAGGGCGATCAGCTAAACCAGGGGGAGGAGGGTGATGATGATGTACAGAAGGAGGGGGATGTGGTGGAGGAGCTGATGATACTGCGGATGGAGGAGGAGGAGCTCCTGAAGGCGGCCACTGCTGGTGGTAAGGGTGGATTCCGGCGCCGGCCATGCGATGGAGAGAGAAAGGAAACCCTAAAGAGAAGAGAAGAGAGAGAGAACGATTTGCTCGGCGGAAGAATTAATGAAACGACAAGTGTGCACAGTCGGTTTAGACTTGTTTTTCTTAGTAAGTCACATGCTTTGCACGTGATGAACCTAGTGGGCTGAATTGTAATTCTCTTTTAGTCGGCAAAAAAATGAATATATTTAACTTTCTAAAATATTCTCGAGTCATCCGATCATACAATTTGGCAACCCAACCTCGAATCCTCAAATTTTGAAATTTTTGTCTTTTCAACCGAATCTCAAATCCTCAAATTTTAAAATTTTAAATAATGATATTTTTAAAATTTTACTGTTCAAAACTACTATTCATTTTCTTTTTAGTTCTTACAATTATTTTCTTTCACAAATACATCTATTAACTTTATTTTGATAACTTAAATATACCAAAATAAAATAAAATATAATAAATAATACCCAAAATTAAAAGTAAATTTATACAAATATAAAAATACATTAAATATAAATCATAAAAAAACATTAAACAAACTTGACATAAATTAAAACAAATTATAGAAACATTTAAGTATTGCATATCTTACAAGTGGTATATTATATGTAACTTTCTAAAAAATTTCAGTGTGTATGTTATTTTATTATATATATAATTTATATTATTTTATCATATAATATTTTAATATTGTGTGTTTTATAATATATTAATTGTATGTTTTATATGTACTTTTGAAATATTTTCATTATTCATAGTTTTTATTAATATCAAGGACTATAATGTAAATAATATAAATTTTTAAGGATTTTTTGAGGTTTTATGGTTGAAGCAATCAACCCTCAAATCCTCGTTTTGAGGTTTTGCTTCCCTTAAAATGAGATTTTAAAATGAGATCTTAGGTTGGAGATGCTTATGGCTAGGATTTCGGATTCCCCCCTCCCGATCGGGTCTGAATCATTTTCGATAAATAATTTCTACATCTAACAGATATTTAATAGATGTCATTCACATATCCAACTTGCGTTCAATACTCGGAAGATACAAATCTATGTTTTTAAGCATAGAATTTGGTTTAAACATGTACCTATTCAGTTCAAGATAATAACCAAACCGATATCCATAGATAATTAATACTAATACATGTTAAATAAATTGACTAAAACTAAAACAAAACCGAGGTCGGATCTGGTAAACAGTTCGGTTAAAAGTCCATCCCTACTCTCTTTGTTCTGGATTGAGAGTGAATACTGATTAAGTGATTAAACTGAATATTATGATATTGATGTTGGATATATATAACAAATTGTTGTCTTGGTCTAAAATCTATTAAAAAGCTTCTTAAACTTAGGATTAGCATGTTCCTGCAAACATCACAGTGAGATACATATCTATACTTTCAAATTTTAAGTGTCTAATATGTATAAATCATCAGATTCCTAACTATCTAAAATGTATATATATACATGGATTATCTACTGTATACTTGCTTCAAAATACTACTGTAGAAAGAAGTCTATTCCAGTTCACTTCCATATTTGTTTATAAGTGTTATTATAGAAGTAAATCTATTACAATTCATTTCTATTTCTTTGATCACTTCTATTTTTGTTTTATCAATATTATTAATTATAGAAGTAAATCTATTATAGTTCACTTATATCTTTCCATCGAAAATAGATATTGTTATTTTCTCTATACTTTAGTAAAAATAGTACTACTTATTTATATTTAGAGTAGAAAATTATAAATGTGTGTTATTTTAAAAAACATTAATTACTACAGTGGATTTAACTTTTATTTTAGTTTTCTTTTAATATAAAATACATTAGATCAATCAACTATGCAACACAAAAGTCAAAACCCGAGGCAATTTTACATACAATTCAATGTCTAGCTCGAAGACGTGGATAATGAATCCACGATGATGATGATTGTTTTCGTATGGTTTGATAATCATTTCTTGCTTAAACAACCCCACTGATACGCCAATAATAGACCGAACAACAAAAAAACATGTCAACGTGTTACATCACAGAACCACACAGATACTTCCCCAACCCCCGCGACTGCTCCCCACGCGCAAAAACTTTGAAACCAAAACTTTAGGAGGGACACGATGTGATCTCTCGTCTTCTGTTTTTTTTTTTCTCGGAAACCAAAACTTTTCTTCATTCTCTCCACATTCCGATTCGTTGAACCTTCTCATTCCTCTTCATTCCTCTTTCCTTTTCGATACGATCTAACTCCTAAAGACGAATCAAACCCTACATTACGACTATACATATACAAACAACACACACGAAGTCGAGAGAAAGAAAGAAAGAGCCACCATGAACCGTTTACGTAACAAACGTCCTGATCTCTCCTTACCACTCCCAAACCGTGACGTATCCCTCGCTGTCCCTCTCCCCCTCCCACCTCCTCCCACCACCTCCTCCTCCGTCTCCGCAATCTCAACCAACGTCTCCGCGGCAAAATCCTTATCCGAGCTAGAACGCGTCAACCGCATCGGAAGCGGAGCAGGAGGAACGGTTTACAAAGTGATCCACCGTCCTTCTTCCCGCCTCTTCGCTCTCAAGGTCATATACGGTAACCACGAAGACAACGTGAGGCGTCAGATCTGCCGCGAGATCGAGATCTTACGCAGCGTTGATCACGCAAACGTCGTGAAATGCCACGACATGTTTGATCACAACGGTGAGATCCAAGTCCTGCTCGAGTTCATGGACAAAGGGTGTTTAGAAGGCGTACACGTGTCGCGAGAGGAGGAGCTCTCTGACATGTCACGCCAGATTCTCAACGGGTTAGCGTATCTCCACCGTCACCATATCGTCCACCGCGACATCAAGCCGTCGAATCTTTTGATAAACTCGGAGAAGAGCGTTAAGATTGCTGATTTTGGAGTGAGTAGGATCTTGGCGCAGACCATGGATCCTTGTAACTCGTCTGTTGGTACCATTGCTTATATGAGTCCTGAGAGGATTAATACTGATTTGAATCATGGACGTTACGATGGTTACGCGGGAGATGTGTGGAGTCTTGGTGTTAGTATTTTGGAGTTTTATTTGGGGAGGTTTCCTTTTGCTGTGAGTAGACAAGGTGATTGGGCGAGTTTGATGTGTGCTATTTGTATGTCTCAGCCTCCCGAGGCGCCGGCGACAGCGTCTCAGGAGTTTCGACACTTTGTGTCGTGTTGCTTGCAGAGTGATCCTCCTAAGAGATGGTCTGCGCAACAGCTTTTGCAGCATCCTTTCATACTCAAATCAGCCAGAGCTCCGGGGTCTTAGTTTTTTTTTGCTTTCTCGTTTTGCCATTTCATTATTTTTTTTGCCTATATTCTTTTTGCTTACCTAAGTTTTGGGGTGATTATGATTGTGATCGTCATTAGGGTAATGATTTGATTAGAGTGTGATCAGAGGCGGTCCTCAGGGTCCTAGGTGATTTTTAAAAAAATCTAGCTTTGAGGAAACAAATTTGTGGAAAGACACTCAGTTTTGAGTCTTGTCGTGAATGAAGATTTGAGTTTGGCTTTGTAGTGGCTTTAGTATTATTATCATTGTTTCAATCTTCTATTTGGTTTAAACTTATCAATTAATAAAGTTCTTTTTTTCACTTTGCTTATACAGAATCATGTTATAAAGGATACTGTTTTTTTTTTTGCTTTGCGGTTTATGGTGTTGATTGTATAATAATAGAGGAAAAGTTGAAAGCTTGTCTTTTCACCTAGTTTCTTCAAACTTACCGTGATGCTTTAGTGTGTGATTAGGAATCTAATCTAATTTTTTACACGCAAAAAAATAATCTAGTTTAAGTGTCCAGTTCAGGTTCTAGCTTCTCAGCATCTACTACGACTCTACTTAATAAACGTGAAAAAGAGTTTTTAACATGTATGTTGCTCTCCTTTACTGGATTCCACTTTTTGGTGTGATGTTGTCTCCTTCCCCTTCTTATGCTCTCAGCTTAATGATTTGTCAACTTGTATATTTTAGTTTCTAGAACTAGTCTTCATTGTTTAAAACTCTCTCAGTACAGATATGGGATAGTAGAGATGAACTTCTGTTGGCATAGCCTAGAGGAACATGTTGGGGCTTGATCTGAACTCGACTACTAATACACATTAATCTTTTTCTGTATCTTCCTTCTCTTTATCTGCTTCTTAATCTTCTATTCTGAAATAGTTGTGATTGTTCTTAGGAGAGGATTGTGAAATGGTTATAGGAAATGTATCATGTTGTTTGTAGTTTTAGCTTTAGGCTCCAAAATACAAACAAGATATGGAAACTAGCATAACTAAAACTTTATTTACATGATTGATGTCTTGAAACCAAATTGGATATCAAATAATTGCTTCGTAAATACTTCTTAATCGCTTTAATGTTCGAGCACACAGATGCATTCAAAAGTCTCTTGTATCTATTTAGGACCCTCAGGTTTCCAATTTAGTTCGAAGTTCCTTCCTCAATTTTTTTCTTCTGAAACTTCTTTTGGTATATAGCAGTCTACGGAAAACATGAACTTGATTCGCTTGTAATGAACCACCTATGTAGATTATAACACCATTAGTTTAAGACATCTAAAGCTTTTTTGTTTCTTCTGTGTTTGAAGACCAGAAGTAACTCTTACATGTTTGTTGACATAATGTATGACAATGGGGATCATATCGACTTATTTGTGTTTGTCCTCGTTATTGAATTAAATTTGTAAGGAACTTATCATTTTCTTGCATGTCCCACAATAAGTCAATTCTGGAAAATTATTTGCCAAATCAATGTCAAATGTACTTGGAAATATTAAATGAGCTATAAAACCGATTTGGATGGGTGATTTGTTACAAAGGGACCAGTGATGAATTCCCCCAGTAGTGGACTAAATAATTAATTGCTTAAGGTTGTGAACTTATAATTATCTAAAAACAAAACACAAGAAAAGTGAGAAATCAAACAGACTCTATCTTAGAGTGTTTATTTTGCCAGACTTTATCTTGTGTGTCAAAATTTGTGAACCTACATATAGCCAGTATGATGCAAAATATGAGGATAGAACTTGTCTGGATACTATCATGTTGCTTCAATAATGTTAATATCACATCTTTGGAATTGAGACTCAAATTAATCACATGAACATAAATTCAAAGTGATCAACATGTAAGTGATATTCCATCAACCAAACGATATTCCATAAACCAAACGAAACCACATAACGAGTCTACATAAAATCATATAGTTTGGTACCCTAACATCACAATTAGCAGTAGTTTTGGTGAACAACTCACGAGAGCATGTGTTTGACCATTTTAATTTTGGTTCAACAGTCCATTAACCAGTCTCGCTCTCAGATCCTTCCTCAATATTTTCCCCGATGGAGATTTGGGAATGGAGATTTGGGAATGGAGTTTGCGAAGAACACCATCTTAATTTGCTTGTAGTGAATCACCTATATAGATCATAATACCATGATTTATTAATTAGTCCTCTAAAGTTTTCATTATTTTATGTGTTTTAAAGACCAACAATGAAATGTTAAAACTTACGTGTTTGTTGTCATGGCTCTTGACATCATCTTCATTTAGCTGAGACCCCTCCGATCTAACTAAAAACGCTACCAGAACCTCACCAGCTACTTCATCTTTTATCCTGAATTATCAAAGACGAACGTTAGTGTTTTCAAAACTTGGAATTTTTCAGATTTGTTTTTAAAACTTACGCAACAACAGCAGCATCCTCAATAAAAGGATGAGAAATAAGCAATCTTCAAGCTCAGCCGGAGCCACTTGATAACCTTTGAATTTAATAAGTTCCTTCAGACGATCAACAATGAAAATCTCATCATCATCATCCACAAACCCAATGTCTCCTGTGTGTAACCACCCATCTTTGTCTATAGTTCTCGCAGTAGCCTCGGGTTCAAATAACCTAACAAGATTACATAATTTTCTTTTCTATCAAAAGAATTCTTCCAAGGAGGGAAAGAACAAACACTTTGTGATCACTAAGAGTTTTACCCTTCATAAGTTGATTTCCTCGGATGCATATTTGGCCAGATTTATTGCGAGGTAAGGAGACTCCCATAATGGTATCAACCACTTTCAACTCGGCATTTCTGATCACAGTCCCACAGGCCCCGGACTTGGTTTTAAATGGGTTCTTTGCAAATGATAGTGACTGAGCCACCATTCCTGACTCAGTCATTCCATAACCCTGAAATTAAAAAAATATACACAAGAGTTCAGTATTTTATTAACGTTTATTATATGAATTTCACCCTAAAAATATAAAATGTATGACAAATTGAATGTGGTTCATCAACATGTGGCCTGGTTCCTGTTAACGGATTAAGTTTGGTAGGAACTGTGTAGCGTTTTGTTGTATGATCCCACTGTCTGTCAATAATGAAAGACTTTTGCTCTGTCTTTTTTTTTTGTTCAACGACTTTTGCTCTGTCAAATCCATAATTAATCAAATACTTTCAAATCACCAGATGAGCTATAACATCGATTTGGATGGGTGCTTCTTCTCGAGAGACGAAAGCTATGAATGTGTACTTAGTAATGGACTAAACGATGTACCAACAAAAATTACTTATATATGAGCATCTTCTTAATTATCCAAATATGTTAATTCATTATGTAAAGAACAATACATAGTTGTGATATTTTAGAAAACCGTATAATAATTAATCGTTATTGCATATAACACTTGTGGAAACATAATTAATAAAACAAAATTATCGTTTGTTTTAACCTTAAACTGAAATCCTTTTAGGCAAGGAGATCCGATTTTATAACACGTTCGACACGAGGAGCCATTGCTGGCTGTACCTGCCGTGGTTTTTAATGTTTTTAGAAAAAGAAGGTCAAACAATTTACAGCTCACGAATATTTCTAGATAAAGCTTTGGCTAGAGCTGGGCATTTTATCCATTATATTTGATTCGATTCATTATTCGTTTTGATTCGATCCGAAAATTCCGGATATCCGTAGACTTTCGAATCAAAGCAAATACTAAAATTCAATATCCGTTAAAATCAAAACAAATCACAAATATTAAAATTTTGGGAAGCGGATATCCAATCCGATCCGGAAATATATAAATATATGTATATCTTGATTATATTTAACATTTTAAAAGTATAAAATTATATAATTATTATTCTAGCACGTGATTTTGAACACTTTTATTCACATTATTACTTATATAAAAGTATTACATAAAAGGGAGAGAAAAATTATGATAATTATATTTTTTCCTTAAATTTTGTGGTATTATAATTGTAACTTAAACTTTAAAAAATTACAAAATATGTAAATTCACTAGTTCTTTTGATTTTTATTTTCTATATCATGCAAAAAATATTTTTGCAAAGAAAATTTTGTATCAAAATCTTAAGATTATTTGTATTAATAAAAATGTATGAGATATCGGTAAATAATCGTAAATATCCGCAAAAATCTATTTATTTTTCGGATATCCGTTTTTCCGGATATCCGTATTTTCGAAACAAAGAAAATACCAAAATTAGATATCCGTAACATTCGAAGCAAATCACAAATACCTTAAAAACCCGGATATTCGATTCGTGCCCACCCCTAAGCTTTGCACAACAAACAACAAGAAAATCAGAATAAAATCTTCACCAATCTTTGATTAAAAAAAAAAAATCTTCACCAATCACAATCATTGTCAGAGTATCTATATTTGTATTAAAAACTCGATTCATGTGATTAAACAAGTCTCTATCAATCAAAAACATTTTCTACTAACCATTCTTGCTTCGTTGACTTTTATAGAACGACGACAAAATGCATTCCCGTTTACTACAAAGTACTTCATTTATTAACTACTACTACTACTAATACTAATTTCTTAGGAATTGTTAATTAATACTATGAAGTACTATCAAGATTCATATTTCTTGGAATTTGAAGATTTTAGACTAGAGTCCCTATGTCCAGTTGCACTAAAACTGAAGAAACTAACAAAAATATTTGTGATAGTGAAGATACTAATTAACCTTCCTAAGACTAACCTGCCTTAATATGGCATTGGGAAACTTGAGCCGCACGGCGTCTTCAAGCTCCTTCCTAAGCGTCGCAGTGGCTGAAATCATCATCCTCATGGAACTCAGGTCATATTTCTCAGTCTATAGAGACTTAACAAACGCTAAAACCACTGGAGGAGCAATCGGAACAACCGTGACTCTGTACCTGTGAATCAGCTCCATCACTAGATTCAACTCAAACCTCGGAACAATCAACACCGCTGCACCGGCCCTAATCGCCGGAAGAATCAACGAGTTCAACGCATAAGTGTGAATCATTGGGAGAAAACAGAGGATGACGTCATCTCCCTTTAAGTTGAGACTAGGGTTTTCTCCGTCCACTTTCTGAGCGATGCTTGTGACTAACCCCTTATGAGTTATCATCACTCCCTTTGGTTTCCATGTGGTCCCGGAGGAAAAAGGAATCGCCACCGTGTCATCCGGCGAGATCTTCGGTTTAGGAAGCTCTGTTTCGTCCGCTTGAGTCAGTTCCTTGAAACCCACGCAACCTTCAAATAACGAAACGGCGTCGCCTCCGTCGTCGACGCAGACTATCAAAACGTTTTTGAATGTCTTTTAGTTTATCGATGTCACATCGCTTGGTGATGATCATCTTCACCGCGGAGTCTTTCGCCTATTTTATGATCTCAGCTTGCGTGTAGAAAGGATTCGCGGTGGTGGAGCTGGCTCCGAGGTAACCGACGGCGAGGAAGGAGAGAACAAACTCTGGAGAGTTTGGGAGAAGGAGGATTATGGTGTCATGTTGACGGATCCCGTGACGGTGGATCCCGGCGGTGATCCGTCGTGAGTTACGTTATACATCGGTGTAGGAAAAGACACGGTTGGTGACTGTCGATGAGACAAGTAGTGGTGGCATCGCCGTGATCGCCGTTGCCATCGCTGGAGAATCTTTGAAAGATGTAATCAGTGAGAGGAAGGTGATTAGGGATGAAGATATCAGGAAGTTTGGATCTGAAAATGAAGTCTTGAGATAGTTCTTGATGAGAAAGCGTTTCTTGCTTTTGGGGCATTATTTGTGTGGAGATTAGTTCACAACACACTGGTCAACTGAAATGACATAGTGATATACTGATATGTATTGAAATAATTCAGCATGTGAGCTGCATAAACTATGCTAATATATCTGTTTTATTATAAGTAACAAAAATAAAACAATTATCAAATAAAATCTCACTTTTTCTTGCTTTCTCTATAAACTTTCAAAAGAAAATAGCGACTTTCAAATTCATCATGCTGGGTTTGTCTCTTTCTTTTATTTAATTAGTGATATTGACGACTGAAAAACGCACCGTTTCACGTAAGGCGATTTTGACGACTAAAAAAGCAATTTCCAATCTTCGATCTTAGCTGTCTTCTGGGCAGTTGGAATGGATTCACAGGAGGTTCCAGCGGATCCCCCACCTTTGGTTACGCATGAGTCATGAGTTTCAGCAGCACATAAGAAGCATGTTATGAAAAAGTATGATTTTGACATTTCGATCTCTGATGGAATCGATAAGTACCATCGGAAATCATAGAAGAGGCGAATCCACTCTGGGAGGATTTCGTTATTCCGAGGTTTCTGGAGAAGGCACCTCACATAGAAAAGGTTCACATGATTCTAAACAAGATCTAGGCATATGGGGATAAAACACAGAAATTGGATGTATATGCCATGGATGCGACGATGATGAGAGTAAGAATTACAAATGAGAAGATTCAGAACAAAGTGATGAGACATGGGATGTGGACATGTAACTAATGTGGACAAATGGGTTCATGTGACTAATGTTCCTATGAACATGTACTCATGGGAGGACCTGAGCTTTATAACGAGTGTTGTAGGGGAACAAGATCATCTACATCCAGAAACAATTGCTTGTTCAGATTTTGATATTGCAAAAGTTTTTGTGAAAGCAAATCTATCGAAGGAGCTCCCACGGAAGATAACATACACTATCAAAGGGAAGGAAACAACGGTTGTTTTCACATATCCATGGCTTCCATCGAAGTGCTCCAAGTGTGGTAGATGGGGTCATTATGATACTTTTGTAAGGAAGATGAACAAAAGCAAAAGGAAATTGAAGTGCAAAAGAATGATACTGGAGTTAAAATTTCAGAGAAGCAGGGAAGTAGTTCAGGAAAAGAGAAGGAAGTGAGTGATGAGATGATTAATAATGGAGAGGATATTGAGAAGGATTTCAAAGAAGGAGATATAAATGCAGTGGAGAGAAGCGATATGAGTGAGGAAGAGAAGCAAAGGATAGAGGGGGAAAACGGCTGGGAAGAAGTTTCTGTTGTAAAAGCAGGTAGAAGTCCAAAGTCTGATCTACAGAATAGTAAACTGATAATTTCTACGCCTTCTAGATCTGCGGCACTAAGTAATGCAGATGAGAATGGAGAGAAAATAGAGAAGGATAATTATGAAGAAGAAATAGAAGAAGAGACATCAGATTTGAAATGTATGGAAAGTGAGAAAGAGGAGGATCAACACCAAGGAAGAATTGAGGATGGAACTGAGGATAAGTTAAAGGAAAACAAGAAGGGGAGAACTCGGCAAAACCTACCTAGGCAGTCAACAACAAATCATTGAGTGGCTATGGGAAGGGGTTCCCATCAAAATCTCTGATGGTGGGTTTTTTTTTGAATGTTCGCGGATTTAACAAATCTACTAAGCATGCTGTGGTCCAGAACTGGGTGAATAATCAGTCGTTTCAATTTGGATGTCTAATAGAAACTAGAGTGAAGGAAAAGAAAGCAAAGGGAATTGTAGAACGAGGATTTCATGGATGGGATTTCTTAGCAAACTATGAGCGTAATCCTTTGGGTCGCTTGTGGGTGGTTTGGAAATCTACAATAAGGATGACACCGGTATATAAAAGTGATCAGCTTATTACGTGCTCGGTGTTACTTCCAGGGAAAGAGGAAGAGTTTTTTTGCTCATTTATTTATGCAGCAAATTCAGTGGTGGATAGAAAGGGACTTTGGGAGGATTTGAGAAATCATCACGATGCTCGAATGCTCCAGAGTAAGAAGTGGATTTTATTGGGGGATTATAATGAGATTTTAAAAGGGGAAGAACATTCGAGATTTGGGGATTCGCCAAGACTCCCGAGTGGAATGAGTGACTTTCAAGATGTTGTGAGACATTGCAGGCTGTTGGATATGGGATACCATGGCCCAATATTCACATGTTGTAATAAACGTGAGGAGGGTTTGATATGCAAGAAGTTAGATAGGGTTCTGATAAATGAGGAATGGATGCAGAATATGCAAGCCTATTATGTTTTTGAAGCGGGAGGGTGTTCGGATCATCTGCGTTGTAGAACTCATTTTAAGGATTTGGAGAGTAAAAAAATGAAGTTATTTAAATTCATGAATGTGGTTGAAACGATGCTAGAGCTTATCTCTTTAATAGAGAAACAGTGGAAAGATTATGAGAAACTCTTTCATTCTACTTCTGCAATGTTCCGACTTACCACGAGATTGAAAGCTTTGAAACAGCCTCTGAGATCTCTGAGTAAAGATAAGCTGGGGGACTTGCCGAAAAGAACAAAAGAAGCACACCAGGTCTTATGTACTACACAACAAGAGACATTGGAGAATCCTACTGCTGAGAAGATAAGGAAAGAACTCAATGCATATGATAAATGGCATCGGTTATCTGCACTGGAGGATTTTTTTTTTTTAAAAAGATCCAAATTGCATTGGTTGGATGTGGGAGATGGAAATAACAAGTACTTTCACAGTGCAGTGAAAATAAGAGAGGTCAGAAACGCAATTCATACAGTAGTAAGAGTTGATGGAACGATAGCAAAAACGGATGTAGAAATAAAAGTAGAGACTGAGAAGTTTTTCATGGAGTTTATGATGTTGCAACCTGATGATTATAGAGGTGTTACGGTTGAAAAATTCAAGGAGATTTTGAGATTTCAGTGTAATGAAGCGGATTGTGTTAAACTTGAGAGGGTTGTGACTAAGGAGGAGAATAAGGAGGTGTTATTCAAGATTCCGGGTAGTAAATCGCCAGGACCACATGGGTTTCTTCTAAAATTCTTTAAAGGAGCTTGGGAAGTGATTGGTGATGATGTAACGGTAGCAATTCAATCAGTCTTCATAAAGTGATTCTTGCAGAAAGGGTTGAATTCTACCATCTTAACTCTCATACCTAAGAAGGAGGAAGCTAAGGTAATGAAAGACTATCGACCAATATCTTGTTGCAAGGTTTTGTACAAGATAATTTCTAAAATCCTTGCGAATCGATTGAAAGGCATCCTTCCGAATTGCATTGCAGTTAATCAGTCTGCCTTTGTTAAGGAGCGCTTACTGATGGAGAATGTTTTACTTGTGACCGAGTTAGTAAAAGATTACCACAAAGAGTCAGTGTCTTCTCGATGTGCTATGAAAATAGACATATCTAAAGCTTTTGACTCTGTCCAGTGAGATTTTCTGCTGAATACAATGAAAGCTATGGGTTTCCCTACAAGATTTCTGCATTGGATCTCTCTGTGTATCTCTACGGCATCTTTCTCAGTGCAAGTGAACGGGGAGTTGGCAGTGTATTTTCAGAGCAGGAGGGGGTTGAGGCAGGAGTGCTTACTCTCACCATACCTCTTTGTTATTTGCATGAATGTCATGTCTAAGTTGATCAATGCAGCAGCGAAAGCAGGGATATTGGGTATCATCCGAAATGTAAAAACATTAAGTTAACTCATCTCTGTTTTGCTGATGATCTAATGATTTTTGCGGATGGGAGACATAATTCAATAGAAGGTATTGTGAAGGTCTTTTAAGAGTTTGATAAGATGAGTCGTTTGAAAATAAGTATTGAGAAGTCGATATTATTTATGGCGGGTAACAAGGATAATACTAGCAACCATCAGTTTACAGAAGGAAAACTAACGGTCCGTTACTTAGGACTTCCCTTGCTTACCAAAAATATGACAGTTTCAGACTATCTTCCTCTGATAGAGAAGATCAAGAAGAGGATCAGTACGTGGACAGGGAGGTTCCTTTTGTTTGCACATAGATTGCAGTTGATAAAGTCGGTGATTGCTAGTTTAACTAACTTCTGGATGACTGCTTTCAGGCTTCCGACTGGATGTATTAGTTAGATTGAAAGACTTTTCTCAGCATTTCTTTGGTCTGGTCCAGAGTTGAATGGGAGGAAAGCTAAGATAGCTTGGCATGATGTTTGTAGGAAAAAAGAAGAAGGAGGTCTTGGGTTGAGGCCGTTAAAAGAAGTAAACTTGGTAAGCTGTCTAAAATTGGTTTGGCGAGTATTATCAGCTCACTCCTTTTGGGTTAATCGGATTAAATCTTATCTTACACAGAAGGGGTCCTTTTGAACTATTAATGAGAGGACGCAAACAGGATCCTGGATGTGGACGAAGATCCTGAAATGTCGTAGGGAAGCAAAGCTGTTATACAGAGTGGAGGTAAGAAATGGAAAGAGGACGTCTTTCTGACATGAAGTTTGGTCTGATTTGGGGGTGTTTGGAGGATCTATAATTTTGAAAAACATATATTGATATGGGAATCCCAATTGGTGCAGCAGTGGAGGTTAGTTTGAATCACAGAAGGAAATATCATTGATACCCTATTTTAAATAGAATTGAAGTGGAGATTGAGAAGTTTAAAACTAATTTCACTCGAGAGGAGGATGCTTCTCTATGGAAGAATGGTAAGGGGAAGTATAAAAATGTTTTCTCCTCAAAGGAAACATGGCATTGTATTAGAGAAAACCATCAGAGATGTTGTTGGTCCCCTGCTGTCTAGTTTAAGCATGCAACGCCTAAATATTGTTTTATATTATGGGTTGCAGTGCTAGGAAGACTCTCAACGGGTGAAAGGATGTTACATTAGAATGGAAATGTTGAGGTTTCCTGCAGGTTTTGCCTTGAATCCTTGGAGACTACAGCTCACTTGTTCTTTGAACGTGAGTATTCAGCACAAAGGGAATTACTAAACTGTAGAATGGTTGAAGATTATTGATATAGCTGCAAGAGGCTTGAGTTTGAGAAAAGTGAAGCTCTTTATTGTGAGATATGTATTACAAGCCGTGGTTCACGCCATATGGCTGGAGAGAAATAGGAGGAAGCATGGAGAAACCCAATTGCCGTTAACAGCTTTGATAAGGAGAATAGACAAAACTATGAGAAACATATTCAGTACTATAAGGAGGCAGAAGGGTAATGGATTAGAATAAGGCGTGGCAACTTGGTTTACTACAAGACCATGTGTTTAAAGATTTAGAAATTTTTCTTTTCATAAAATTTTAGAGAAAATAGTTTTTTTAAGCCAAATAGCTTTGGACATTGTCCCCTTAGGTTAATTTGATTTACTTATTGTCTCATTAGGCTAAATATTTTCTGAATGGCAATCCTACCCTTAATTTATATAGTTTTAGTTATTAATTCGTAATTAGGTTAATTATAATTATAAAAAATTGAAAATTATTTTTTAATAAATATTAAAATATAATATTATTCTAAAAGGATAAAATAAAAATAAAATTTTATATCCTTGCTATATTTTCGGATGGGTGTAAATATAATAAATATTTTTTTAAATTTTGTTTTTAATAATTTTTTTTATAAAAAATTTAAATTTAATAAACTAAAATTATACACCTAGTCCACAGTAATACTCCATCAGATTTTAAAAAAAATTCGGATTGGTTTCCATATTTACACCTCGTCCACAGTAATTTTTAAAAAAATATATAATAAATATTTTTTTTTTACAAAAAATTGAATTTTAAATATGGAAACCGAATATTTCCTAATATATTCTTGCTATATTTTCGGATCTAATAATATTTATCCGTAAAATTCAGATTCTACTAAAGGTAAAACTGTGTAAAAAGATATGAAATCAGTTTTTACATGTATTAGAACATTGTGAGAATGTAGATTCCGATTTCTACTAGTTTTAGATTTAAGTAAAATTTTAGATTTCAATTTCTACTTTTATTAGAACTCTATGATATGCGTGGAATGTGTATTCCAAACTATTTTAGATTCATGTTATCTTCGTAGAAAACATATTCTACAGTTCGTAGAAATAGTGAAAAAAGTGGATTCCGTATTCTAATCCGTAGTATACGGATTCTAATTTTGGTAGAATCATATATGAAATTATTATTTACATATTTTTAAAACAGGAAAAAATATCACTATATAGATATAGGGGTTTCATCACTATGTACTATTTTTTTAAAAAAAATTGCTTCATAAATCTATTTTTTTAATAATTTCAGAAATTAATAAAGGGTATTAAAGTCAAAATTGGTACAAAATATAATTTAGACTAAAGGGACAATGTCCAAATCTATTTGGTCTAAAAAAACAGTTTCCCCAATTTACATAGGTAACACTTGATGTAAAAATGACATTTTTTTCTGTAAGTTAAATTTAACATTCATTTCAAAAAACAAATAGTGATCATATGCTATTTGTGTTTTTTTTATTTAATAATGATTTTTAAATTTATTGGAAGATCATAATGTGAATCATTAGATATTTCTATTTCAGTAGCAGTTGATACAAGTAGACTTGCAAAAGATTTTCGACGTGGGCTTGAAGATTCTGAGAAGATTGTCCTCTGCAACTTTCCCAATACTCAGCAACTAGCTTGGAGAAGTAAGAATCAGTCTCCATCAGCTTCCAAGTCTCATTCTACTCCACAAGATCACCTGTTCAAAAAAAAAAAACAAATACTCACGAGACTCCACAAGAAATAGAGAGGTTCATTGTAAGGAAGAAGATGTTTACCAAAAGAGAGAACCATGACCATGTCACTATCTATAACCGTTGGTACTCTATGTGCAACTGTTATCACCATGCACTCAGCAAACTCCTCTCTTATAGTTTTCTGAATGATTGCATCAGTGGCTGAATCAATAGAAGCTGTAGCTTCATCTAACACCAATATCTTGTTTCTCGTCAACAACACTCTTCCTAGATAGAACAACTGTCTCTGTCCCACACTCCAGTTCTCTCCTTCCTCACTCACTTTGCTCACAAAAAATGACACTTCTTGCGTGAATAACTCTTGCAAAGTGAAAAAATAAATGAAAGTTTCAAAAAACATAAGTCACTTTCATTTGACTTGAAGTTTTGAGTATTATTTGCAAAAATTCTATATTTTTGGATTTTTTTTCTCTTTTAGATCTGCTCAATTTTTTTCTTCTAATTTATATATTTATTCTTACTTTATCTCTTGTTAGATTTTCTTCCTTGATGGATTAATCTTAATATAGTGCGCAAGAACCATGCTAATTATTTTTATATCGTTCTAGTTTTATCGAAAGTTCCAAAAATACCATATTTGTTACTAACAAAAAAATGGATGTAAAACTTTGAATTTCTCTTTAGAATTTGTATTAACAAGACAAACTATATATCTTATGAAACAAAATTAGGATGACAAACCGATATTTTTTAATTTCAAAAGGGAGGCAATACATTATGAATATAAGTTACAATGTAGATTTAGATCACATGTCAACGATCCATAACAAGCCTAATAATGTATGATCATTTCAATATTAAAAATCAAACTACCGGATAATAAGCATACTGAGCCACACCACACATTCCTTCAGGCCACTCCACCATTCTACGGATCCTCATGTAACCTTTCTCACCCCAATTCTCACCCCAAGAGTTTTTAGCCAACCAGTACTTGATCCCATCCTCTGTTATCCCATACCCAACGAACGTCACTGCATGATCCGCTCCAATCCCACAGTTTCGATCATCGAACACTCCCTCTTTGTAATGCTGGAAACCGTCCGTATGCATATCAATTGTTACTGATACGGGCTGTCTGAATACAGCATCGAGCAACTCAATCTCGTTGTTCATTGGGACCCTTTGGTAACGTTTTATCGTTATGACGGGTTTGGCATTGGAATGGCACTGCCCTGGTTTCCCCTGGTATGGGTATTCCGAATCTGAAGAAATGCCACCGCTTTTTATCATGTAGTCGAAAGCAGCAGTAGTACTATCTGGCATACAACCATTGTCATTATGGCAATCTACAAGTTGTTGTTCCGACAGTGATACGAGGTTTTTACCCAAAATTTTTGTTAAACCCTCCACTGCTGCTACAGTTGAGAACGCCCAACAACATGCTGCACATAGATATTGATTACTTAATTTCGATGACCTAAACTTATAACCCTAACTTGGGGATTATTTTTGTATGCGAAATGTATTATTTTTATCTTATGACATTAAATGACCATTCCAACCATGTACTACATTATATAATTTCTAGTTCAGTGCATGTAAAGACTGTTTATAATAAATAAGCATAGCAAGCTTACCACATGATCCTTGTTCTTTAACAGGTGTTACAGCTCCTTCGTTTCTCCAGTCTTTGATGAAATAAAGTTCACTAAAGTTCAATCTTCTAGTTGACATCGTTTGATCAACCACTTCGGGTATTGAAGTTACGTTAATGCCCCGGAGACCGGTGTAGGTGGCAAGAAACTCTTCTTTAGTCATATCAGTGAACTCGTTGACACCAAGTTTATAGCTTTGATTCCTCATATTATTGAAATTCTTGATAAATTTCAAGTTTTCCTTGAACACTTTGACCCTCATTTGTTTCTCGAATTCATCCTTGTAAACTTTAGAGAACTGAATCATCCATTTCTGGTGGTAATCAATAATTGATTGTTCATGCAAAGCGACATTAGACGTGGCTTGAAAGATCTTTAGGTTAATGGAAATAATGGTTAGAGCCACGAACACAGACAATACTGACATCATTTTGGATTTGGTGTATAATGTGTACAAGAGGGTGTGGTGAAGAGTAGTTCTATATATAGTTAGTGAAATTGTGGATTTGCAGTGGATCCCACCATTTTGTTGTAATTTTTCTTTATATTTTAAGATCTTGGATTTTTTGTTAAGTATGTGGTTTAAGATCTTGGAATTTTGATTTTACACTAAAAAGATCCTTTTTTTTTAATTTGTAGAAGAAAAGATATTAAAAATTTAGTTGTGCACATGGCCTAAATATGTTTTGGGCCGGGCAGTTGTTAATTATATGTGAAGCAAATGGAATTGGTGATGGTGCCATAGTTTACATTACTTGCTTCATGATCTTCACTTCTACAACTTATGTTTTCTTTGCTATTAATATATATAAAAATATATAGTTATACTTCATCACAATTTCATTTTCCCAAATAAATAGAAAAATCAAGCGTTATTTTAGAAATTAGTGTCTGCTGGTGGGTTTTGAGGAAACAAATCAACTGGGTAAATATCATATACGTTTGATTTTCAGAAATATAATAGAAAATAAAATAAGAATGTACCACCACCTTAAGAGAAAACCATATTTCACTCCAAATAAAGACAAACAAGAAAGAAATATTTGTGTTGACAAAAATAAAATCTATGTTGACCGAATAAAGAAGAAAAAATCTATGTTGACCAGAAAAAGAAGTCTATGTTGAAGAAAATAAGAAATGTATATTATTATTTGTTTCTATTTGTGACACAAGAAAGAAGTTAATGCTTAGAGTATCTCCAACCCATTTCTTCATTTGTTTCTATAATAGCATTTTAAGGCAAAATCACTCTAATCCTATTTTATTTCTTGCTCTAAAATAGAGATTTCTATATTGCTCTAAAATATATTCTCCTATATTTTGTTCTATATTTTGTTCTATACTTGAACGCAGACGGTGTCATGAACTCAGCTCTACTAACTTCCATTAGCTCAGCGTTTCTGATCTGTGCTTTTAATAAGAAAATAAACCATTGTTAAAAACATGTAAAACAGAAACTAAGAGATGGATTTAAATCATATTGAAATTATCGTACATAACAAATGTGAAGGTTATCTTTAAGGTTTATATTTATTTTTTTATCTTGTTTCGGGTCATAGAGAACAAGTAAGATCAACACTAAAACTCACCACTCTGTGAAACTCATATTAAAATTTAGAAGTACTATCGATTGGTGAACAAGAGCGCGAGTTTACCTCATCGAAGGGATAGCCATCCTTGTTAGATTTTAATATTTCTTGCAACTTCTGTAAGATGAAGTTCTTTGAAACTATAAATCAGTTTGGACTTTTGGTAGAGAAGACGACATAGATGATAGGTAAAGCGATGAAACTTGAACTGAACTGGACTGGATAAACTTGAATTGGATAACGCCCTTCCAGCTGAGACAAATGCTGCAACTCTTATCCAGAAGATAAATGCAGAGCTAATGGAGGCATATAAATCGGAAGAAGAGTTTTGGTGGAAACGAAGCAGATTTCTATGGCTAAAATTGAGAGATCGGAACACTGGATATTTCCATGCGGTTTTTAAGAAACATGAGAGGGCTAACTCTTTCTATGTTATTGAAGATGAAGAAGGTAACATGGTACAAAGAGGATAAAATAACTCAGGTGATCATGCGCTACTATGAGGCTTTGTTTACCTCGGTGGAAGGAGATAGAGAAACAACTGTTAATTATGCCTTACAGAAGATGGTCTCCGATTAAGAAAATGAGAAACTAATAGCCAGACCTACAGCGAGTGAAGTTCATGAGGCTGTCCTCTCGATCCATGCTGATAAAGTTCCAGGACCAGACGGCTTCTCTGCGAGTTTTTTTCACTCAAACTAGAGTAATTTCGGGCCAGACATAGTAGCAGAGATTCAAGGTTTCTTTGAGTCAGGAGTGCTTCCATCCAGAATTCATGAAACCAATCTTTGGATGATCCCAAAGATCCAGAGCCCACAAACTGTAGCGGACTATCGACCCATCGCCCTTTGTAATGTCTATTACAAAATCATTTCGAAGTTACTAACAAGGAGGCTGCAACCTATCCTTTCCTCTATCATCTCTGAAAATCAGTCGGCCTTTGTCCCAGGATGAGCCATCTCTGACAATGTGCTGATCACATATGAGGTCTTACATTTTCTAAAAACATCAAAGGCTGAAAAGAGAGTATCTATGGCGGTAAAAACTGATATGAATAAAGCTTACGATCGATTGGAGTGGGAATTCATAGAAGTTGTATTCCAGCGGCTTGGATTTGATCAGAGACTGGTTACTTGGATTATGCAGTGTGTATCCACTGTTACATACTCCTTCCTCATTAACGGCTCGCCTAGAGGAAGGGTATCACCGAGCAGAGGCATCCGTCAGGGAGACCTTCTTTCCCCATACATATTCATCTTATGTAGTGAAGTACTCTCTCGACTTTGTAACATAGCGAGCGAAGAGAGATCTCTCAGAGGGATCCAGGTGACAAGAGCATGCCTCGAGTCAACCACCTCCTCTTTGCTGATGACACTATGTTTTTCATAAGAGCCAATAGAGAAAGCAGCAAAACGCTAAAAAGAATTCTCAAACAGTACGAGGCAGCATCAGGCCAGTCAATCAACACCTTAATATCCTCCATAACCTTATCTCGCAGAGAGCCAGCTGAGGTAAATAAAAGGATTAAGGATGATCTGGATATTCAAAAATAAGGAGGAGTTGGCAAATACCTCGGCTTACCAGAACATTTCGGAAGAAGAAAAATCAATCTTTTCTCATCCATAATTGACAAAATCAAGCAGAAGGGCAGCAGCTGGTCCAACAGATTTCTGTCTACTGCCGGCAAAATGACGATGCTTCAAAGTGTTTTATCTCCCATTCCATCCTACGCCATGACTTGCTTTAAACTACCAGTTTCTCTTTGTAAACGGATTCAATCGGAGGTTACAAGATTCTGATGGGATGGTCGTAATGGGAAGAAGAAAATGGCCTGGACCTCTTGGGATAAGATGACTCAACCGAAGGAGATAGGGGGACTCGGTTTCAGAGATTTCCAAGCTTTCAATGATGCTTTTCTTGGGAAGTTAAGCTGGAGAATCATGAATAATCCAAACATTCTCCTTTCGAGGATTTTGTTAGGAAAGTATTGCTCAGACGAGAGCTTTATGTCATGTATGAATAATCATCTTCCTCACATGGATGGAAGGGAGTCCTGATAGGGAGAGATCTTTTAATGCAAAACCTGGGCTGGGTTGTAGGTAACGGAACTTCAATCAAGGTGGTATACCCCCTGGCTGAGCTTATCTGAACAGGAAGGACCAATGGGACCGGCTCCTGAAGCATCAATGAATATGACAGTGGCTGATTTATTCCAGCAAGGTTCAAATGAATGGGATGAGGAAAAGATCCGAAATATGCTCTCACACCTAGAAGAAAAGATTAAAGCGATTAAACCAAACTTATCTGAGGTTCCTGCTAAGAGATGTGGTTAGGAACAGCTACATGAGAGTATACAACCAAGTCAGAGTATAAAACTGCGATCTAAAGTAAAGCTGATGAGATAGAAATCCATGAAGACCACCAAAACATGAACTGATTTAAAAGCGTTTGGAAGTTACAAACATTACCAAAGATAAAACTTTTCCTATGAAAAGTCTTTCAGAATGCTCTACCAGTGGGAGAAGTACTGGCAGCGAGAAACAACAATGTTGACACTCGATGCAAAATATGTGGTACACTTGAATCTATAAATCACCTTTTCCTCCACTGCCCATACGCCCAAAAGGTGTGGGAAGCAGCTCCTGTGATGCCGGAGGTGGAGTTGAGTGGATCTATATATTTATTGAGTGTATGGGAGAGCTTATGCGGCAGAACTTGTCTTCCCCCTACAGGTATTGCGGAAGGTCATTTAGCTCCCTGGATCATGTGGAATCTTTGGCTGTCCAAAAACAAACTGTGTTTCAATAACAAGGTCATGACAGAGGAGGAAGCAATAACTAACGCACTGAGAATGGCAAGAGAATGGAATGGAAGCCAATATAAGACTACTAGAGCGCAACCAAAGGCCCAACCTAGAGAAACTCTAGTGGAGAATTGTGATCTCCTACGTTCTGATGCGTCCTGGAGAGCAACAAACCAAATGGCAGTATTGGGATGGACCGTAAAGCATTCACGAGGAAACTCAGTGGCATCAATGGTGGCTCCGATAGTTGGATCGGCTCTAACAGCTGAAGGTTTGGCCATGAGGAAAGCGATTACAGAGTGCAAAGAGATGGACCTGAAGAGATTGGTGTGTGAATCTGACTCTGCTCAGTTGATTAAAACCCTGAAGGGTGGGGATGTTCCCCTGGAGCTGTACAGAATCGTTTCCGACATAGTTGAGTTATCTATCTACTTTGATGTTATTTCTTTTCATTGGATCTCAAGAGAGAATAACTCTGGTGCTGATTTATTGGCAAAACAAAGACTTGTAGAAGGTGATTTATTGGCAAAACAGAGACTTGTAGAAGGTGAAGTCCTAAATTTTCTATGGCATTAATATAAGTTGTGTTTCAAAAAAAAAAAATAAGTTCTTTGAAATCATAAATCAGTTTGGACTTTTGGTAGAGAAGACGACATAGATGATAGGTAAAGCGATGGTGGTTCTCGTTGCCGGATAGTTCGAGCGGAGATAACAAGATGTTAAATCGAGCTTTGTCGGAGGAAGGTTACCAACACTCGGCGTAGAAATCAAACCCCTCACAGCAGCAACGTTGAATACTTAGAGGAAGAAGATTAAACTACCGGCTACATCTATTTCGACGAATCCTAGTTTTTTTAAGATTTTAAATTTGTTAATGAATTGAATTAATAATGGAAATATTATGGTAAAGAGGAACCATTAGGATTATTGGGTCCTTATCAATTTATTTGTCCGTACATGCAAACATAATGATTATATTTACTTAATACATATATCATAATTTAGAGACTATTGTGATAAGTTTAAACCGAACTTCAAATTAGTAATGAAAATTAGTAATGTTCGTTGTTCTATACAGACTAATCTTAAAATATAGAGGATCCGTTCTATACCATGTCGTATAATCATGATCAATGATGAAATTACTTGAACAAGAGAATCCATTTGATATAATTTAGATCAAAAGAGAACATTTATAAGTGGAAACATGAATCCTCGTCTCTTAAAAAAATAAAGTACAAAATAAGTGATTAGCACTGGATGTATCATTAGTGTAAATCAAGAAAAAAAAAATATACTTACAACGAACTAACATCAATTCAATTAAAACTCTAAAGGGGTGTGAGAGAACCGGAAATAATGAGTCAAGCCTGAAAAGAAAGTCGAACCGCGAAGGCAAGTATCCTCGCCCCCGCGTTGGGAACACTGTCTCACGACATTCTAAATCCAACTCACGTACCACTTAAATCTCCTTATATCACCGGGTAGATCATCATCTCAAAGCTTGAAAGCTTGATGCAAATAAATGAAGTTTTATTGTTCTACTTGTAGTTGTATTCCGGCACTACGCGCCGAGTTCATATGTTTTATTATTTAATGAGTTAAAATTATTTGTTACCCTGAATTATCAGTATCTATGGATAAACTTTTACATTGTGTGTATATGTTCTTTTAGTTGCTTCGTATGATGTTGTTGGGAGATGTTAAAATTAGATAGTCGATACTGGTTTCTAGCAAACATAGATTGAGTTATTGTGTTTTGTAGTTATTGGACATTCTTTCTTTTTGTTGTTAATTAGGATATATAGTTGTTTCTACTAAATAGTAAATTAGTTATTTGTTCTAGGAGAGATTGAATTATGCATTAAGGTACTATATCTTCAAAAGTATCTTAGTAGAAATGAGAGGTTACTGTTTCTAAATTTCCAACGTTTTTCTTCAGTTGTTTTATTGCTGATTTTTGAATTATAATTTTTTATAATTTGATAATTATAGTTTAATTTTAGGTCAACAGATGTGTACTTCTATAATTTTACAGTCGTGTGATTTTCGTTGTTGGATATGCCGAAGAAAAAATAATAGGTTCTCGTGATATTTTGAGTGTGTAGTGAAGAAGACGAATATCATGTGCCAAACAAGGATAAGCTTTTATATCATTTACATTTTCTTTTGTTTGCTCTATGGTTGTTCTGTTAGTGCTAATAGTCTTAATTTACCTTAATGTGAGAGCAAATTGCATGTGAATTTTGAAATTTTGATTGTAGGCGATTTGTGATGACTGATGAAAGAGTGATATGACATGAAAACAACTTTATTTATTTAGGGTAAGTTTGGCTTATTGTCCATTTGAAGTTGGATGTTATATTTCATGTGAATGTAGTTTACACCTTAGTTATGTTGTTGGTTTACTATATATGTTCCCATACTTTGATTTCCATGTAACCATTTTTTTTTGTTGGGAATCATTTTTTTTTTCTATTAACGTGTTTTTTTACACATATGTTGTCATGTTTAGTAAATTTTGGTGTAATGTTATAGGAGATCCATTTAGGATGAAACGGTTTCCTGTGAACGTTATTTATTTGTAGTTAAAAAAAAGAACGTTATGTATTTATCTTATTATAGAAAAATACAAATAAAAAAAACTCCTAAAACTTACAATTTATTTACAAATTAGTATCACTGAAATACTAATAACATTAACTTTAAATAATTTTTTATTTTATAATTACTATGTTATTTCTTAAAATAATTATAATTAATAAAGAGTTAGACAGCAATAAAATAAAATCAACACTCTATTTATTTCATAGATTTTAACAATATCACAATAAATAGAGTACTCTAAAATTGAAATTAAAAATATTGTGGCTAAAATCGTGCCTTTTACTATTTTTGTATATTTTCATATAAATAATATTTTAATGTAAGTTCAATATTATAAATGTAAAATAGTATAAATATATATATAAATATTTTAAATAGTATTAAAAATAGATATTTAAATGAGATTATATGAAATAAAAGATTCTTATAATTGGACTTAATGTAAAAATCAATTAAAATCCAAATAAATTAAAAGATATTTATAATTGGACTTAAAAATTATTCAACAAATTATAGAATGATAAGTGTTAACTTTTTGCCCCTATAGTAAAAAAAGCTAATTTTATTATATAAGATGTATTCCAAAGTTTCAATACTTTAACTTTAATTTTGTATCAAAATCAATATATCTCCAGTAAAAAAAAGAAGAAGATGGTTTCATTCTCGAAAAAGACATTGTTTGCAAGTTATTATTTCTTCCTAAAAAGTTTTGTAAGTCTCGTGTATATTGATCACACTTATAATGAACAATACATATACAACATAGAGTCCGTCATTATGATATAATATTAAATAAATACTAATATAGACTTAGCATCATAGATAGTTTCTTTGTATTTGCACTTATCTATTGTTATAATATTACATAAATTTACGATAATTAATTATCTTTTTCATATTATCTATAATATTAGTAAACTATAATCTAAAATAAAAAGATTGCGTATGTAATTTGTATGCATGATTTTAATTAGAATTGTGTATTACTCATCAAAGTTACAAAATTAAAGGATAATTATATATCTAATTACAAAGTTTGAATTAATAATATTGTGTAAATTAATAAATTAACGAGTCAACTTAAAATTATTTAAAACATGATACATACACAAAATTACCTTAAATCGGAGAATATGAAACATAAGTCATATCACTTCTCAAATACTAGTATAGATATTGAGATATGTTGATTACATAGAGTTAAATTAGTAATTAACTAAAAGATTAGAGTTGATCAAGGTAATTTTTTTCATTCAAAAGAAAAGATCTAGGTAATTTTCTCTTCTTTTCTTAACAAAGACGAAGAAGAATTACGTGTATGCAAATATTATAATAACACATTTGGATCATTTTAAACTTTGTTGCATCAGCTATTTAATAACAACAGGTGCATGAGACTGGGGGCAGAGCCTGATCAGTGGGCTCCACTATAAAGATTCGTCGGAGACGGCAGGAAAAGACAATGTGGGCGTTGTTTAAAGGGTATTGTAGTAATAACTGCTCTTCAGTGTACTAGTGTAGTGATGGGTCACAACCGTAATCACAAGATGAAGTAGAGTTGGGTCAGCTACAACATCATTATCCATGGTATTTGTATTAAAACGTTCTTTTATTCAATAATGACTTTTTAGTTATGGAAAGATCATAATGTGGGTTCTAAACTCGTTCAGTTGCAGCTGATACAAGTAGACTTGCAAAAGATTTTAGATGTGGACTTGAAGATTCTGAGAAGAATGTCCTCTGCAACTTGCCCAATACTCAGCAACTAGCTTGGAGAAGTAAGAATCAGTCTCCATCAGCTTCCAAGGCTCATTGTACTCCACAAGATCACCTGTTCAATTTTTTTTAACAAATACTCATGAGCCTCCACAATGAAATTAAGAGGAATCATTATGAGGAAAAAGATGTTTTACCAAAGGAGAGAACCATGACCATGTCACTATCTATAACTGTTGGTACTCTATGTGCAACTGTTATAACCGTGCACTCAGCAAACTCCTCTCTTATAGTTTTCTGAATGATTGCATCAGTAGCTGAATCAATGGAAGCTGTAGCTTCATCTAACACCAATATTTTGTTTCTCTTCAACAACACTCTTCCTAGACAGAACAACTGTCTCTGTCCCACACTCCAGTTCTCTCCTTCCTCACTCACTTCTCATACAACAAAAAGATAAACATAAGAGTAAAATCAAATCTTATAAACTGAAAACATCATTTACCTGAAGAATCTAGTTTATTGGGGAGATTACTAATCGTTGTCTTGAGCTGACACTTCTCAAGAGCCTAAAAGAATGGTTTTCCATCAGAAAAGGCTGCAAGTAGTTTAGAACTCATTCTTGTTTCTTACTTTTTACCTTCCAGATTTCATCATCAGAGTAAAGACCTAAAGGATCAAGGTTAGTCCTTATGCAGCCACGGAAAAGAGTTGGTTCTTGAGGAATGATGCTGAGTTTCATCCTCAAGTCTTTCAGACCAATCTTACTTATATCAATATCATCAATCAATATACAACCACTTGCTGGCTCTACCAAACGAAACAAAGCACTGATCAAAGTGCTTTTCCCACTTCCTGTTCTCCCCACAACTCCAACTCTTGTCCCTTCCTTGAACGTGCAAGAGATTCCTTTGAGTACCAATGGAGCATTGGGACGGTACCTTATCTTAAGCTCCTGCAAGTTGATTGTACCCTTGGAGGGCCATGAGGACGGTGGTCTTCTACCATCCATAACTGCAGGAGGCTCTTCTGGTATGCTCATATATTGTTTTATCCTCTCTACTGAAATGATTGAGTTCGATAAAGTACAGTACCATCTGGTTAGAAACACCTGAGTTTGTGTCAATGTTAATGCATAGGAGAGTGAGAGCCCAACAAGACCTGTAACACCAAAGCACAAGTTCATGTAGGAACTTTCATTATGATGAGATGGGTTAGAAAATGTATGTACCTGGAGCTATGTAGCCCTTGGGAATAAGGATAAGCAATAGAGCACAGGTGAATAAAGTCACATTCTGAAGAATCTCTATCCTCATAATGACCCATTCCATAGCTGCATTAGACAGAAAGAACAGAGACGCATCTGCATCCACTAGGTTTAGGTAGCTTTTAAAGAATCTCTCTACCGTTCCAAAAGCTCTTATTGTCACAACTCCAAGTGAGGTTTCTGCAGCATAGTTCATCACTGGAGCTTTAGTTGTTCCGTTGATCCTAATCAGCTCCCTTGCAGAGGCTAAATAGTACTCCTTTTTCGATGAAACACACAGATGTTAGTAGACTTCTTTGCTGCATAAACCAACTGAAAAGGAGTAAAATAAATAAAAAAAAAGGTACCTGAACAACTTTAGTGGCAGCCAAAGCAAGAAGAGCTATGATAATTACTTGCCATGTAACATATGTCATGACGATAAGAGCAGCAGTGAGCTCAACAGCAGGTACTACAACAAGTATGAATGCAGATGGAATGTCAAAGTCCAAGATGTTCATATCAGATGAAGCCTGCAAATTTTCACATTCATTAATATCATATCATACTTGACTTGTAGTGTTATTCATATAATCAAACGTGATCTTACTCGGGTGAGAATGCGTCCAACAGGAGTGGAATCAAAGAACATCATTGGTGCTTTGAAGACAGCATTTGTGAAACCAGAGAAGAAAGCTTTTGAAGCTTTTAGACCAAGATAGACAGTTGTAACAGCTCTTGAGTATACAAAACCAGCACTAAGAGTGGAGATAATGCTATAGACTCCAATAATCATTGTAGTGGAGAGTTTAGGGATCCCAATAGCAAATGCAAGCCAGTAAGTTGATGCAGCCTGGAAAACTACAAAGCCAACCTGTCCCAATACGGTTGCTGATAGAAGAAACCATCCTTGGGAGACACGGAAGTAGTCCAAGAAAGGTTTCAATCCAACATAACCTGACTGTTTTTCTTCCTCTTGCGTTAGTTGAACTCCTGTTATGTCCATTGTTGTGATTTCTTCTTTTATTTTATCGATAACATCGATATCTCCCGTGCCCACTGTCCTAAGATCTCCAAGGCTTTCATTACTCTCTAAAGGTAATACAGTTACTGCATCGTTATGAGCATTCACCAGCTGTTGAAATGCAGTCCCCATCTGTAAAAGTTCCTCATACTTACCTGATTGAGTGATTCTTCCTTCCTCCATAACCTGATCAAGATCATCAATCATTAATAAGTTAACACATTTAGCAGCTACTACTCAAGTTTTTACCAGAATTTGATCAACTTTTGAGAGGAATTCAACTTGGTGAGTGACAAGAATGACAGTTTTCTCCCTCAGAGAGTCTTCAACACATTTCTGCAAGTCATAACTAAACATATTAAGAAGCAGCCTTTAAGAAAGCTTTTTCATGTCCTCACTTACATGAAAAAGAACTGCAGCTGTATGAGCATCCACAGCACTAAAAGGATCATCAAGCAGGTAAACATCAGCATCTGCATAGACAGCACGTGCCAACTGAATCCTTTGCTTTTGTCCTCCACTCAAGTTAAGCCCTCTTTGTCCTATCTCTGTCAGGTCACCATGTTTAAAATCATTTATGTCCTTATCCAACGCACATGCTTCAATAGCAGCATTGTATCGTCTAGCTTCCATTGGCTTTCCATAGAGGATGTTGTCCCTTATGGTACCACTTTGGATCCAAGATGTCTGAGAAACATAAGCTATAGATCCAGAGACC
This sequence comes from Eruca vesicaria subsp. sativa, assembly GCA_932364175.1. NCBI lineage: Eukaryota > Viridiplantae > Streptophyta > Magnoliopsida > Brassicales > Brassicaceae > Eruca > Eruca vesicaria. The sequence goes on from CAKOAT010935154.1 coordinate 119,113, forward strand.
TTAACCTGTTTCATTTAAACAACATAGAGAAAACATTACTTATACAAAATGAGCAAAGAAGCTGCAAGTCTTGGTTGTTTCTTTGCTTACAGTTCCAGAATCTTTAGGTATCTCTCCGAGTAATGCATGCAACAGAGAAGATTTTCCTGCACCAACTGGTCCACAAACCGCAACTGTTTGCCCATGCGTTATGTCCAAGTTTATGTTCGTTAGAGTTGGAATCTCCCAGCTGAAATTACCATCTTGTATGTCAACTACTTTTCCAGATGTCTTCACACCACTTCTCTCAACTTCATCAATATTCAGCTCATCACTAAGCAAGAAGTTGTTTATCCTATCAAAAGAGACATTGACTTGGATAATAGCAGAAATGGCTTCAGGTATAAGCCTAACAGGCTCTGACATAACTCTCAGTGTAGCTAAAACTGTGAAGATGGTGCTTGCGTTCAGTGGAGCGCTGTTTAGTAAACCACACGCCACAAAAACAACAGAAGAAACTATCGTTGGAGACATCCAATACAGGAAAGTACCAAAGGCCTTTGTGAGCTGAGCCTTAGCCAACCATTTGAACTCCTCATCACGGAAAGATACAATCCGTTTCTTGAACTCCTCTTCCCATGACTGCAGCTTAATGACTTTCATACTGTTCAGAATCTCTGAGGTAGATCTCAGCCGTTTATCCTGTGCCATCATGAACTGCGTCTGACTATTCTTCAGCATCTTTGCAAACGGTAGGTTAAGTAGGCCACAGAGGAGAAGAAGAATCAAACCTGGAAAGGCTCCTGCTCCAACCACTCCAAAGAGTACAGCTGTAGATAGCAAAAGCTGAAGTGTAACACTCCATCCTGAGTGGAACCACCATAAGAACTCTCCCATACGGTATGCATCTACAGCAATGTAGTTCACAATCTCTCCTGATGAATGTTGTTTCCTCCCCAAGGATGATAGCTTTAGCTGCTTTTTGTAGGCAGCAACCATTAGTGCTGATCTAATCCTCATCCCTGATCTTCTTGCTGCAAAGTACCAGTGTCTCATTGATAAGGATTCAACAAGCTTCAGCGAAACTAGACAGGCTAAGTTGAAGAAACCAATGCGGAGATCACGGTGGTCACTGTTTGCATAGTTTACAAAGACATATAGCATAAGTGGAAGAGAAACAACAGCAATGGTTCTGAATAAGGCGCAGAGTGCTGTGAATATGTTTTCCTTGAAGTAAACTTTTGCTATGGCTCTGAAGACCAAGTTTCTTTCCTTTGTTGAGGTTCCATCTGCAAGAAGGGTGGCCCATGCTTGAGAGAATTTAGTGTAAGCTAGTTCAGCCTCATCCTCTGGGGCTAGACTTGGAATGTCTTCTGGGGTCAATGGTTTCTTGAAACCAGCCAAAAGTAAAGGATTCATCCAAGAGAATGTCAGGACGCTGAAAAACCCAGCTGTGGCTAACCTCGTTGAGTTTTTTCTAGGTTTTTCATTTAGTAGAGGATCAGAAAGACCATGATCTTGAGCAGGTGGAGAGGCTTTGAGAGATATGTAGAAGCAAAGGAGAAGCATAAGGCTCATTGGCCATGTTATAATGTCTAATACTCTGATCCCTTCTCCCTGTGAAAGTATCTCAATCTTTTCAGCTGTATCCAACAAAGCAAATGACACCCACCAGACAGATGTAACAATGTTAATCCATTTGGAGATCCCTTGAACAAACAGGGAAACCGCAAGTGAGACACAAATGATCCCTTGAACAACGAAGGAAACCCAAAAGATGTCATTAGCATCATCAATCAGAAATTTTGAACAAGCAGCACCAAGGAAGGTGATGCTAGTAACAAGACAGCAGATAGATGCAGCCACAAAGGTCCAGCTTTTGTTGCGGCTCCTGACAGTAAACTGTTTGGAAACACAACTAGCTGCCAAGAGCAAGTAGAAGATACAGAGGAACAGTAGATTAATGAGATATATGACGCTTCTTTGGAAGCAAGAAGAGGCTAGATTCTGTTCAAGGTCACACCATGGTAGACTCCCTGCACCATAAAAAATTATCATCACAACAAAGTATCAATGGTAACATATACATTCTTAACTCAGTAGAGGCCAAAGTCTTGATGTTTTTTTTTTAACTACAAGAACCTAAGAAGCTCACACACAATCCAAGAATGACAAGAACATGAAACCTAAGCATTGAAGAAAGCAATGGAGAATGTTAAAAGAAAAGGGTTAATCGTACCAATGGAGACGGCCATTGTAGAAGCAGCAACAGAGCTACCAAAGGAACAAACTCTTTGCCTCTATCAAAGGTGAAGATGATTCTCACTGACAAAGCTAGAATACTTAGGCAAGTCCACATCACTGCCTTTTGTTCGAGCAAGGGAAAGGATCGCACTAGCAGCTGTTTCTTTTTTTGTCTTTTTTGAGTTAACTTTTATCCCTCTCTACCAACCACGTGATGCGTAGTTGCTGACGCAATCAGATGTTGGTCACTAGTCACTACTTCACTCACTAAAAGCTGAGGCACATAGACTAATGTGTTACAAAATGTTACAAAGTGTCTTCTCTTACCTTAATTACTACATTAGTGTCATAACAAATTAGTTATCTGTTTATAGTTACATAAGTGTGAGCTTAATTATCTTTTTTTTTTTAATTATTAGCTTAATCATATGTAATGAATTCTAACACAAATGACAAAGTAAATGGATATAATTTGATGGAGTTGTTTGATCATGTATACTTTTAAATAATATGATCCTTTTATAGAGTGCATGGTTACAGTCTTACAGATTACTGTTTTTACTACACCAAAAAAAAGGATTACTGTTTTTTAATCAAAAGAAAAATGGTTATTTGAAAAAAAGAGGGTCCAAAACGTGGAAGTATCCCTGATTGATCTTGCAACATCATCACCGGGTAAGAAAGGAGACAATCTAGCTTGGTAAAATGGCGTTGTTTGGCTTTGAATGTGATTGTAATGTTTAATTTGCATTTTTGTCTTTCTACGATGAGGACGTTGTTGGGTCACAATCGTAAATCATAATTATTAATGTGAAATTTAAGGTAGTCTCTCTCAGTACTTTCAGTATCGTGTATACTGACAACAAGGCCTCTTATTTAAAAATCAAAGTTTATATATGAATGGTTTTTTTCTTTCCATAGAGAAAAATGCACATAGAGAATGCAAAACTTATCAAAAGTTCTAGAATGGTGAAGTAGAACCATTCGTTGTAATTGTGTCGTATGCTATGGAAAGAAGGTATCCATCGAAGATGTTATCCGAATATTATGGAAAGATACATCGAGGAATTATTGTTTGTGAAGCTGTTTGATTCTCATATGTAATAAAGATTTCATCAGTATTAAAAAAGAACTAGATCTCAATCCCGCAACCACGCAAATGTTCATTTTGTTTTGTTTTATATATATATACTAGGTGGACAGTCCGCACGCCTGTGCGGACATTAATATAACTATACATTGCATAAAAATTGATATGAGTGTTTAAATGTATTATAACTTTCTTTCTCTTCTACGTAGGTATTCCGTTTTTCCTTATATATCTTTCCATTTTATTCATTTCATTTATTCTTGTTCTGTTTCACACACATTCATTCTATCTCTTTTGTATCTCTTTTCCCGTTCTTTTTATCTGTCATTGTACCTCTTTCGCTTGCTTTCTATTTTTCTCTCTTGATCAAATAATCTCAAAATCTTTCAAACTTACATTCACTCTCTCACAATCATTTATATTAGCTATTTTTCCCCATCTTTATTATATAACCCTTAATATTTTACTTCCAAACTTTTTCTTTTTTTTGTTACAAAATTTTATCAGATTTTGTTAAATCTTCAAAACACTCTCACATAATATTAATAAATGAATTCATGATCTATCTCACTTACATTCAGTCTCTCACTTATTTCACTATCATATCCATAATGATTATAACCCTCACTCTTCATCAATATCGCTCCCTCTCTCACCTATTTTGTATTTAGCTTTTAACGTAAAAATTACAATTGAACTTACAACAAGTTAACCAAACAAATTTATTATTAATTTTTCTCTAATTTTCACACTATCGTATCAAATATATTGGTTCACTTGACCAAGATTTTCATTAGAAAATAAATATTTAAAAAAAAAATATTATTATTTTTTAAATTACTTTAATACACACCTATTTTAAGTAAATCTGAATTACTGTATTTCAACAAAAAAAATATGATTAACTAATTATATATCCTAAAAATATCTAAATTTTTAAATAATGTGATGTCATTAGACATAGATATATCAAAATAGCATGTTTCTATTTGTACAAATTTTGTTATAATTTTGTTATCATACATTTTCAAGAATTATTATACCGCCAAAAATACTTCTCATTTATTTAAAATAATTTAATTTAAAATTTAATTTACGTTATAATTTGTATTTTCATCATTAATAAATTTAGAACTTATCATTTATATTTATCTTCCTTGCTCATTTTTTAAATATTTTATAAACACCTAAAACTAATTAGTTTACAATTATACTAATACGTAAAAAATATTTTGGTATACAAATACATATTTAAATATTTTTGGATCATCATTTTTGTTGGACAGACTAAAATGTCCAACAATAATTTGCACATATCCGTTTATATTTTAATAATTTATATAATGTAATCTATGATAATAAATTGCTTCAGTGAATAAATTATGTTAATTTTTTATATTTAAGATGTATGGTTGTTTATTTGGTAAGATAGTTAGATAAGGTAATTATATTATTACTTTCCTTTTAAAATCTTTAATTAAGTAAAAAAAAATTCAAATATCAACAACCAATCAAATTAAGAGAATTAATTCTAAAATTCACCTATGAATGACACCTAAGAAAAAATCACTAAAGTGACTTCTCATTTAATATAGTAGGATATTGAAAGGGTTTATTTGTGAAATAACCATAAAAAAAAAATAGATTCTGAGAGAGAGATATATAGGAAGATGATGGGAGAGAGAGAACGAGAATTTGATTAGTTACCTAATTTGATTTTTGTTTTTGTAGCTAGAGGGTACAATTTTCCTATATCGAAATTTTATTTTTATATCAGTATATGTTATAAACATTAACCATATTTTTAGATGAATATATATCATTTTCATTTTAAGAATGTTATAGTTTACATATTTATCACTTAAAACTCAAATTTATACCATCATTTATTATATATTTGTAAATTTTTATTATATATTTCTTCCTGTAGATTTGTGTTTGAATATTAGATGAATAAAAATACATTTAATTCAACAAATATGTAAATTATTTGTATTTAACTCATATGTTATTGAATAGTTACAGATTATAGGTAATAAGAATAAATAATTATAAATTTTAGTAATATAACTGTATTTTATTGCAATGATTTCATATTCATATACAATAGTATTTAAACACTTAGTATTATTTATTTATAAATATGTAAACTAACTATTTGATTTTATTTGTAACACAAACTAAAATATTGAATATTAACCAAATAATATTGATATATATTTTTAGTATGTTAGATTTGAAGGTATATTGTTAAAACATAAGTTTATACTATTTAATTCAAACATTTATACTATTAGGAATAGACTTGATATAAATATGAGTATATGTACGTTCCTCATTTATGTATCCTTATGTATATAGAAAATTATGAATGAATATGTTTTGAAAAGATTTCTCTTAACCATCATTCTAGGTTTTATCTAATTAATGGAATGAAATCACATGATGAATAGAATATATCTAGGGATATAAGGTATAATAATGATAAGGTTAGAGAATTTAATATAATCCTCTATTTTAGAAATAGGTTCAAAATTTTAAAAAAATCACACATGAAATTAAATGATTTTTGTTTTAATACAGAGGACTAGTCAGAATGAGTTTTAGTAAACTTTACGAAAATTTGTTGTTAACGCGCCACCGAGAAAGAACGATATGGGTTTAGGCAATTAAAACCCACATCAACAGATTGGCCCACTAATATAGTAATGGGTTCTAGTCTTCAACAAAACCCACAACATATAATACTTTATTCCTGAGCTATCCAAACAATTTTAACTTAGAAAACCTTAATACTGATTCCTGAGCTAACCAATTAGGCCGAGAATGATTTCGTCTCATTATTGGTTAGCTTAGTGGTGTCGTGTGTGTTATGGTTATGGGAATTAGATTCTAACTTCTAACTAGATCTGCCTCAACTAGCTAGGTTTTGATTCTTAAATAATTACTTTTCAGTTTACGAGAGGGGATTGGTGGATTTTAGTTTTACGTAGTATCAGAAAAAGCAAATGGACCCAAACTGTGTAGGGAACTGATTATGTGCATGCAATACATAAAATACACCACTAATACTATACATCACACATGTTTATACTGTATATTCCAAAGAAACTCATGTACTTAAGTAAACTAACAAACTCATGTGCCAAAAAGAAATCAACATTGCATGCCTGATAAAGCAGTTAGATAAATAACTCATTCGAAGAACAATTGAACTCATCAGAAAAGTGATGCTACAAGTTAGACTTTGTGTTACAACCAAACTACACCCTTATGTCCTCTTCGGTTCTCTTTCTCACGTTGACTTTAGTTTGTGGACTTCGTATAATTCCTACCGCAACCAGAAAAAATCAAAAAATAAGACAAAACTATATCGATGTTTTTTAATTTTATAGTAAATATTTCTTTACTGAAAAAAATCTTACCAAAATAGAATGGAGTTGGCTTAGAAGTGGAATAAGCAAAGAAATTAAACTTCTTATATCATCTTGAACCATTTGGGGACTCTCGTCTTTACCCGCAAGAACATTAATGAATGTATTGTTGTTTGGTACAAGCTTAAGAGCCACCTTAAGACAAAAACACAAACGCATTCCAAGAAATTGTTTAATTGGTAAAAAAATGTGTCTGGGTTTTTTTTAATCTGTTTTTCTACTCGAAAGTACTCCCTCTGTTTCAAAATAAGTGTCACTCTAAGTTCGTGCACACGGATTAAGAAAACAATTAATTTTGCATATTTTCTATATAAAAACACAATTACCCATATACCTAACCATATTTCAACCAATAAAAAAATAAATTACATAATAGAGTTAATAAATTTTGTCTTAAAAACCGAAAACGACACTTATTTTGTGACGAAAAATTTTCTCTATAACGACACTTATTATGAAACGGAGGGAGTATAATAATACCTTGAAAGCAGCACAAGAGATCCATCCATGCCAAGGTTTTAAAGTCAAATTATAACTTTCTTCTACCGCTTGTTCCATGTTTTGTGACATGTCTTTGACCAGCCGTTGCAATAATGCCAATGTAAAATCCATCGCTCTGTGATATAAAAATTTGTTGGTTCATAATTTCACATGGTCCTACCCAAACCGGTTTGGATTATATTTTAACTGCAGCAAAAATGATGCGTACCTGGTTAGCCAAAGAGCAGCTCTGCTACAGCTTTTAGGCTTCTTAGAGGATCCTTCATTGGCTTCTTTTCTCATTATCTCAACCAAATTTGAGTACACAATGGGATTAGATTCCCACATCTCCTCTAATCTCTGTATCAATTCAATAGACATAATGGGTTAAATAACCTGATAAAATCAATAATAATAAAAACGAGGATGGAGGAAGGAACGAGGTCCATTCAATCGAGAGAAAGACGATATGACCCAAATGACCCTGAATGCAAGGTAAAGATGTAGACCCCCGTCCATGTTGTCTCGAAAGAGATGAAAAGTTTTGGGCCGTCAACTAGGCATGTTCAATCTGGTGTTCGGTCCGGTTTCGGTTCGGTTTTTTTCGGTTTTCGGTTATTCGGTTTATAAAAATTAATTACTATATTGGAACCATATTTAATTTGGTTTGGTTCGGTATTTATACTATCGGTTTTTGGTTTATTCGGTATTATACCAAATAACATTATTATTTGATTTGGTTTCATATTATATGATTTTTTTTAAAAAACATATTGTCAAAACTATTATTTATTAAAATAATCCTAGGTGTTCATAAATATAAAAATCTGAAATTAACAACAAACAAAACGATCAACGATTCAGTTTTGTATAACTTTTCTTATTTTCTCTTTGTTCTTCCAAATAAATTACATGGTACAATCTAATTTCACAATTTCTTACAACATGTAAAATCAAATCAAATTTAGATAATAGTTGAAGAAAATAAAATAAAATAATTAAGATATATCTTCACAAGGTATAAAAAAAATAAAAATAAAAAGACTATTCCAAGAAAATAAATGGTTATATAATGTATGTATTTATATATTTTTTCTTTGATCGGTTTTGTTCGGTTTAATCGGTTATAAACCTAACCATATCCAAATCCTACGGTTTTTATAAAATCATATCCATTCGGTTTATATGGTATATACCAAATCCAAACTATATTGTCAATTTCGGTTCGGTTCGGTTCGGTACGGTTCGGTATCACCATATTGAACAGCCCTGCCGTCAACTCGAAACATCAATTTTTAATCATCCTAGCTTAATTACTCGTTAGAAAAATATTTTTTTAACTATATTTGCATTTTTTTAAACAAGAAAAATAATACGAGCATTGAAATGATGGTGTGTATGTGTATATATATATATATATATTGAATTGGTATTATTAGGAGTATTATATAAAAAGACAAGTTTAATTACTTGGATATTTTGATCAATGTCTTGTCGGAGAACAGCCATTGTCGGGCCAATCTTATCTGCAATCAATCAACAAAGCTTCAGGACAGCCATTGGTGGAGCTATTTATGCTTTGAATTAAGAAAATTAATCAGTACAGTGAGCTAGATTCTGAAGAGCATAACTTTTTAACAATATATTTACCCAAAAATATTGAAAAAAGTTATACAAACAAAAACTACGTAACATTTAGTAATATATTTTGAATATATACCAAGAACTTGGATGATTAATTTGCAAAATGAGAGGAGAGGCTTTAATGGTAGATTGATGATGTTGGTGGCTTCTGTTTCGGTAGTAACTATTGTGGTCTTGGCGATAGAAAGAACAGAGAGTTCTTCAATGGCGGATCCAATCTCTGTTATCTTCTTTTTCTTCGTTGCCTCTTCCATCTCACATCTCTTTCGTTTCATCTTTTGATAGTTTTTCTCTTGATTCCCGAGTATGTGCGTGTGTGTGTTGTGTGTATGCCCCTGCCAAACCAACACGAAAGAACCAGGCTATTTATCATTCCGGCTCTTGAATCATTCCTTTTTTCAATAAAAAAATTTCCGGAATAGTTGTTAATAGTAAATTTGTATGTACTAAATAAATTATCCAGATTACCAGATATCATTAATGATTTTGTTTCCAATCACGACCCACGATTAAACCTCATATCTGGTAACCCACTAACCCATATAGTATAATTTAGTTCAAATTTAAAATTCTCTAAAAAAAAACTGTAAATCCGAGAAGAATTCGCTATCAACATGCGACTCAACATTAGTTAATCCGATAAATACCATAAAAATGTGAAGGTATTTCAAAATGTGATTAGATTACAATAAGTATACATAATGCTTACAATACTATTTTATTTATGGTTAAAAATTTGATGAAAATTTACCATTTAAAGAAAATGGTGATAAAAAGTAGGGGTGGGCATTCGGCTACCCATTCGGGTTTTCGGGTTCACAAATCTTAGCCCTAGTCAGATATTTCTAAATTTCGGTTCGGGTTCAGTTCGGATCTTTTCATGTTCGGTTCGGGTTTGAATAACCCATTTAAATTATTTTTAAAATTTTAAAATTGATTATATACTTTAAATTTCTAAAAATCTATAAACAAAATAATATATTCCAAATAATTGAATAACATAAGTCAAAATACCTAAAATTAACATATAAATTGGTTGGATTTGAATATTTGGATTGTGAATCAATAATATTTTAAAGTATTTTTGATGTTTTGAGTGTACTTTAGCAATTTTAGACATGTATGTTTGACTATTTACATATATTCACAAGTCTTTTGAACAACTTCAAAATATTTTATATATATTGAATGTTTTTTATATACATTAAATCCAAAAATAACTAATATATATAGGTATATAAATTTCTTTCCTATATTTTCGGGTACCCGAAATACTTTGGTTTGGGTCGGGTTCGGTTGCAGTATTTTTTAAATACCAAAATTTTGAATCTATTCAGATATCGAATCGAATTCGGTTCTTCGGATTCAGATTTTTTGCCCAGCCCTAATAAAAAGTCAAGATTGAATAATATGATTTAATATTATTTATTTTGGTTACTGATAGCTACAAGTATTTTTCTTTCTTCTAATTTAAAATTTTAATTTTTTAATAATTTATTTATTTTTATTTTAAATCGCAATCTTGTTATGAAAAATCAGGTAGAATTCTTTGAAATAGGAAATGTCAAATTAAAAATTAAAACTAAACAAATTTCAAATATTTAGATATATATTTTGTAAATAGAGCGTAAATTAAAATTGAACCCATGTTCTTTAATAGTTAATATATATAATATATATTATTTGGTAATTTATTGACTAATGGTTCAACTACGGTTGATCAAATAAACGATAAAAGGGTCTAGTCCGATGACATTTTTTTTTTTTAAAGGGTCTAGTCCGATGACATATTGATAAAATTAGAGGCAAATATCAATATGTCCGATGACATATTGATATTTGCCTCTAATTTTTTAGATATTTTGTAAATATGTGTATGTCCCTAAATTATGTAACTATTTTTGAACAGTTGTTCTTAAAAAATATTTAAGACCCTCAAAAATCAAGATTCGGCCATGTGTTTACATTAGTATATGATTGAGTTTTCTCTTGGGGATGATGGTGTGATTAGTGATCAGTGATGGCAGTTTTCTCTTGGGGACTTAGCTATCGTTATTAGTTCATGGTTTTAATAAGATTTTTATAACTCATTTAGTTATATTGTTGTCTCCAATAGTTTTACAATTTCATCTGTTTCTTAAGAAGTATATTATCCAGAATTTGGTTAAAATGTATTATTTTCATGTTAAACAATTGTCCATTATTGTAACGAAATTTCTCATAATAATGAATATTCAAGTCATATAACTATGAATGTAAAATTATTAAAATTAACTAATTGTGTATAGTGAGAAACTAAAAGTCAGTTTTGTGTGACTTTTTTTATGTGTAAAACCAAATTTTTTTTTTTGACAATTTCTATCTTATTTTATTTAGTTTGTCTATATTTAACTAGATAACATGCCACCTTATCAATGAAACACTGCATAGATACTTTCTTTGTTTCAATTTATTTGATGATTAAAGATAATATTTTATTTGTAAAATAATTGATGTTTTCATTATACTAGATAGAATTTAATGTACTTTGAAATTTTTAACCAATTATAAAATACTTTATATTTATTTGTTAAATTAGTTTTATTTAATGATATTTTTTCTATAACTAAAAATCAATTATATATACATTTTTTAAAAAAATCAACGTCTAAAAGTTTAGGCACCTTATAAAATGAAACATAGGGGCAATAACGAATCCATTATAACTAAGCTTAAAAAAGAGTCGTTGACCAAATATATAGTTTAATGAAGCTTACTTCTAATTCTATGATGCATCTAGAACTCTGGTAGGACCTTCAGAAGTCCAAATGATAGCCTGTAGATTTTTTTTTCTTTTTTTTTTGAAACAAATGATAGCCTGTGGATAAGATAGCAAATTTATGCACAAATTTAGAGATTTCTGTATTATCAAATACAATATTCACATATACACACACTTATACACATACAGACAATTACACGTGTCAGAATGTGATTTTGTGTGTAAATGGTGAAAGTGGGGCAGTTAAGGATTTTAATTTGGGTCAAACGTCGTAGCTAGATATAAATGTTGCTATCACTAATTTAGTTTTCTTCCTATTCCCTCTGATTCATATTAAGTGTCAGAATATAAATTTTTTTGTTATAAAATAAACATCATTTCATTTTTCAATATTAATTTTATTATTTAATTTATTTTTATTGGTTGAAATATATTTAGATGTATAAATAATTATGCTTTTATATAAAAATTAGTTATTTTTTGCTCCATGTGCATACCATTAAAGTGATAGTACTTGTAATGAAACAAAAGGATTATAAGATTATCTTCATAAGTTATTTTTTAAAGAGCTTTAAGCATGTTAATTAATTTCCCTTCACCATTATTAAATAGTTTAAGTGTTTAACATAAACGGTTTTTCTAGCAAATGGGCTAAGTGGTGGATATCAGTTACTCTTTCTATTTCTAAATGTTTCATATTTATTAAGAAGTTTATTAAATTTAATTTACCAATACATTATATTTTATAATTAATTATTTCCTATACTTTTAATCAATAGAATTAAAAAAAAAACACAATTTTATTTTACAAAAATTTACAATTTATCATTAATAAATGTATTGAAAATATAAAAAATATATATTTTTGAAATCAATTTTTTTTTCTAGAATATGAATCTATTTGAAATGAGGGGATAACAAAGAAAGCTGTATATACTCACATCTCAAAGGCAAAATCCAGATAAGAACTATTAGTGGGCGATTTTTATAGAATAACATAAATGCATTTTCCAATATTAAGTATATGGTCTGCATAATTAATTTCAACTCCCTCTCATCAAATCCTGATCCATTTTGAACAATAAATTTAACATGGCTAAGCTAAGTTTTATTCCCTCCGTTTCGAAATAATTGTCATTGTAGAGAGAAAAATTTGTTTCAAAATAAGTGTCGTTTTAGAGTTTTGAGGCAAAATTTATTAGTTTTATATGATATTCTATTTTTCTATTGGTTGAAAAGTGGTTAGGTGTATAGGTAATTGTGTTTTTATCTTGAAAATATGTAAAATTAAATGTTTCCTTAATCTGTGTGTAAATCTTAGAATGATAATTAAAATAAAACGGAGGAAGTAATACATTTTAGAAGATTCTCTAATTACTTTATAGAATATGAATCTATTTGAAACAAGGGGATAACAAAGAAAGCTGTTTATACTCAAATTTCAAAGGCAAAATCCAGCTAAGAAATAACCATAAAGAGAACATGAATGTCGTCGGGTACTAACAAGTTCAACTGAACGTTCTCTTTACTAAATGAATTAATTGACGTTGTCCAGAATCTATCGAACATGCTGGTGGGTAAGGCGGTTCAACTATTAGTGGAGCGATTTTATAGAAAAACATAAATGCATTTTCCAATATTAAGTGTATAGTCTGCATAATTAAATTCAACTCCCTCTCATCAAATCCCGATCCATTTTGAACGATAAATTTAACATGGCTAAGCTCAGCACACCGTCTATGAAACTGTAAACTATTTAATCAACAAATGATTTAACCTAGTTTCAATAATTATTTGTGGTATATATTATAATTATTGTATAAGTCTTTGTCAGGTAATCATTATATGTTACAACGTACAGTATACCAAGCGGTACAGATCAAACGGTGCAGATCAAGCGACTTTGGATGGTAAAAACAGATCAAGCGGTGCAGATTAAGCGGTTCATGCAGATCAAGCAAGACAAATACATATCAAATGGGACAAGTGCAGATCAAACAGATCATGCAGAAGAGATGCAGATCAAATAATTTATTATAAATTATGAAAGACAAAACTAGTTCAAAAGTATAGATCATATATTAAAACAATAAAACTATACCGAATATCAAAATAAATATTTTAAATGTTATAGGTTCAGCCGATATGTTTACTGACTTTTTCAAAAGATGCTTGTACGTCTTCTATTTTCGTTTTAGTTGATCAAAATTATTTTTGAAGAACATGGATATAATATTAAATTCTTTGTTGATATTTATATAGAGAAATGGAGATCAAACAGATTAAATAATTTATTATAAATTATAAATGACAAAATATGTTCAAAACTATATATAATATATTAAAATAATAAAAATTACACCAAATATCAAAACAAATATTTCAGATGTTGTAGGTTCAACCGAAACGTCTGTAAAATTTTTATTAGATGCTTGTACTTCTTCTATTTATTAATTATTTTAAAATATGAAAAAAATATTAATTATTTTTTTTGCTGACATTTATGTAGAAAAAAATATATTTTTCATGAAAAATTTATATTTTTCATGAAAATATTGTGTTTTTTTTACCATTATACATCATGCTTATAATTTTAAAATGACAAATAATATTAATGTGAACTATATAGTTTGAGTTAAGAATTGTACATTAGTTATAAAATCAAATAAATATATGTTAAAGTTAAGTGTTTGTAATAAAACTATTTATTAGTAAAAGGAAAAAAAAAAAGCAGATCAACACCACCAAATGTTAGCGGATGAGATTTGTATGCAGATCTCCAGCTTTTTCTACTAAAAGATAAAAAAATTGAACTTCACGCAGATCTCCCACTTGAACTGCTTTTACAAACATAAAATGGTAAATGATAAATATATGACGGGAGAACTGCATAATCTGTCTTTGTCCTACTCCTCCTATTCATAACCCAAGTCCACCGGATATGGTCTACTCTGGTTCAAATCCAGTATCCAGACCGTAGGGTGACCAATCACGATGTAGATTTTAAATAGAATACCATTATACTACTTTTATAATAATCTTATCATTTGTCTACTTACTGATGATGAATAACAATCGATATAAAAACTGTATAATAATCGCATGTCGATAAGGTCTAAGAGCATCTCTCTTTTTTTTCTTCTTTTATTAGAATTGTTGATTTAACCCCGTATATGAGTTTTGTGATGCCTTACGTAATCTGTTACTTCATGGTTTTGTCTCTTTTAAAAGTTTGTTTAATGAAGTTTATAAGTTGACGTGTGTGAAAACATAAGAGAGGATCAGTTGTGGATTAGATCGAATCAACCAAAATGAAATTTAAAAACGAAATAGAAAAATTGAAATGAAGAATGAAGAATCAGTCTAACTTTTTTGTTAATTATATGGATAATTGATTAATGCTTGAAAACCCGAATTTTATACTTAGTAAAGAGGAAGTTTTAAAAGTCTAGATAGGTAACCATATCTATAACGATTAGTTACATACCTATGCTCGCTCAAACAAAGTCGAATAACGTACTCACTATTTGTCACCCAAAAAAATGAACATGATCTATAAAGTAAACAGATAATCTTCTAAATTGTAGCAAGACTTAGACACCTGAAAATCTTACATCGGTAACGTAATTTTGTATTAGTGCTAGTTCTAGGGTTTTGTTGGAAAAGCCACGTTTCACTGACGAAAGGACTATCTTACATTGAGGTGAAAATGGTTGTCTTGGGTGTAAACTGGACCATTTAGCCGTAGTAATAATAATTTTATTTAAGCAACGTTGTATTTGTGATAAAAGGATATACAATCCCCCTAATTTGTCATATTTACAGTAGTTTCTCATTCAGAAATTCTATTGTTTTATCTCCTAGCAGAAGGGACTAAGACAATTATAGAATTAGATAGAAATCAAGAATAAATTTTATTTTTTTTGAATATTGCCGGACACAGCTTCGTCTAGATATATAGCTTCAAATGCCGCTTTTAATTTTGTAGTGTGAAAACTGAAGATTCCTTACATTTAATTCCTTAATTCTTAAACAAGAAAAAAAACTTAGGACGGTTTAACAATCCTATTGTAATAGGTGAAGCATCAGGCTGTAATGTGACAGATATCCAACTCTTAATGAGTCAATTATAAAATTTATTAAACAACGATATTTCATTTATATCATCTAACAAATAGTATAACTGACTTACTTATCCCCGTGTAACACATTTCTGTCCTAATCCACACATTTCTGAGGTTTGGGGAATTCAGAAATAGATTTTACTGAATTTCAAAAGTATAAATATGCAAGATGATATAAAATATCTAATATGTTTCTCTTATTTTTCTTACAAAATGCAAAAATTTAAAATATTTTGTGGGTGCACATGAAACCATTCTCTTCTCTTTGTATCGGCCCAAGGTTAGCTTGCCTTATTTTGTATTCACCCATAAACATAGATACACTTAATCATTTACCTTTTTTTTCATTCAGATGTATTAAAGTTTCTATATAGAGAAATTGCACTTCATACACTCCACTTATTGGCAAATTAGGAGAATACCATTACACACTATTTGATACTATGCAAAATTTGTAAAGGACGCTGCTACTCCTATCCGAACATTCCTTATCCTACGAGCTAAAAGATAAGGAAATCTCCTGTTAAAGATTTACAAAGATATGCATATCATATCTTAAGTCAGAGAAGAGATGTAAGTTAAGAAATCTAGGTTAAGTCGTGGAGTGAAGTTTCAAGCCTTCTTTCATTGGTGACTTAATGTCTTGTTCTCCGTTGAAGTATGTCTTTTGCTCCAGGGAGGTGGCGATCTGTGTTTATCAGAGCATGCGTGGTGGGTGAAGCGGTTGTGTGGTTGTTTCACCTCTATGGTTTTGCGTTTTCAATCAAGGTTTGGAGTTCTTAGTTCTGTCGTCTATGGCTGTCTTCTTCCTCTTCTCTGGTGTTTGCTTTCCCTTTATTTTAATTCTGAAATTTGATTAATTTTTATTATTTTAAGTTAAGTTGGTTACTATTATTTCGATCTGAATTTTTTTCTTGATAGGATGATAACGTGGCAGATGATGATGAGTATGAAGAAAAGCTAAAGACAAAGGACGGGTCTTTCATCTTCTTATCCACGTCTTATATTGTTATCTTATAGTTTTTCATTTATTCTATTTACACTGGCCGAAGCTAGACACTAATTTCTGAAGAATATCAAACTTTGTATTTGTGTTGGGATATATATTCATTGACACATAATTAATCAATATAGACAGCAAGCCTCATATAACAATATTTTCATACCTCTACATATCTTTGAAACAGTCTTGGAGATTTATTGTGATCCAGCTAATATATCTAATAACATATAACAATTTATATGTCCGGCTACAAAATGGATATACACAGATTTACATAGGTTAATTATCCAGTTAACCAGCTAAGTATTTTATTGTCCGGCTACAAATTGGTTATACACAGATTTACAAAACCTCTTATACAATATCTTATTAACGGACGAGTGGTTCGGTTTACTGCCACCTACTTATTTACAGTTACATATTAGAGCTTCGTTTCCGGTTTTCCAAATAATATTCGGATTTTTGGGTTTACGGTTTAGGATTTATGGGTTAGGGTTAGGGTTTTTTGGTTTAGGGTTTAGGGCTTAGTTTTTAGGGTTTAAGATTTATTTTTAGGGTTTAGGATTTAAAGTTTATTTTTGAGGGTTTAGGATCCAGCTACAAACTGGTTACATTTATTAGGGTTTGGGTTTCCCGGATTAGGGTTAATGGTTTAGGGTTAAGTATTTAGGATTTAGGGTTTAGGTTTTAGTTATAGTGTTATTATGTGTTTGCAGCCTTTTGGATTAAGGGTTTATGTTGTTTATGTTTTTAGGGTTTAGGATTTACTTTTAGTGTTAGTATTTAATAGCAGGTTAATTATCCAGTTAAACATCTAAGTATTTTATTGTCCGGCTACAAAATGGTTATATACACAGATTTAAAGAACCTCTTATACAATATCTTATTAATGGACGAGTGGTTCGGTACTTGTTTACAGTTATATATTTAGAGATTAAATTTTCCGGTTTTCCATAATTTTTTTTGGTTTTTGGGTTAACGATTTAGGGGTTAGGGTTTGGGGTTTAGTTTTTAGGGTTTATGGTTTAGAGTTTAGTTTTTAGGTTTCAGGGTTTAGTTTTTAGGATTCATGGTTTATGGTTTAGTTTTTAGTTTACGGGCAGCTACTTGTTTACAGTTACATATATAGAGATTAAGTTTTCCGGTTTTCCATTAAATTTTTGGTTTTTGGGTTTACCGTTTAATATTTAGGGGTTAGGGTTTAGTTTTTAGGGTTTCGTATTCAGGGTTTAGGGTTTAGTTTTTAGAATTTAATTATAGTATTAGTATATGTTACGAGGTTAATTGTGAAGTTAAGCATCTAAGTACTTAATTGGCCGACTACAAACGGGTTATATACACATTTACAAAACCTGTTTGACGATATAGTTAAGACAGTTGAAATTTAAGGTAACACGACTTTTTACATCAATAGGGGGAACTGTTTAACATAACCATAACCATTAAATCTACAGCAGTTAATAAACAAGAGTTTGACAACAACTTAAAGTCTCTCACACGACCTTTTCCAACTCAGCTTAAAGGAAATTTGGAAAGGACTTTTTTTGTTTTTTTCTTCTATTTCTTTGGACCGAAGGTCTGAATTAGAGGATCTGGAAAAAAGCTCCAGTTTATTGGATTTTATAGACTCACGGATAAAGAAGATGAACCATCTCCATTGCTTACGTTTTTCTATATGTATATGCTACATATCTTTTGATGGATACACAATCCATGCGCCGTATGTGTCAGAATTTATACGGTCCAGATTTGCTCTCATCTAAAACAAAATCCTCTAATTTCCTCGGTAAGAAAAAAAAAATCTGACCAAATATTTTCTATATCTAACAAAATCTACAAAAATCACCTTATAATACTTTTTTCATTTTTCTTCCACAGGGACCTATCCGTAATTTCCCAAGCACATGGAACACATTTGCGTCCACAGATTTTCCGTTTGGATATAACGCTAATTTTGAACTAGTTATAGGATATTGAGCTAAATGACTCTTCTTTATATGACTTTTCTTGATAGCTAATTATGGAATATGCATAATATCCTCTAATCTAGTAACTTGGGAGATTTTCCTTGCAAAAGATTTGGATTTTTATTGAATAAGTGAGGTATATAAAGTTTTATGGTGTGTGTTATGTAATAAAGTTTTAAAGTACATACAGTAGAACTTCTATAAATTAATACTCGATAAATTAATAATCTCCATAAATTAATAAATTTTGTCGGTCCCAACTTGGTCAGGTTTAAAATTTGACACAAAACAAAAATAATAATAATATAATTCTTTTTTAGAAAATTCTATGTAAAATATGTGGTCCCATTAAAATTATAAATTAATACTTATATGTATACATATTTTATATAAGTAAGAACATATCAATATAATGTTTGTTTTTTATTCACAATGGAATTATCTTTATATTTTTTAACACTTATTATATTTTTTATGATATTTGGTAATATTATGTCTACAACCACATTTATGTAATATGTATTATATACACAAAATAATATAATAAAATTGATATAAATGTCAATTTTAAAATAATATTTAATGTTTGTACACATATATTATATTTTATAAAAAAATATTTTAAAATAAAAAATATCTAAATAAAGGAAATTTTTGT
The DNA here is from genome assembly GCA_932364175.1 of Eruca vesicaria subsp. sativa. NCBI lineage: Eukaryota > Viridiplantae > Streptophyta > Magnoliopsida > Brassicales > Brassicaceae > Eruca > Eruca vesicaria. Next base: position 138,497 of record CAKOAT010935154.1, read on the forward strand.
AAATTAATATCTCAATAAATTAATAAAATTTCAAAATCCCAACATTATTAATTTATAGATGTTTTACTATATATGTATACTAGTGCTCAGTTTAAAAGTAATTCTTAAAAGGTTTGATCATCAACAAGTCACGCCGGGTAACTAGTAGTCTATATTTATATTTGACACAAAATTATTGACTAGTTACTAGTTATTTAAAAGGAATAAATATTCTTCCAAGTTACAAAAAAAAAAAAAAAAAAATAAATATTCTTCTAGGGTTCCGATTATGTACTTGGTAAATCGGTAAGGGATGCAAGAATGACAAAAAAATCTTCTCACTTTCTTCATTTTTTTGTTCTTTCTCACTTTTCATAAATCGAACATACCCACATATTGTTGGGAATGTCCTAAAATCATTTGTATTTACTCTTGTGAAAGTCGTAACGTCGAGGTTCGACAATCATATAATATTGGGTGGTTATAATGTTTTGCTAGAAACCGCTTATAATCTATGAATTGAGAATTCATTGCTAATATTATATGATCCTACAGGGTCACACACCTAAACAAACTGGAAAATAAATAAGCTAAAGTTTTATATAAATATTATATATATGTGATATATATATAATATGTATTATATACTTGGACTTGGACGTGAGTTTCTTAATGTGATTAAGAGACTAAACAAGTTGGGCTTAGTCCATTATAATGTCTAACAACATTAGGTCACGTCCATTAGTATACGTATATATAAAGTCTTGCTTAATTTTGATGCACTTAAGGATTTTTGGCTGGCCGCACTTTTGCAACGGAGACGTAAAGGTGTGAAGAAGAAAATTGTTTTCTTCTTGTGCAAGCAACAAAGAGTTCATCAGGGTTTCTGAGATTAGATCTCGACGGTACTAGCATCCCGTATTGATCCAGTTTGTGTGCGTGTGGATACCGGTAGAGGCACGACATTTGGAGTGCTTGAAATCTCGATTTGGTTTATTTATCTTTCCGCTGCGAATAACCAGGTATATTCGAAACCCTAAGATCTAGATTTAATTTAGTATTTGCATGAGATCTAGGCAAATAGAATTCATAAGTTGATTTATAAATCGTTATAAACCGGTATGAATTCCTACAGTGGTATCAGAGCAGACTTGTTTAATACTGAAATTGAATCTTATTTTGTTTATACATTGATATAAATAAATAATTTTGTACGATCTTGTTAAATTGTTGATTGATCGTGTTTGTATAAAACTAAGATTATAATTTGATTGTAATCGTGCGTTTTGAAATTGTTTCAAGTCATCGTGGATATCTTCAACCTGTGCATGTGAAATTAATGATTCATGCNGATTAGAGTTTAATTAGATTAAATTCTAAAATCTCAATGCAAATAATTAATCACTTTAATTAGATTAAATTATTTAATTATTTATAATTCAATTAAAATACATATAAGATATGTATTAGTTATATTTATATTTTATATTAGATATAAATTTTAAATATAAATTAAATTGAATTAAAATTTGTTCCTCAATTAATTTCAAGTACTTTTGATGTCTACCCAATCTTATCAACCATCAAGGCTCGTTTCGTTGTAAGATGGGCTTGCCAAAGCAAGGTGTCTGCAATTACATGAGTGAGGTGGATGGTAACGGTTACCATTTGAAACAAGATTGGTTTACTTGACTAGGCTATCAAAACGGTTTTGGGCTTAGAGACATAGGTTGGATAAGACATAAGATGTCATCTGACAACCAAGAATTATATTGGATATAATTAGCAAAGTGTTGCTTACCTAAATAGCTAAAATTCAGGCGATGAGCCAAAGCTCACTTGAATTTTAGTGAAATATGGATCTTGGCTTATTATATTCATTTGAGGAAAATATTTTGAATATAGTATGAGTTTTCTTAATTGTTGAGATTTCTCAATTCATGAACATCATATTAACACTCCCTATTCTTTTATTCCAGAAATGACAACTCCCCACTACTCGTTTTCATTGCGATCTGTCCTTGAGAAGGATAAATTGAATGGATCGAATTTCCTTGAATGGTATCG
>CAKOAT010935154.1:140990-189518 GCA_932364175.1 Eruca vesicaria subsp. sativa
AAGTGGACCTTCGCGTGGAAAATGAAGCAAGAGTTGCTCCATTAGCTGTAGGAATTTTTCATTTGTTTTTGTCTTCTTGCATGGTTTTGGAAACTAAGAATTGCTACTATGTACCTGCTATAAGCAGAATATTATTCAATTATTTGGATTTGAAAGGATTTCATATTTTTGATTAAAAGACAAGTGTTGTTTATTTGATTATTGTGATTTCTTTGATAGTAGAGGTCTATTAAAGAATGGACTTTATATTCTAAGTCAAAGCGTGCATGTTTATAACATTAATACCAAAAGGTTCAAGCCTTATGACTCAAATCAAGTTTTTCTTTAGCATTGTCATTTGGACCAGATAAATGAGAAGCACATCAAAACTTTCATGGTGATGAAATTTTGAGCTCACTTGATTATGAATCATTTGAGAAATGTGAATCTTGATTATTAGGTAAAATGACTAAGGCTTTTCTTACTGGACATAGTAAAGGAGGTAAAAGACTTGCTGGAACTTATACATACTGATGTATGTGGACCAATGAGTATAAATGTTAAAGGAAACTATCAGTACTTCATGATTATGTTTATCTAGAAACATAAGTCTGAATCTTTTGAAAAGTTCAAANACTTGATAAGAAAATTAAAGCTCTTCGATCCGATCGAGTCAAAGCGCTTAATGATCATCTGAGAAATTGTGAAATTGTTTCATGACTTACTCTTTTGGGAACACTGCAGTTGAATGGTGTATCTAAAGGAGAAACCGAACTTTATTAGATATGGTTCGGTCAATGATGAGTCATGTAGATCTTCCATTATCCTGTTGGGGATACATTTTAGAAAAATTTGTGTTTACTTTTAAAATCCCACTGAGAACAAAGTGTTTGTTGATAGTAGTGGTGTTTTTCTAGAAAGATAATGTTTTTCCAAGAAGAACAGTGGGAGTAAAATACAGCTCGAAGGAGTTCGAGAAATTCAGGAAGTTCTCATAGTAAAAGACATGGGAAAGGCTACACATGTTCTTGGAATAAGAATCTATAAAGATAGATTAAGTCTGTTGAATTATGAAAAGATACTTATATCGATAAGGTCTTGCATATATTCAAAATGCATGATTCCAAGAAGGGCTTCTTACCAATATCTCATGGCATAACTCTTAGCAAGAATCAGTGTCCTTCAAAACATGATGAGCGAGAGCGGATGAGCAGAATCCCATATGCTTTGGATATAGGATCTATCATGTATACCATGACGGGTCGAAACCAATCTGTTCCAGGTGAAAGTCACTGGAAAACAGTCAAGACTATCCTCAAGTATTTGAGAAATACTACAGATAAATTCTTGATCTATGGAAGAAGTGATGAACTTGTTGTGAGTGGTTACCTAATGCCAGCTTTCAGACGGAAAAAGATGGTTTCCGATCACAGTCTGGTTTCATCTTTTGTCTTAATGGAAGAGCATTGAGCTGGAAAGGTTCCAAGAAAAGTACCGTAGAAGAGTCTCAACGGATGCAAATGTTGCTGATCCATTGACCAAGCCTCTTCCATAGCCTAAGCATGAGAGTCATGCTGCAGTTGTAGGCATTAAGTTTCTTAAGATGTGATCTTGATTCTAGTGGGAGATTTTTCTTTTATGATATGATGTTCATGTTTACATACATTTGGTTATGTTTTAAAATTAATGAAATTGTTTCAAATTTATTTTATTATTGGATAATTAAAATAAATGTCCCAAAATAATTTATATCATTTTTATAGGTCATCAAGTGTGTGACTTGATCATGAAACCCTATAAGTGTAAGATGCTATAAGTTATTGAGGTCCCTAGTCAAGGTTGTTAACATGGGACATTAATAACCATGAATGACTAGTATGTGAGGTGATTGATGACTAAGTTTCATGGAGTCATTCAATATGTGGTATTGAAGTCAATCACATGGATATGTGTTAGAGAACACATGATCGGACTGACCCGCTAATGAGAACTCTGCAAGATTGTTATATGAGTGTCATAAGAGTTTCTCATTACGACTATAGAGTATAGTCCTTAGACCTGAGTTCATCATGATTCTTTACTTGTGGATTAGTTCACTTTGACCTTGTCAAACGTCAGCCGTAACTGGTGATTATAAAGGCATTGATTAGGTGTTCTATGAAATTTGTAAGGAACAGGGATGGAACAAGATGGGATTTGTCCCTCCCATATAACGGGAGATAAATATCTCTGGGCCTATCGAAGATTTGATACTGAGAAATGCATGGCCATGCTCAAACGAGGTGAATGTCAGTCGTTTGTTTTATCAGTATAAATCAGAGTTCGATAAACATGATCTAGCTTAATAAGAATGACACTAGTTCTTGCCTTACGCTATGATCGAGATATAGAGACAAAAGGATTATAAGAATAGATGATTCTAGTACAAGTGGGAGATTGTTGGGAATGTCCTAAAATCATTTGTATTTACTCTTGTGAAAGTCGTAACGTCGAGGTTCGACAATCATATAATATTGGGTGGTTATAATGTTTTGCTAGAAACCGCTTATAATCTATGAATTGAGAATTCATTGCTAATATTATATGATCCTACAGGGTCACACACCTAAACAAACTGGAAAATAAATAAGCTAAAGTTTTATATAAATATTATATATATGTGATATATATATAATATGTATTATATACTTGGACTTGGACGTGAGTTTCTTAATGTGATTAAGAGACTAAACAAGTTGGGCTTAGTCCATTATAATGTCTAACAACATTAGGTCACGTCCATTAGTATACGTATATATAAAGTCTTGCTTAATTTTGATGCACTTAAGGATTTTTGGCTGGCCGCACTTTTGCAACGGAGACGTAAAGGTGTGAAGAAGAAAATTGTTTTCTTCTTGTGCAAGCAACAAAGAGTTCATCAGGGTTTCTGAGATTAGATCTCGACGGTACTAGCATCCCGTATTGATCCAGTTTGTGTGCGTGTGGATACCGGTAGAGGCACGACATTTGGAGTGCTTGAAATCTCGATTTGGTTTATTTATCTTTCCGCTGCGAATAACCAGGTATATTCGAAACCCTAAGATCTAGATTTAATTTAGTATTTGCATGAGATCTAGGCAAATAGAATTCATAAGTTGATTTATAAATCGTTATAAACCGGTATGAATTCCTACACATATATCATATATATATATATATATATATTAATTAATATATATTCTTTGGTGGCAACGTACGTTCATTATCCATACATCACATTTACATAATACATATATATGTTCAGCATCACTCCGTTAACAATACAACATAAACATCCAATTAGACCGTGATCTGGACGTTTGTCTAGTCCGTCCGGGACTTTCTTAAAATAAAGTTATTAGTTGATCCCATAAACACATGCGTACATCAAACTTGTATCCCATGTCTTGATGATTGATCAATTATATGTCCATTTATTTGAAGCTATGCCTTTGCAAAAACCGAATTAGCAATTGGACTAGATCCTGACGGAAGCGCATATATAACCGAGTTCGTGAAAACATATAGACTCTTTTGAAAGAAGGAAACGTGAGTTGTTATAGAGTAATTAGTATTCACCCATGGATCTGATACTGGAGCAAGAGTCCGATCCCAAATACTGAGGATGTCCAGGCCAGCCTATAACGGGTTGTTGTCGTTTGTGCAACATATTCTAGTAAGTTAATTATTTTCATATGTAAATTACTGAAAATGCATCGGTAATGTGTTTGTGCATCGGGGGACGATGCTTATTTATCTAGTGTTTGTAAAGAAAACGAGATAGGATCTAAACAAAGAAACATGAAGCAAAAATATTGTGACAGTCTGTCCTACGGATCCTAGGTTCTCAACGTTGAATTGCACCGACCTTAACTTCTCATTGTGGAAAGAAACTGTCTCCACATCCATCGATAAGTTATCGATGTACTTGATATTACTTGAACCCAAAACCTCATCTTTTAACAACTCTTCACAAAACAAATTGTTAAAAGGTGAGGTCTTGGATTCGAAGAACGTCAAGTGCATCAATAATCTACATAAAATAATTAATGAGGCCTTACATTAGAGCATCTCCAAAAAGACACTCTATTTTAGAGTTTGCAAAACTCTATATATGAAGTTTGTAGGTGTTATACTCCAAAAGCAAAACTTCAAACCAACCTTTAAAACTATTTGTATTTTATATTATGGTCCTTATATTTGTCATAACTAGTTAAAATTCATATAATTTTTATAAATAACTAACACATATATAAATATATTACAGCAATATTAAAGGATAAAATGTTAAACTAAAATATGAAATTATTAATGGAAATATATAATTAAATATTAAACTATAATAAAATACCACATTAATTCTTGTAATATTGTTTTTGTCTAGCTTTAATTTCACTATATTAAATCTTATCTTGTTGTTTTAAAAAAAATAAAAAATATATGTAAAATTTAAATTTATGAAAAAAAATTGAAATATTTATGAGATAGAAATTTGTAAGAATTAAAATGATAAAACCATAAAATATATAAGAATTATAAATATAATGTATAATTGTAAGGACCTAAATGCAAATAAAATATGAAACTTCAAATTTGAAGTTTTGAGTAGTGACACTCTATATTTGAAGTTTCACTACTCAAAACTTCAAATTTGAAGTTTTAGAGTTCCTTTTTGCAGAACCAAAAACTTCATATTTGAAGTTATAGAGTGTCTTTTGGAGATGCTCTTAGAGGAGTTAGAATCGATGCGGTGTGAATTTCTACTTGATGAATTGCCACAAATATATTAATAATGAGATAAGGATTTAAATCAGAATTGTAGGTGGATGGAGCATATTAGGAGACGATATATTTGAGGGGATCAAATATTAGATAACCATTTATCTCTTGCGTCGAGGTGGATTGAAGGTTCAAAAGTTTTTAGTTGAGCACTAATTAAACCGTTTCATATCCAAATCGCATTGCCCAGTCATCAATATTGTTAGCTTGTAAAAATTTAACTAAATTACACGTAAGATTAGAATTCTCAACAATAGATTAATTTTAGAGAAATGACTAAGATATATCTAAAAAAGCTTATATCACAAATATAGATTTTAACAATTAAAATGATCAAAATAACACTTAAATGTTTTATTAAATATACATTTATACCTCTTGGGTTAACTAATCCTAGATTTTTTTGTTTAGAGTTGACGAGTGTGGTTTTGGGGATTGGGTTTCGAATTTTAAAAAATTAAGAAAACTTAAAATTTTCAAAATAAAAAGTGCTATTTTGGTCATTTTAATTTTTGAGGACTATTTTTGTGATAGAAACTTAAAAGATGACTATTTTAGAGAATTGTCCTAATTTTATTATAGAAGTACATTTGTTTTGATAATAGAGTTACTCTATTATAAAAAGAAACTAGATTTTGGCCCGCGCTTAAAAAGCGCAGAAATTTTTTATGATTAAAAATTTATATAATTAGGATTTGTCTTAATTTAAAGAATGTTTTGGTATAAAATTAGTTTACCAAAATTTGTGGTGATAGTTGTTTTTCATTAGTTTTTAGTTTCAGTTTTTATTTTGTTTTAAATTTTGGTTTTTGGTTTTTAGTTTTTAAGTTTCTATTTTTGATTTTCAGCTTTTGGTTTGAGTTTTTAATTTTTAGACCCGCTGAGTTAGTTTGAACTGATATTACCAACAAACAAATCTCAATTAATCGAAAATGTAATTTAAAACTGAAAAGATGACAAAATAATTTTCTAAAAATTTTGAAATAGTTTATTTTGTAAATAAAAAAAACAAAAATATAACATGCGTTTTCACCTTTTGGTTTTGGATTTTAGTTTTTAGATTTGGTTTTTGGTTTTGCTTTATATTTTTTTAAAAATCTGTAAATTATTTAAGAAAAATAAAACAATAAATTATTTAAAAGTTACCATTAAATTTATCAAGATAGAGTGATTTTTATTTAAAATAAAAAATATTTAATATTTTCAACAAAACAAAATTATCTATTATTAATCACTTATTTAAATCATGTACTTTAAAAAATATTAACATGTTTTAAAGTACATGATTTAAATAAGTGATTAATAATAGATAATTTTGTTTTGTTGAAATATTAAATATTTTTGGACCTAAAAATAGTAATTGATTTTTGATTTATTAAAGTGGAAAGTTTATTTTATGTTTTTTGGAGTTTTTCTTTAAAACTAAGCCAAAAAACCAAACAATTAAATGTCCTAAAAACAAAAGTAAGCCCAAAACTCTATTCCATAAATAACCGCCGGTTTACTTTAAGTAATGCGGTTCAATCAACTATATAACTTGTATTATTTGTAACACTCTAGAAAAGGTCTAAATTTAAATGACAACTTGTATGAGTAGATAAAAAAAATGATTCTATTTTAATAGAATACTAGATTTTGACCCGCGCTTGAAAACGCAAAATTTTTTTATGATTAGAAAATTATATAATTGGGTTTTGTCTTACTTTAAAGAGTATTTTGATATAAAATCAGTTCACCAAAATTTGTGGTGATGATTGTTTTTATTAGTTTTTAGTTTTAGTTTTTATTTTTAGATTTTAGTTTTTTGGTTTTTAGTTTTTAAGTTTCTACTTTTCCTTTTCAGTTTTTGGTTTGGGTTTTTAATTTTAAATCCGCTGAGTTAGTTTGAACTAATATTACCAACAAACAAATCTCAAATAATTGAAGATCTAATTTAAAACTGAAAAGATGATAACAATTTTTTTAAAAAAAATTTGAAATAGTTTATTTTGTAAATAAACAAAGCAAAAAATATAACATGTGTTTCAGCTTTTGGTTTTGGATTTTAGTTTTTAGATTTGGTTTTTGGTTTTGCTTTACATTTTTTTAATCAGTAAATTATTTAAGAAAAATAAAACAATAAATTATTTAAAAGTTACCATTGAAATTTATCAAAACAAAGTGATTGTTATTTAAAATTAAAAAAATATATTAACATGTTTTAAAGTACATGATTTAAATAAATGATTAATAATAGATAATTTTGTTTTGTTAAAAATATTAAATACCTTTTGGGTCTGAAAATAATAGAGTAGATGTAGATAGATATAGATATATAGAAATATTACTTTTTACTCTAAAGTTGAATACATGGTACATGTGTTATGATTGTTGTAATAGGCTCACGACTTCGTGTATTTTTCAGGGAATGGGCTTAATAATATGGTAGGTTGACAAAAAAGAGATAATCACACACCATTTTATAACGTTAATAAATCAAAGTATAATGTATAATCAAAGGCCCAAAAGTTAACCACAAAGTCCAATACTTTATAAACTTTGATAGAGCTCCACGTAACCGCACGTGACTCTAGCATAGACTTCCAAACTCGTATAAAAACGACAAGCCGTTTCTTTCTTCAAAATTCCGATTTTAACCTTTTCACAAAGACAGAGAGACAAGAGTGGTGTGTTTGGTTTGTCGAAATCTGGGAATCTTTGTGATACTGATTGATCTAATAGAGTGATCAGTAAATCTTGGAAGCTCTAGTCTGGCGATTACTGATCTTCTTTCTTTCTAATTTCTTCTGATGTTAATCTGAAGAGTGAAGAAACAAGAGCGTCTCTGAGAGCGAGAGAGAGGAGAAGATGAAGAGTGGTGGTGGTGATGATGTCGGAGCTTCGTCAGGGCCTTTGGATTGGAGATTCTCTCAGGTCTTTGGTGAAAGAAGCGCTGGTGAAGAAGTTCAAGAAGGTCGGTTTACTTTGTGCTTTCTCTTTAAGCTCGCCACTGGATCTAATCTCCACCTGATTTGAGATTGGGGTTTAATCTCTGTGTGCTTAGTAGATCTATTAAGTTTCTTGTGTTGCAAGGGTAGTTTTTTTTCTTCTGATTGTTTGGTTAAGGATGCTCAAACAAGGTTGTTTAAGTTTGAAAAAAAATCAATGAGTTGCAAGATTGCATTGTGATCACATTTATGTAATGATGTTTTTATCTAAATTTGAACTGTAGCTGCTGTTTCCTCTGCAGTTGATATAATCTCAGCGATTGAGTTTGATAAATCCGGCGATTATCTTGCTACTGGGGACCGTGGTGGGCGTGTTGTTCTGTTTGAGAGGACAGATTTCAAAAATGTATGCTCTTGTTTCCTATATGCAAAGATGAGATTGTTATGTTTTTTTTTTCTGATGTTATGATGGTATTCACAGGCTAGTGGAGCTAGAAAGGATCTAGAAGGAACAGATTATCCAGTGAGACACCCGGAGTTTCGTTATAAAACTGAGTTTCAAAGTCATGAACCTGAGGTATCTCTTTTACTTTCTTTGCTACTTCCGTACAACATAGGTTATATCTTTGATTTGATTTTTCACTTCTCTGTGAACCTTGTCTACCAGTTTGATTACCTCAAGAGTTTGGAGATAGAGGAAAAAATCAACAAAATTAGATGGTCTCAAACAGCCAATGGTGCTCTTTTTCTCCTTTCAACAAATGATAAAACCATCAAGTTTTGGAAGGTGAGAAGATTCCTTTATTTCGTGACATGGCCTCTGAATGATTTGACTAGAGCTGTTTGTCTACACTGCATTGTGTCTTGACGTTTATGGCATATGACTGTATAACCGTTCCTTACGAACAGTCTTTAGAACGTTGGCAACGACAATGTTGGTTAGCATCCTGAATGTAATGATTAGTTTAGACGGATATATGTTAGAGAAACTCTGAAAGGTCTTATTCTTTGATTTTTTTTCTCTTTAGATATTGTTTCTGAATTAATTTTTCTTGTTGAATATTTAAACAGGTGCAAGAGAAGAAGATCAAGAAAATTTGTGACATAAATACAGATTCTTCCAGACCTCTAGGAAATGGAAGTGTCTCAAGCTCAAGTGATTCAAATGTTACAGATTCATGTCTCACTAACGGAGGATCACCTGAAAAATTAAACAACTATTTAAGTAATGATTACTCATTTCCTCCAGGAGGCATCCCATCGCTGCAGTTACCTGTGGTAGAGTTGACTCTGGACTACTCTTTGTTCTCTCTTTACCGTTTTGGTTAGCCTAGATCTTAGTTTCAGTAACTTGAATGCATGATCTCTAAGCATGGATTGTCATGTAGTTAGTTCTGAAACAATATTACTCGCATCATAGGGTTATTTTGGTTCTTGAGCTTCAAATTTTCTGTGAGTTTCTTAGTCTAATATTTCATTTACAACCTACAGGTAAAAACTAGCCTTGAGACTAGCCCTGTGGCTAGATGTCGAAGAGTGTACACTCATGCTCATGATTATCATATCAATTCAATCTCAAACAATAGGTAGGTGTTCCATCCTTTTGGTCACATCACATAGTTGCTTTCCTTCCTCTTATTTGCATTGACCATGTTCTTCTTCTGGTGATTTTGCTAAAAAAATATTCAAGTGACGGTGAGACATTTATATCTGCTGACGATTTGCGAATTAATCTCTGGAACTTGGAGATAAGCAATCAAAGTTTTAACATTGTTGACGTCAAGCCTGCTAATATGGAAGATCTAACTGGTAAGCTGCATTTTTTGAAGTAAAATTTTTGAGCTGGAGTGGGGAGTTAACTTGAGCTGCAATATTTACACTACTCGTTGTTGCAGAGGTTATCACATCAGCCGAGTTTCATCCTACACATTGCAATACCTTAGCGTACAGCAGTTCGAAAGGTTCAATTCGCCTGATTGATCTGAGACAATCAGCTTTATGTGACTCACATTCCAAATTGTAAGTCTTCAGACTGGTAGTTGTAGTGTTTGTTTATATGACTTGTTGCAACAGCACAGGTCTTAACATTGGTTGTTTTTTTTGTAGGTTTGAAGACACAGCGATAACAACTTCTAGATCATTTTTCACTGAGATAATTGCTTCAGTTTCAGACATAAAATTTGCTAAAGGAGGAAGATATATACTTAGCCGTGACTATATGACGCTTAAGGTCCATATGATATCTTAGAGCATTGATTATGTGTCATGCGGTTGCAGTTATTAGTAATACTGAATTCATGGTTATGTTTATACATGTTAGTTATGGGACATCAACATGGACTCTGGTCCAGTATCAACGTACCATGTTCACGAACATTTAAGACCAAAGGTCAGTTTCATCTACTTTGATAGAGTTGCATCAGCAGACTCTATTGCATTAAAAACTGATGATTACTACATTTTTTTACCATCTCCAGCTCTGTGATTTATATGAAAATGATTCCATCTTCGATAAGTTTGAGTGTTGTCTAAGTGGGGATTGGTTGCGTGTGGCTACAGGTTCTTACAGGTATGTCTCTTTTGCTACAATTTTATTGTGTTTAAGAGTTTTCTTATCATAAGCTTGCCCCCACTTTAAACTTTGTTTCCAGCAATCTCTTCCGTGTGTTTGGTGTTTCCCCGGGAATTACAGAAACTACAACCTTGGAAGCTAGCAGAAACCCAATGAGGTAACAAACTGATGCATGAATCTTCCTTCTCTAATTTATTCATTAGTCAAAGTGTTCACATCAGATACAATATGTTGTTAAAACTTATAGGAGACAAGTTACAACTCCTGCGAGGCCATCAAGACCATCGTTAAGCAGTATAACACGCGTGGTTAGAAGAGGTCAGTGAATTTTATCCCTATGTCTTTAGCATAAGATTAATTGAGCATATATAGAAGAGGTAAATGAGTACTTTCTAAAAATGGTAACAGGTGCAGAGAGTCCAGGAGGCGATGGGAATGGTAATTCTTTTGACCATACATCCAAGTTGCTGCATCTCGCATGGCATCCAACAGAAAACTCGATCGCTTGCGCTGCTGCCAACAGCTTGTACATGTACTATGCTTGAAGAAAAAAGTAAACATACTCAAAAGGAGAAAGAAGCTTGGTTGCTACTTGCGAAACTGAAGTATCATAGATGCTTTATGTAACATCAGCAGCAGCAGCAACTTCATATCCTTTATATGCTCTCTTTGTTTTGTTTGTATCATCCTTTGACCTTTTTTTTTTTGAATTTGAGGAAATGGCTGGACATAGCAATTGGTAATGATTTTCTTTTCTTTCATTACACAAGAGCTAAAACAAGTCCACCGTTTTCTGTTAGAAGCTTTAACTGGTTTTCTGTCTGGATAACTTAAAAAAATGGTTGGACAGGAACCAGGAAAGGGGAATCCGATTAGAAGAAAAATCGTGATTTGTAGTTTTTCTCTCATATTACTTGTTGTGAGAGTTGTTTATTTTGGATATATTCGTGGAACTATTTTAAGAGTAAATTTGATACTATGTTTTATTAAGTTCTGTCTGTTGTTTTTTGTTTAAATCTTTCTTCTTGTTTGTCGTTTCTGACTTTAAAACAAATACATTATTTTCACCCTATTATTTTTTCTTTTTGCTTTAGAAAAATGATTTTGATGATGCATTCCTTCAAAACACATCATCATAAGGATACGCAGTAAGAAAGTTATCCATTATTCAGATATGGTCTCCGTAAGAAAATGTTTTAGACTTAATGAAGACATATATATGTCAATGGAGTAGGCAACATCCTAACACCAAAAAAAATTCAATAGATGTAAACTACTTTCCAACAAATTTACTATTATCTTTGTTCCACAAACATGTAATTCAAAACACAACCCAACACAATGTTGGAGTTTATAGAGTACATAAATGGCTATAACAGAACTTTTTTATTTCGTATTAACAATCATTTTAAGAGAAATGTGTTTATGTGATGTAAACGATTTAGCAACTATATTTGTAGTTACAGAATATTTCAGTTTATTATGTTTGAGATGTCCTATCAAGTTAATTAGCTAGAAAATTCTAGGAAATTTTATTATTTCAGTTTATTTATTGAAAAACACACATATTCGAAGGCTCTTCAGTTTATTTATTGTAAACACATATAATCAAGTAAATATATTCTTCTCAAAGCTGTCCATGCGTCAAGGCGCAGCCACAAATCGTAGCCGTAGAAATGACGCGATGATAGGGGAATCAAGATTGAAGTGGACTGTTTGTCCCACGTGTTGGCGAAACAGAACACACGAACTGCCAAATTGTCAGCTCTTACGGCAGCTTAACGCTACGACAATATCCTTAACCTGTTTCCTCGACACACGGACGGCTTCGATTCATTATTCTAAATAATGTAAAATCAACGTCTGTGATTCGACTTTTGAGTGTAATGATCTCTTTCTCTTCATCGAGTGCACATACTTGCTTCACAAGAACGCGAAGTACCTATTTGTCTACTGATTCATGAGCCAAAGTGGGTTTTATGAAATGATGGCACTAAATTGATTGACTGATTGGTATTTTTTTCCTTAGATACTAAAATACTATATTAGATGCTAATCACGTTTGATTTGCTGCTAACTGGATTAGTTATTTACTTCTAATTTAATTATATTTTATAGCAAAAAGAATTTGAGATGCATTGTACTACAAAGTAAAATGTTTGAGAGTAAAAGTTATTGATATCGACGTGACGATATTGAAAATTTATATGGAAAGATAGTTACAAACTCTTCTTTTAGCCATCAAAAAGAAAAGGCAATAGTATTTGTTTTTGGGGTTAAATGTAGGCACGAATATAAGAAAACAAAAGGATACGTAGAATCAATATTGTCTAAACATATGAAGCCAAATAACCATCTTGGCACAAAGACAGGCGTATCCAAATTTGTTGGAAAAAGTTATCACATCCTCGATTTATACAAAAACCAGTTTTCTAACGTTATTTGCCTTTACAAATTCATAATGGTTAAAACTTTTAGTCTTCTTGATTTGTAGAGTTTATAGTTAGTAGTATACGTGTTTTCACATAAAATAAAGATTAGCAACAACAAATTGAAATCATTTCAAACATCAACTTTTTTTTTGCTATTTATCAAAATTTCGAAAACACTAGGATAATTAGAGAGAGAAAAATATCACAAAATTTAGCCAAATTCTCTCAAACAAATTCAAATTTAAAACTCTTTTTGATTCCTCCGACAGAATGACATCAAACAAAACCAACTCTATGATGATATTAGTTGAAATAAGTGAACAAGTCAATGGAAACTTTCAACACCACGCTCTTGTCATCTAATTAAAAAACGAATACAAATTAATAATTAGTTAGCATAAGTATTACACAAAAAAATAATAATCGCAAGGAAGACAATAACGGAAGCCGCTAATCTTCTGTAATTAGGTTGCCCTATAAGACTGGTCACACTCACACACACCACAGCTCCCAAAGCTTGTCTGCTCGTCGTTAAGACTTTACCCCAAAACACTCTTCCCCTCTCTGCTCTGCTCCACTCTCTCTCTCTCTCTTCATCATCTGTAGAGAGAGTAAGTGTAAAAATTGTCTTATTTATATGTCAACCTCTCTATAAAATTATAATAGTCTCAAAAAAATCACTCTCTCTTACCTCTCTAACTCTCTAACCATCTCCAAAAATTCGATCTGTCTTTCATAAAAAGGAGAAGAAGAAATGCAGGATCCATCAGCTTATTACCATTCGATGATGTCAAAACAACAACAACAACAACCTCAGTTTCCGGTTCAAGAACAGCTAAACTGTCCACGCTGTGACTCACCAAACACAAAATTCTGTTACTACAACAACTACAATCTCTCACAGCCACGTCACTATTGCAAAAGCTGCCGTCGTTACTGGACCAAAGGCGGGGCTCTCCGTAACGTCCCCGTAGGTGGAGGTACTCGCAAAAGCTCAAAACGATCAACCTCATACTCTACTTCTCCTTCCTCCAACAACAAGAAGATCAAGAACCCCGATCCGGATCCTAACTCACAAAACGGGACCAAACCGGATACGGATCCGACCCGGATGCTATACGGGTTTCGGATGGGAGACCAAGACATGAAAGGTGTGGAGATGGGTGGTGGTGGTGGTGGTGGGAGTTTCAGCTCACTTTTGGCGTCGAATATGCAGCTGGGTCATGGTGGGATCATGCTCGACGGGTCGGGTTGGGATTCGGGTATGGGTTTGAGGAGGAGTGAAGCGGGTAGTGGTAACCTGTGGACTGATCTGGCTATGAACAGAGTGGAGAAAAACTGAAGTTAGATGATGACATAATAAGTGAGTGAAACTGCAAAACTGACTTTATGTAGACAATGAACAGGTTTGATGATCATGTTATGTCTTTTTGGTTAATAACTTTATTTGCTACTTCCTTTTGTTATTTTTATTTTATAGGAGATTCTAATCTTGTGTGTAATAGGAGATTTTCAGTATAATTTTCATTTTCTAAGCACTTCTTCCTTATGATTATTGTTTTATGCTGTATAACCGTAAGGTAACGAGGATTTCATTACATTCCCTGCCACATTACATTCCCTACGTCATTAGTTATTGATAATTAAATTTGAACAAGTCTTCTTCGAATTAAAACCATGTTTAATATTCGAAGAAGAATAAGTTCTTGTGGTATTCAAATACTACTAAAATAAATAATTGTGCATGGACCGACATAGATCAAAAACATTCTTACGGCATGTAACCTTCGTATTTGTATTATAATCACTTTCTTAGGTACATAGGTTCTCTAGAACCATGATCTGAGTTGACTCTCTATGCTAGTAGTCCCCAATTTTATATGGTTCAAAATGACAGTTTGTTATGTCACAATTATATAGTGATGAAGTGTTTTCAGTTCAATAGATAAAGAAAACAAAGAATAAGTTGTTAACAAAGAAACAAATTTATATTTTTTTTTGTAAGAAGTGGAAACAATATAGTTTCTCCCTAATATTTTATTACTCAAGTACTCATGCTATTTTGTATTTATTGGTCTAACTTTGACATCGTTTTGTTAATTACAACATTTTTTCTAATCATTCAAGTCGTCTACACGCCAATTACATTCACAAAGAGTGGTGAGTGTTATAGTCTTTGATGAATGTGTCATGGATAATGGTTATGGTTTTAATTTTCAACTAATTGATATAATAGTCATCACATTTTAAGTTGATTATATAATAGTGTGAACTTTATTTTGATTATCCTACAAATTTTGATAGAAATAACGATGTGTGAAGTTTGTTTTGATAATTCTACAAAGTTTGATATAAATGATGATCATTTTGAGATGGTAAGACAGTATTATCAGAAAGAAACATATTATAATCTAATAGATACATATGGTGATCCATATAATAAGATGTGTTTCTTATTAATGGAACAATTTGGATTTGAATTTGAGTAAATATCAAATCACTAAGGCATTGTTTTTTGTTATAAACTATGGTTTAAACTGTATGTATGAATAATAAAAAATGTTGGTAGTTTAGTGATAGTCTAAGAATTTTTTTGTGTGTTTAAATAATCTTTGATGATTTTCTTAACTAGAATTTTTAAAAACTGATTTCAAGCTTAGAGATAATGACATAAACCTAGAGATGTTCCTTATTAACAAAAAATGTATGTATGAATATTTTTCTACATACATCTGAATTAAGGTAATGACAACCTTCAATATTACATTATGCACAAATATTGTTTTGTCATCATGTTGGTTGATTACATGTAACGTCTTCTCTTTTGGTTTAATACATGTAACATTGTTATTATATATAGTGGCGGACCCAGAATTCAATTAAACATGTGTCAA
The DNA here is from genome assembly GCA_932364175.1 of Eruca vesicaria subsp. sativa. NCBI lineage: Eukaryota > Viridiplantae > Streptophyta > Magnoliopsida > Brassicales > Brassicaceae > Eruca > Eruca vesicaria. Next base: position 156,592 of record CAKOAT010935154.1, read on the forward strand.
ATATGAAAAAAAAATAAAAGTGTCAACAATAGGAATCGAAGCCTGGTTGTTGAATGTCATAAACGATATTTTACCAACAGAACAAGTGGTATCTTAATAGTTAACAAAACAAAAAAATATATTTATCAATATTTAAGAGGTTGCAAGTAACATCCTCTCTACTCACGTAGGTCCGCCACTGATTATATATGTATAATATTTCAAAATGTCACAAACAGTTATGTTATGCACCTATTTTCTTAACTTTGTTTGATAATGGTTATGGTTTAGTTTCCAACGGATTGATATAATAGTCATCACATTTTAAGTTGTTTATATATCAATGTGAACTTGGTTTTGATGATCCTACATATTTTGATAAAAACGAAGATTTGTGAAGTTTGTTTTGATGATTCTACAAATTTTAATAGAAATGAAGTTCATTTTAAGATGGTAAAACACTATTATCAGAGATAAACATTATAATCTGATGGATACAAATGGTGATCCATATAATAAAATGTGTTTCTTATTGATGGAACATTTTGAATTTGAATTTGAGCTATACCAAATCATTAAGAAGTTTTTTCTTACAAACTATGGTTTAAATTGTATGCATGAATAATCAAAATGTTTGTAGCTTAATGATATTCTAAGATGTTTTTGTGTGTTTCAATTTTAAATTATATCTTTGATGGTTTTTTTTAACTATAATTTTTAAAAACTGATTCCAAACTTGGAGGTTAGGACATAAGATTTTCCCTTTGAACAAAAAAAATTATGTATGAATACGTTTTTGTTTAATTTATTTATAATTTTTTTTAGAAAACATTGTGTATGATATACATCACATGGGCGATTGCATGGAAATATCCATTTAAACTCTATGATCAAATGCACCAAGGCATGGTTTACAAACCACATGTAATCAAACATTTAAACTCTAATATTAAAATTTTAGGAAATGATTAGTTAAGTTTAGACACCCAATTAAACTCTAAGATTAAGAGTAGGTACGTACTTCTGTAATATAAAATGATAGAATACTATTAGCAAATTAGAAAAGACAAAATGTATATATATATATATAATGTTTCAATATATACATTTTGTTTTTTCAAAAGTATCAAAAGTATATATATATATACTATGGTTTAATATATATATATATATATATATACTTTTGATAGAAACTATGAGCAAATACCATGCATGAAACACGTTTTGAATATATGCAGTATTTGATGAAAACAATTAATAACAAAAATGTCAAAATGAATAGGGCTGGCAAATTAAATGGTGGTCCATGCTATAGATATTAGATAGTGCTAAGATACAGAATTTTTTAATAATGGTCCACTTCTTATAAACTAATTAGGGAAAATATTTATAGTCAAGAACTATATTGGTTTAAAGTTGAATTGGCAACAATGTTTAACTAAATGTGTTAAGCTATCATTTCTGAAATTCCTCTTGTGATGGCCTCACCGTTTCAAAGATTTGATGACTTGTTTCGGTAATGGTCCACTCTTATTACATAACCAATTTCACATGTTTTCCGGGGCTGTCTTACTAAGTTATGTTGATATCTTCGCAAATTTTATTTTTATTCGATTAAACATAAATTTATAATTAACTTATTTTTTTTTAACAAATTGTGTGTTTTAATATTTTTTTGTTATCTGAATTTTTTATATCAAGAAAGATTTTAGTTGCATAATAATTATTTTATACGACTTAATTATCATTATTATAATTGTTTTATTTAGGTTATCTTGCTAATAATTTGTTTCATATCATAATCAGTTTATATTTGTTTTTCATAATTAGTGTTAAGCATTTATCTTCAGACAATGTATGCTTTTGTTATTATATTTATTGTACAATAGAGCTATTTTCAATGTATATTCAAATAATAATATATGTATAAGATATTATTTTATTTAATTTTTTAAATATTTCAATTCTTTTCCTTATAGTTTTTAATAAAATATCTATAATTTATATGATTAATTATATGATATATTTTCTTAATTTTTAATTAAAAAATTATATGTCAATTTATTGCATTTTATGTATACAATTAGATTATACCACTTTTAATGTAATATAAAAATTTATTTAAATATAAATGAATGTAATTTTATTTATGAAAATATAAATAAAAATCCATTATTTTAATTGATTTTATATTGATTGAAATTATTTTCTAGTATCCAAATTTGAAAAAGTAAGTTAATATTTATTTTCCATTTTCATAAATTATTCGAATATTTTAGTCGATTATCTGGTTTATTAAATAATTTGAAAAGAAATTGATAAAACATTATTAAAACATGAGATTTAAGTTTTATATTGTTTGGATATAAACTTAACTATTGTGTTATTTGGAAACATAGATACTAGTATAATATTCTTTACATAGTTACTTAATAATTAATTAAATGTGTATTAAAGTTAAAATTCTACAAAAATGGGTTAATTAATATTTTTTTTGTTTTAATAAGAGAGATTTATAATTTATTTAAATTAATTCTGTTATATATATTTTGACAATTTTTAATTATTAAATTAATTATTGTAAATTTATCCAATCTATCATTTTTTTTAACGCTGGTAATCTCATTTAACACCAAATGCAGTAATACAACATTCTAGGCACCATTTCCTAATGAAAGAGAAACGTAATGAACCGTACATGTAATAAAAAACATAGAGATACCAGTAGGTACCATAGCATAAAAGAGAAAGATCATTCTCATGAGAAGAAGCGAGCATTAGATCCTTCCTGCATTCACCAATAGGTGATATGATAATGCTCAAGAGAGTAACAGAACAACTGACCATCAATGTATAACTGAACAAGTTGATCTTGATTAAGACAACACACAATCTCCATAACATCATGATTTCGTGTCAGCCACGAACGGTCTCCAATGACCAAAGAGATTGGTTTTATCAAGGCATATTCCAATGAACTCTACTCGTAGCCAAAATTGAGGATACGCCATATACAGTTTCTCATGTCCTCCACATGCATATGTTCATGTAAGCACAAAACTGGTTGGAGAGAAGGCAAAAATGAATCTCTTGCTTAATCCTCTTCCCAAGATAACCATAGATCCCGGTGAAGCCACAAGTGCAATTCATCCAACCCACATCACAACCAAAACCAATCAATCAGATAACCTAAGCAATGGAAAAGGTATGACAACTCCAAGAAACTGACCACCACACAATCTTCCATGAAAACGAAAGTAAAGGGAGGCGGAGACGATGAAACAGAGAAGAAAGCAACCCGGATTGATCAAATCAAGGAAGACTAGCTTCGTCTGAGTGAAACCGTTGGAAGACTCACAATGAAACTGCGAATCAAAACAAGCGAAGGGAAGAGACAAACTCGACTGCTGATCTTAAACTACACCAGCCCAAAGAAAAAGAGAATACAAGCCACCACATCCTTGACCAGCCATCGAAGACAGAGTGACACACCAAATCCAAGACCACCAGACCATCCATGTGATCCAAACTCAAAAAACTCCATGAAAACACACACAAGCTAACTTAAAACAATCATATGAAGAACCGAGGCCCTCTCCAGCGCTGTCGAAGAGCGACAAACACCGGAGAGGCAGAGATTTACCACGAAGACTTGACGGCTAAGAAAATATTGGAGAGAAAATTAGGTGTTTTGTTAATTGATCTATCATTTTATTTATATATAATATTGAATTTAGTATGGAATTTTATTTAAGTTTAAATGAACTTAATTTTCTAATTATGAAATAAAAATAACACAATCCATTAATTAGTTGATTTCACTTAAATAAAATTATTATGTAGCATCTAAACCTGAAAATAGACTTATTTTTTTTATTGATAAATTATTTCATTATTTAGTCAATTATTTGTTGTAGGAAATAATTTTTAAAAACTAATTTAAATTGTTAAAAATGGGCTTAATGCTTTATATTATTTGGATACAAGAGTATTATTTGAAAATATAAATAGTAGTATAATGTTGTTTTCCTAATTACATTAATGTAATTATAAGTTTTTGTTAATCATTAATGACATTTTATGTAATACTAGGTGATTTTCCTGTGCTCATGCACAAGCATAAATATTTATAAAATAAATATATTATAATAGTTGATTGATATTTACTTTAACTTTTATATTAATTTATAGTTTTTATGTATAATTTATATTAATAATATTATATTATTTTAGTTATATATAATTTTAGATATATTATATTTAGTCAGTTTTATCATTTGGATATATATATATATATATATATATATATATATATATTGGATTCTATCTATTTCTCTGAATTCAACTATAATCTTTTTTTTTTATTTTAAATATCTTAAAATTTTGATTAATTGTGTTATTTAAATTTATGTTGGTTGATATCTTAGAAATATAAGTATATCTTAGTAAGATTATGTATTTTAAGATTTTTTGTGCTCAAAACGGAAAAAATAAAAACTAAAATGTCTGATTCTAAATTACATACATAAGTAATAATAAATTTTTGAAAGCTTATGAACAGATATCAATATTTACAATAATTAAATATTTTATAAATTTTAAATAATTTATGCCTTAGATTGATTGGATGGTAAACTGAAATTTATTTTAGATAATTTTAAAAATAAAAAAATTCTGATTTGCTTAAGTATTTTGATTATGGTTATATTAAATTCCACAATCATAAAAACAGAAAACTAAACATCAAAAGAGTTATTAAGAAAATAGATAATTTTAACTATTAAAATATAATATATCAACCTTGTTAAATGATATAGTGTTATGATATTTTAAAAGAATTGTAGTTATTTGATCAAAAGATGTTTATTATTAAATTTATTTTTAGCATTGTTTTTAATATCTCTTAAAATATGCAGTAAAAATGTGATTGTTTTTGAGAAATTATATTATATAAGTAAAATATAATTTATATTTTTTGTTGTAACTGTAAGATATTATAATCAAATAAATATAATAATTATATTTTTTTGTCAATTAAACATATATCAATTTATGTTACTTAATTATTTTATGTAATCATATAATAAAATAGATAGATATTTACAAAAACTAATTACTTTGAAAATATATATTTTATTGTTTAAATTATTTTTTTAAAGAAAAAATATTTCTTTTTCTAATATCAAGATTATTTGTATGAACTTTTTTATGAAAACACATTATATACAAATATTTTTTTCATCTAAGAAGATATAGATATAAAGTATACTTACTTAAAAAGTATAATTTATGATATTTAAAATTATATTTAAGTTAAATATTACTATTTTGTAAATTTTCCTTTTTTATGAAACCATATTATATATATACTTATTTTTTCATTTTTAAATAGTTTTGTAAATTTTAGAAATATTTCCTTTTTGTTTTATATTGTTATTTGGAAGATTTTAAAAAGAAAATAATAATATTTAAATATATTTTTAATTATTTGGGGTATCATAGTAATCAACCAGCGTGAGAGTTAACGTGAGCGTGACACCTAAGAAAGTGACTTTTCAAATAATATTATAGAGATAATACATAACTAATGTCAAATCCAACACAACGTTTATATTTTAGTTTATTCCCTCAGTAAAAATATATATATTTAGACTTACTTAGATTAAGAAAACATATTCAATTTTTTTACCAATGCATAATTTTTTGTGTGTGAATTCTCCATAACATTTAACCAATTTAAATTTAATAAATACAATTAGATTTTTGAGGTTTATACTTTAATTAATATTAAGTAATGCATTAATAACATAAAATATATTTTTTATACACAATTTTTTTTTAACATAGATTTTCTTGAAACGGAAGAATATTTTTTTGGCAGGGGGGTGGTGAGGGTAGTAATCATAGTATTTGGGCTTCAAATAATAAACAACAGCTCCGTCCCGTATTGTATAACAAAAATCTCTACATATACCTATATATCTATATGTTTTTGTTATTATTTTAACCACATGTTACCATTGGGAATCTTAGTTATTTACATACGAGTTAATATGTTCTTTGTTCTTGTATTGACTAGTAAAAACAAAACTATTTTAAAGTTGATATATGTATATGTATAATTGTTCTTTGTTGACCTCGATCCGTGATTGACTCACAAAACAGATATCAATTTGAATATTTATTGTGCTGATAAGTTACTACAAGTGAACAACTATTATTCCTCTCACTGTTTTTTTCTCTTCCCTCTCACTGGTCCACATGTGAGATACCTATCGTTCCAATTTATTCTAATTATTGTTGTTATCTCTTTGAATATAAGATGTTTATTGATGGATTCACGCTATTTGGGACCTGTGGAGAAAATCTTGAAAACAAATACACTTTTTTGAGTTTTCTTGTCTTATGACATTGTACATGATAAGACAAGAAAAACATTCTAAATGATAACAAAACAATAATGTAAAAATTTCCAGGAATGAAAATCAGATAAAGAGGAAGTGAAATCAAGAAACTTTACCTTTTAAACATTTTTTTTTTTTTTGAACAAAAAACTTGTGTTTATAAGTTTCAAATAACTCAAATGTGTGAGAGCTTTGATATATAATCATGTTTCTGTGAGTGTTGTTATAATGGAACTGATCACTTTTGCTTGACCCATGCAACATAATGCCTAGAGTCTGCGCTCCTGCCTTTGTGGGTCATGAATACTGAGGCCAGATCATAGATTGCGGTTATGTGAGACAGCATGTACATAAAGGTCAATATAAAGTAAGAAGATAGAAATAGATACTCTACTTGCTTGGAAATGATCATCAGAGATTTCGCTAGCCACGAGTAACAAATATACACCTCGTGATTAGCCTTCTCTCTATTGAATTATAAAATTTGCTCTATTTCAATTACAAGTAAAGTTTTTCATATTGAAAGAACTATTACAGCGCCTACTCGTCACGATATGGTTCTTTTAGAGAATATACCTCCTTTGTTTTGTAATGGCAACTAATTTGAATGCAAAAAGTTGCTCATTTGATCAAGAATAAGTAAAAAAGAAGCAGATGCTGTTAAGCATTACAAGAAGATAGACTAACCATCCACTCCAGAACGGCATCATGGGTGGAAGCAGACTTGACAGTTGACATTCCCCTTTTTTACGAAGCTCACTAAATATTTCCACGTGTTACCATCCCAAAAATTTAGATATTTAATATGTATTAGATTTCAATCCGCTCAACCGCACATGTATTTGTTTTCATTAATTTTTATATAAATATTTTTTTACTTCTAAATTGGTATATATTATACAAGGTGTGTATATCGAAAATGATGATTAATTATTATATAGTATAGATTAATTATTGTTAAAAAATGATGATTTTGTTATTTTTAAAAATAAACTATAATTTTTAAAGTTAACATAAAAATATATAAATAATTAACTTATACTATTAAAATATTAAATTATATAAGTTTAATTTAAACATGTATTTTATTATAATATCTATAAATCCAATGGATCATCTACTTTTTATTAGCCCAATAAAAATTTCTAGCAATCCTAATAAATGTTATTAGTGAATTTAATGAATGTTATTAATGATTGAATAATGTAATCTCATAAATTATATTAGATGGTCCATTTTAAGTATCACACATGAGGTGAAGTCATGACTTCTCTTTTAATATATACTAGATTCTGACCCGCCCTTAAAAAAAGACGGGTATATTTTTTGGTTTATATTTTTTTTAGAAATTTAACTTTATATTTGTTGTTTTAAAGTTATATTTGTGTTTTTATTTGTGTAATATGTTTCTTAAATGATGAATAAAAAATCTTAATATACTCTATTGAAGCAGTTGGACCACACCTATATCAAAAGGTCATGTTGTTGCTTTAGTAGAATAGATTAAACACAAATATGAATAGTAAAAAAACTTAAATGTAAAAACTAATTTTTTTATAAAAAAAAAAAAAAAATATATCCGCTTTTTGAGGGACGGTTCATAATCTAGTGTTGATATAAATTAATACTTTTTATCCATTGTTAACTACAATCGATCTAGAGACCCATAGTTAGTAATCCAGTTTAATGTAGGATGATTATTTGACAAAATTAGTTTATTTGATTTTTTTACAATATTAAAATATAGAAGCTTAGTCTTTTATTTAAAATTCATTGTCTTACAAATATATCTACTAATGAGTTTGCTTAACTTAAACTATGGCTTGTTGTGCATGTACATATTTAAAAAAAAATCATGATGGAGAATCTTTATTTAATTTTGCAACCTATATAGTTGATTTAATAAGTATGATTGTATAATAAAGTAATATAGGTTTTATGTATATAATAGAGTAATATAGATAATCATCCGCATGTTAAAATAAAAAAGAAGGATTAATTATCAACATACATAACCGTCACTTGTTTGAGAGGAGTAGATCCTATATGTGTGGAGAGGTTACAAAATGTGTATTAGTAAAAAGTAATCATGTATATAAACATTGATTAAAATTTATAATTGGTTCAATAAAATATAAGTTGGACACAACTTTATTAACTGGTCATGTTACTATTTTAATAATATTGAAGATGGATCATGGTCCCCAACTTAGCCAAAACATATCCGTAGCTGTTTCTAATCCTATAAATCTCATGACCGGCCCAGTAATCAACCTTTTAAGCTTTTCTTGTGCTTAGATTTGTTTGCGAAGAATCAATTGCTACTTGGATTTATAATTTTTTCATATTGATTCAGACATTTAATTGCTGCTTTGTTGGTCTCTTTACCGTGGTTTTGCTGCTACTAGTGGCTGTCAAATGGATATATTAACTTCTCCTGCACACCTTTTTGTCATTGATGGCTCGTTTTGTTGTTTTCGTCGAAGTCCTTGTTATCTGTTAAATATTATGCCTTTCCTTCACGTTTCATGTTGGTTTTTAAATTTGACGATTTATATTATGACACTGTCCAGCTGATTTTTGATTTTGATTTTGACTGAACAGATAATTAATGTTGGTGCAAAGGAGTTCAAATTTACCTGGTAATGGAGAGCGGAAGCTATAAACCTAACTTGTGGGTGAAGTAACGGGATAAAGGTGTAAATATTCTTCGCAGTGTTCGTTAGAACTCTTTTGCGAATACTCTTCGCAGTGTTCGATAAGAACTCTTTAGAAAACTCAAATCTTTATTAATTGAAATATGCTTACAAAAACCATAAGAGAGTTCTTTATATAGAACTCTTAAACCGTCATTAAAAATCCGTAACCTAATTAGAAAACATAACACAAACCTTAAGTAAAAAGGAAATAACTAGAAAAAGGAAACTTGACGTTTAAGCTACGATGCCGCTGCATCAGGTCCCGGCGGGTTAGAAGGATTCGGCCACGTATCCGGAGTGTCGTTTTCTCCATGATAAGGAAAGATATGTTTGATGTTGAACACATCGGACGTTCGTAAGTGAGAAGGAAGCTGAACACGGTAGGCGTTAGGGTTGATACGTTCGAGAATGGTGAGTGGTCCTATCATACGTGACTTTAGCTTGTTATATTCCCGAGCCGGAAAACGTTCTTTGGTGAGGACAACCCTAACCAAATCCACTGGCTCAAAAATCAGTTCACGGCGTTTTTTTATCAGCATCACGTTTGTAACGTGTTGTAGAAGTAGCCAAATGGTCGTGAGCAAGTCGATGAACATCCTGCAGGTTAGAAATAAAGTCTACCGCTTCGCCATGAATCCGAGTCTTGTCTGGAAGTGTTGTGAGATCTATTGGAGCACGAGGAATGACGCCAAACACCACCTGAAAGGGACAATATCCCAAGCTGCGGTTGAAGGCATGGTTGTGTGCGAACTCAGCCTGACAAAGTTTACTATCCCAACTCTTAATGTTATCACCAACTAAACAACGAAGCAGATTCCCAAGTGATTTATTGGTGACCTCCGTTTGACCATCAGTCTGGGGATGATATGCCGAACTCATATCCAGATTCGTCCCCAGCATTTTTCAAAGAGATCGCCAGAAGTGTTCCAAAAATCTCGTGTCACGGTCGGAAACAATAGATAGGGGCTACCCGTGAAGCTTATAAATTTCACGGAAGAAGAGGACTGTAACATTAACGGCATCAGAGGTTAATTTGCACGGCACAAAACGAGCCATCTTGGAAAACCTATCAACGACAACAAAGATGGAATCGTGTCCTCGCTGTGTACGGGGAAGACCAAGAACAAAATCCATACTTATATCGGTCCACGGTTGAGTAGGGATTGGTAAAGGAAGATACAATCCAGCATTGGATGCTTTACCCTTCGATAACTGGCAAACGTGACATCGTTCAACGAAACGTTCAACGTCTCATCGCATTGATGGCCAAAAGTATGAAGTTGTGGTGAGTTGAAGAGTTCGATCACGCCCCAGATGCCCTTCATTATGTAACTCTTGCACTATCTTTAAACGCAGACTGCAATCAGAAATGCAGAGGCGCAAACCTCGAAACAAGAACCCATCGTGTAAAGTGTACTCTTTGGAGACCCCATTAGTAGCCTCCACAAACACACGACTGAAAAAAGAATCCGTTGGGTACAAGCCTGCTAACGCGGAGAAACCAGTGACGGATGTGTGCATGATCGAGAGGACACTATGGCGACGACTTAAAGCATCAGCTATACGATTTGATTTACCAGCCTGGTCACGAATTGAGAACGTGAATTGCTGAAGATATACGATCCAAGAAGCATGACGAGAAGAAACTTTAGCTTGACTATCAAGATGGTGCAAAGCATCATGATCCGTAAACAAAATAAATTCTCTATGGACCAAATAGTGACGCCAATGCTTAATAGCTTGAATGATCGCATAAAATTCCACATCATAGGTGCTATAACGAGATCTTGCGCCGACTAATTTCTCGCTATAGTAAGCGATAGGGCGTCCCCATTGACTAAGCACATCGCCAATGCCCAACTTACAAGCATCACAATGTAATTCAAAGGTCTCAGAAAAGTCAGGTAAGACGAGGATTGGAGCCGTGGTGAGTTTTGTTTTGATTAGCTCAAATGCCACAGTGGCTTCTGGAGTCCAATGAAAACGTCCTTCCTTCATACAACTTGTAATAGGAGCCATAATAGTGCTAAAATGGCTGACAAAGCGGCGATAAAAAAGAAGCTAACCCATGGAAACTGCGGACTTCCGAGACGGTGGTAGGAACGGGCCAAGATCAAACTGCTTCCACCTTTGATTGGTCCATGGCGAGTCCTTGTCCAGAAACAACTTAGCCAAGGAACAAAACCTCGGGTACCCCGAACTCACATTTATGTTTGGCGGCAAAAAGTTGATCCCGACGCAAAACACAAAGAACATCCCGAATGTGAGATAAGTGATCGGCTAAGGAGGAGCTGAAAATCAAAATATCATCAAAGTAGACGACTACAAACTTCCCGATGAAAGGTCGCAGTGACTGATTCATAATACGCATAAAGGTGCTTGGGGCGTTTGATAAGCCAGACGGCATCACGAGCCATTCAAACAAACCCTCGCGAGTTTTAAATTCCGTCTTCCATTCGTCTCCTGGCCTGATTCGAATCTGGTGATAGCCACTCTTAAGATCAATTTTGGAAAATATTGACGCTAAACCAATTTGATCTAAGAGGTCGTCAAGCCGTGGGAATGGGAAACGGTAGTGAACTGTAATTTTATTAATGGCTCTACTATCCACGCACATACGCCACGTTCCGTCCTTTTTAGGAATAAGCAGAGCGGGAACCGCACAAGGCGACAGACTTTCGCGGATATGCCCCTTGCGGAGTAACTCTTGCTTGCGCAGTTCTTCATGTTCATCCGGACTCATTCTGTAATGCGGTATGTTGGGTATAGTTGCGCCAGGTACAAGGTCGATATGATGCTGAATGTCCCGTGATGGAGGCAAAGATGTCGGTAAGTCGGTGGGAAAAACATCCTGAAACTCGTTGAGGACTACATCAATGTCATCATGAAACAGAGAGGTGAGAAGAGGAGTGACGGGTGCTGTGATCAATGCGAATGCCATGCCTGCTTCGTGTAATTCTGATTTAAATGTCTCATAGGTGCAGATCAATGCCTTTTTCGAGGTTAGGGGTACTGGTGTTGGAAGTGTAGAGGCGGGAGTGGGAGCTGATTTTGTTAGCGGTGTGTCCTTAGATGGCAACAGTAAAATCTTGTGCGTGTTCCACGTAAATTGATAAGTGTTAGCAACACCACAATGCATTATCTTTCGGTCATACTCCCACGGTCTGCCGAGTAATAGATGACTGATATCCATAGGAGCAATGACCGGTGTCGCCAGCTGTAGGATGCGCGTCAACGTCGTCTTGATCATCCTCCTCTTGTGAGTCGTATACATCAAGCGCGTCAGTAGACTCGTCCATGATCAAACTGCGACGAGTTGCATGAGGACAGGCTGTTTGGCGGTGTCCATGTCCGCCACAAGAATAACAACGCAAGGCACTTGGATGGGATGATCGTCTGAGTTGTTGTTCTTCTTGTGTTGGCGGTTTTGTTGCAGAATTGGCGGTGTCAACAGGTTCCTTTGTTGACGTTGATGGTGCATTGCTTCCTGTCTGATCTTGAACACGCGTACGAGTGGATTGCGAAGTCCAAGTAGAGGCTCGAGATTGTTGCTCAAAAGCGGAGGCACGTCTATGGGCTTCTCCAATCGTGGATGGATCAAATTGAGCCATCGCGGTTTGAAGCTGTGGTCGTAAACCCCCAATGAAACGAGAGACGAGTTGAACTTGACTGTCGTTGATCTCGTTCCGTATTAATAAGAGAGAAAATTCTTCTGCATAATCATCGACACTACAATTTCCTTGTCGAAGATTCTGGAGCTTATTGTACATTGTACGTTCGTAGTTGTGAGGCAAGAAGGTCTGACGCAAATGTTTTGTGAGTTTATCCCATGATTGAATTGGATTTTTGCCGGTTCGTGAGCGTGTAGTTTTAAGCTGCTTCCACCATGTTGCAGCGCGACCGCGAAATCGCATAGCCACTAGGGGGACACGCTGTTCTGGAGGAACCTGTTTAAACTCAAGTATCTCTTCCACCGAAATCAACCAGTCAAGGAGATCATCGCCACGCAAACCCCCATGGAATTCGGGAATGTCAACGCGGAAACTTTTTTCCCAATTATTGTGATTATGATCACGCCGTTGCAAATCTTGAAGATACACTTGACGATGAAGCTCTTCCTCGTCATCTGAATAAGTTGGTTGTGCTCTCTCGTTGTGTCCAGGATTGCGTTGTCTGTGTCGAAATTGTTGTTGCTGATGTGGGAGCGGTAATGGCGGATGGTGTTGTAATGGAAGTTGCTGATGACCCGGGAGAATAGGGTTGTTGAATTGCGTTTGATTGTTGAGTGGAGGAACTGGGTGTTGAGGTTGTTGTTGATTGTGACCCGTAGCCACTTGTTGGTTTTGGAGATCCAAGCGCGCGAGTACGGTGTTCATGTTATCCAAACGAGTTGTCAATAATTCGCCCAATTGGTTCATCGAGGTCTGCATCGTCGTCTGAAACGAGGTTTGCATCTCGACGAGTAGGGTCTTAACTCATTCATGTCTAGCGAAGTTCATTCTGCGGGTTTCTTTGTCATGATAACAAGAGAAAAATCCCCAAAAACGTTCTGATTCTGATACCAACTGATGGAGAGCGGAAGCTATAAACCTAACTTGTGGGTGAAGTAACGGGATAAGGGCGCGAATACTCTTCGCAATGTTCGGGATAAGGGCGCGAATACTCTTCGCAATGTTCGTTAGAACTCTTTAGGGTTCCGAATACTCTTCGTAGTGTTCGATAAGAACTCTTTAGAAAACTGAAATCTTTATTAATTGAATTATGCTTACAAAAACCATAAGAGAGTTATTTATATAGAACTCTTAAACCGTCATTAAAAATCCTTAACCTAATTAGAAAACAGAACACAAACCTTAAGTAAAAAGGAAATAACTAGAGAAAAGGAAACTTGACGTTTAAGCTACGATGCCGCTGCATCACCAGGTAAACGATGCCGCTGCATCACCTGGTCTAGGGAGCTTGGAGAGGTATAACAAAATAGTGGAGCACTTGAGGGAATCTTATTGCAAATATGGAGAGCTAATTCGATTTATAACCAGTTTATACATATTAATCTCGTATTCTAGGCATCAGATGAATTTCCATCTGAGTTATCTAAATTTAGATATGGAGAGAAATTTGGAGACAGACCTATCATTTGAAGAAGATGATGAATGATAAAATTGCTTGCTCCATGAAGATCTGAATTTTTCATTTAGTGAAGCAATAATAGCTCCACTTGGTGCCTCGATTGATCTTCATAGGAATAGGAGAGTGAGAAGTAACGATATTAATCTCCCAGCTTATGTGCATTTTATTTTGCTGATAATTATGCCAGTTTCCATTATAATTGCACATTATTTTGATGATGACTTTCTTATATATATGTGAATCTGCAGAGGCATAAACGTTTGAAGAAAGTGTTTGTGGTTCTCCATGAAGAATTGAAGGTGAGTTACAACAAAGCTCCCCCTAAAACAACAGTTTTGTTTTTTTTCTTCCTCTGCAATTTTACTTTAGCTGATTTTTTTACAACAATGAACGTTGATTACCTCTTGCAGCAAGTAAAACAAAGAATGAAAGACTATCCATCATCTGACGGATAAGATTGATTGGAGCTGGAACCAAAACTCTCTAGAAAATATGGACCTCATGCTCAGAGGTGAAGAGAAGAAAAGGTTAGATAATGTGCTCCAATGGAGGCAAGTCATATTCTTGTTTCAAGATTAGCTGTTTTTTTCATGTGAAATTAGAAATGATTCATAGGCTCAATTTTGTGTGAGTTGTACCCTAGGGGAGACCTCTCGTAGATTTTATGGGTTATTTGAGTTGGTGATCTTTGGATCTGTCAATTACAGATATGTGTACATTGTTTCAAGATCAATGTAGATTCATCTGTTCTCTTGCTTGATTTGACTTTGCTTATGTTTCTCTTCCTCGCTCGTTTCCTCAATCTTATTCAAGTCACACGAAACCGTTCGAAGTTAGTTTACAACTATTTGGACCGGACACACGAGTCTCTAGTATCAAATCTTAAATTACTTGCAACCGAGTCCATTCGGTTCTTCGTTTTGATTTGAGTGCAGCTATGTTTTAGGATGGACACAACACATTGTCCTCTTCTACATTGATATATCATTACTTCAGTTGCTGATAAAATTTAACGTTACAGATGAATATGGACAAAGATGATTTTGATCTACTTTCAGCATCTTGTTTTGGCAATTCCATAAGAATGTTATTAATGTAACAAAAGAATCTATTATTTATTTTCTGTTGGTCAATACAATATATCAGTATAAGATGTGTGTATGTTTTATGTATAGTGACAGTATTGATTTACATCTTCACATGAAGAGTAAATAGTATAAAATCTAAAGTAAATGAAGAAGCAATTATAGAGAAAAAGAATGTGTGGAAAGTAAGAAAAAAACTAACTAATCATATGATCTGAGTCCCTCCTTTCTTCCTGAATAGAACGGAATATTCTTGCAGCAGATTCAGAGGCAGATGTTGATTTATGAGGAATGGCTTTAATGGCATGATGCAGCGGTTGCTGTTTCTGCTCATACTCATCAGTGTGACGAGTAGGCTCTGTAGGAAAAAGCGGAAGGACATCAAATCTATGCTTCTCTGGTGGACTTGAAGCTGTACTTCCATGGACCTCACTGTCATTAGATTCCTGAGACTTCTTTAAAGAAAATGGAATCGCTTGAGTCATGTGGCTAGATGTGTTAGACCATCTTTTAAGCTGACCAAATGGGTTTGTCTGGTCAAGTGCTGTCCTCGGTGGGAAGTAGTTGTGGCTAAACTGAGTAGAAGCAGGGAATCTGGATGCTGTAGCGAGTGAGTCTTGTCCATAGATTGGAACCATGAAAGCTGAAGGAGGAGGAGGAGATGGTCCTGCGTATGGTTTATAGACCAGACCTTCTGAAGGAGACATTACAGGAACTAACCATTGGTTTCCATGAGGAGGAGGAAGTAGCTGTTGTTGCCAAATTGGTGTCAAGAGCTCTTTGCTTATGAAAGGTAAAGGAAGCTTTGGTTTCATATGCTCTGGATATTCTTCGGTTATAGGTTTGTGATTCTCTGTGTTTGTTTTTTTAGACTTTGAAGCAGCTATATCCAGCAGATGGGATTGGGATGATGACCTCATTGTGCAACGTTTACCACCATTTATATTACTTTTGAGACCCAAGTTTAGTGACTTTGCAACCATTTTCTGAACCTGCATTTTGTTCAGGTTCATGATGAGATCATATGAAAGCTGAAACGCATAGGAAGAATTGAAACAAATATAGTTATAAGCAGCTTACCATTATCAGTCTATGCAGCTCAAAGACTTGCGCCGCAAATATCTTCTGCTGCCTGAAAATATCAGCAAAACAAAAAAAAAGGTCAGAAAGAAGACAAAATATATGAACCTGGAAGCATAGCAAAAGAGAGATTGACATACTTGATCATATAAGTTCTCATCTTCCAGAATCTCTTTTCACCTATCACTCTGGCAACATCAAGAGAAGCTGCACTCATACCAGACAAAGAGTCTACTCCAGAGCAATCTGAGGCATCATGTTCACGCTGAGGCACAGTTTTAGGTTTCTTCTGAGCATCAACGTTAAATTCTTCAGGGGCTCTTCTTCTATATAGTTGAGTTTTCATCACACTAAGAGACTCATTCTTGCTTTCATCTTCCAAACATTCAGGCAAAAGTAACTCTCGAATATGAAGATTGTTCAGGACTGGTTTGGAACCACCAGCTTCTCCGCTGGCTTTGCTGGTACTTAGTGACAAATCTGTGTTTGCTTTTGGATCTGTCTGTGAGCGTCTAAAAACAGGAACCTTAAGAGAATCCAAGTTGGTTAGGTTCTTGAAATAGTACTCATTTTGGTTTATTGAACTATGCTTAGTAACTGATGATCCTCTAGGATTATTTTTATTCACATTCCTTTCAAGCTTTGATGCTGGAGAAATGTTGTAGATTGGTGAAAACTGATTCATTTCAGGTCGATCAGTCTGCTCAAAATGTATTCAACAAGAAGTCATATTAAATGTGGAAAATGTCCATCCTATTTTTGATCAATGCTTCATCTCACCAAGAATACAAAATCAAGAACCTAAAGATTTTAATAAGGTGAGCAAAATAAACTCACCAGATGGGCGTTGTTGGCTAGAGGAGGAAGAGACAGTGAGAGAGTGGAAGGAGATTCAGTGGAATGTTTATATGGAGACATTGTTTTGCCATCAAGTGGCTTAGACAAGCCTCCTCTTGCAGCATCATTGACATGAACCCTTGGGAACAATGGAGGAATTGTTATCCTCTTCGCCTCATCTTTCATTCCTCCCATTTATTCTCTTCTTCTTTTTATATCCCTACGCTCACAATCAAACCCTATTAGTTCCTTCCCACACACGTAACCTCAATAAAGAACGATTAGAGATTAGTTACCTTCTGAAATCAAATTACAAAATACAAATTTCAATATCAAACAATACGTTAGATCGAAAAGACAAGAAACAAATCTTATGACAAGAAGATCAAGAAGAGCAGAAGCAAAAGAAGATATTGTGTGTTGTGTCGCCCCACAATGGATTCCTTACGAGAGGGGACGACAAAACTTCTAATGGTTTGTGTGTGTGTGTGTATGTGTGATGCTGCGGTCATGTCTGGTTCCTTCAAGTAAAGATCCCAAACTCACGGGAACTCGGATATTCAGAGAAACGTGGCGGGTTTTGGTTTGTTAGGTCCGAGTGGTATATGAGAATGGCGTGTGGGAGATGATGTTCGTGTGACTCGGTCCTCTTTACATAATACAGCCACATGTTTTCAATCTCTCTTGTGGCTAACTTAAACTTCATCTTCTCCAAAATATAATCCTAATTTGGGACTATCTTTAGCGAAATATCTGTTTCTGATCGCAATCATTTGACACAAAAGTGGAGAGAAGAAGCGTGTTTGGTCGGAATGTGTGTCTGTTCCCGGTTTAGACTGACCGGGAAGGAAGGTTTTAACGGAAAACCAAAAGCCAGTTCGGTCAGAACGTGTCTATTTCCCGGTTTAGAGGGACCGGAAAGGAATGTTTTAGCAGAAAACCAAAGCGTGTTCGGTCGGAACTGCAATTTATTGTGCACACTATTTCAGCCACGCGTTGAAGCGCGTGAAGGTCAACGTCTCGTGGTTTCTCAAAGTTAACGTGTGTTATAAGTAAGAGTGATTTACATACAAAGCCATTTTTTTGTAGTTTAATTACATAATGGAACACTTTATACTACTTAGAGCAACATTAACCCAAGCTCTTATTTTGGGTTGTTTATTCTTTGTTTAATAATTTGTGGCTGTTAAAGTGGTTTAAGCAACATCGCTAAGCACCCGTACAATTATTAACCTCCAATGCAAGTTGCTTATTTATGGGTTCTTATAAAAAAAAAAAAAAATTAAACATTGTATTTACAATAAATTTTATTTATTATATAAGACATATTAAAAGATTACATTTAAAACATAGAATTTATAATAAAAACATAAAAACAAAGATTAGTAGCATAATCGAACAACATTTAAAAAAAAACCTTCAAGCTCAAGTGTCGGCTTCATCATGTCCAAATTTACGCCATATATGTTGAACTAGATCAGCTTTGAGTTATTCATGCTTTTGTCTATCACGAATTGTAGTTCGAACACCCATCATATTTCCCATATTTGAAGGGATATCTGTAGAATACGTGAGATCAACATGTGAACTTCGGGTGTCTTCCCCTTGTTCGAACTCTGAAACATCATATTGAGTGTATCCATCTCGTTCGTCTTCTACTATCATATTATGGAGTATGATACATGCTCTCATAATCTTTCCAATTTTGACTTTATCCCAAAAAAGTGCCGGATTTTTAACGATGGCAAAGCGAGCTTGCAAGACCCCGAAAGCACGCTCGACATCTTTTCGGACTGCTTCTTGACGTTGAGCAAATAAAACTGCTTACGGGACTTCTGGTATTGGAATAGATTAGATAAAAGTTGCTCATTTCGGATAAATACCATCGGTAAGATAGTAAGCCAAATGACTCTCTTCCATTGACGGAGAAAGTGACTTTTGGAGCTTCACCGTTGATTATGTCATCAAAAACTGGTGAGCGATCAAGATCATTGATATCATTTAAAGTACCTGGAGGTCCAAAAAATGCATGCAATATCCAGAGATCGTATGAAGCAACCGCCTCTAAAACGATTGTTGGTTTGCCCGATCCACGAGAATATTGTCCTTTCCAAGCGGTTGGACAATTCTTCCACTCCCAATGCATACAATCAATGCTTCCTATCATCCCGGAAAATCCACGATACTCTCCAATATCCAGTAGACGTTGAAGATCAGCCGGTGTTGGTTTTCTAAGATACTCATCACCGAACAAATTAATTATTCCCTCCACAAAATGCTCCAAACATGACCTCACTGTCGCTTCAGCGAGCCGGAGGTATTCGTCGACCGTATCAGCCGCACTACCATACGCCAAGATACGAATGGCTGCTGTACACTTTTGGAGTGGTGAGAGACTCTGTCTTCCTAGACCATCAGTCTTATGGCGAAAGAAATCAACTTCGTTGGAGAGCCGATCCACAATGTGCAAGAACAACGTCTTGTTCATTCTAAAACGTCGCCGGAAAACATTTTCGGGATATGTTGGAGTCTCGCTGAAATAATCATTCCATAGACGAACATTGCCTTGTTCACGATGTCTTTCAATATAAGCTCGTTTTTTTCTTTTTTTTCTTCGTTCTTCTTGATCATTTCGATGAATGGTAAAATTTTCAAAAGCTTGATCAAATTTTTGATCAAATTTTTGATCAAACATTTCATCAAATCTTTCATCAAATGATTCATCTAAAGGTTGAGAAGAAGAAGAAGCCATATACTGAACGTTTGATTGAGAGAGTTTGGTTTGACTAAGAGAGGTTGGTTTGATTGAGAGAATTTGCAAACGTTGAGAGTGTTTGGTTGATAGAGAAAGTTTGGTTTAGTTGAGAGTGTTTGGTTGATAGAGAGTTTGGTTGATAGAGAGAGTTTGGTTGATAGAGAGAGTTTGATCATATCGTAACTCTTGCCAAGCATGGAGAAGGGTGAACCTTTTCTTCTGGGTTTTGTCGTAGATGTCTAGGGCTTCTTGGATCACATCATTTTCATTATGTCCACTGGTATTCGCTCTGGTTGCAGCTTCATATGCTCCACAGAATTTGCAAACCGTGTCATTTATCTTATGCCAACGATTCTTACAATGCGCTGCCTCTCTCTTCTCACACCCAGCCTGCTTAGGACTAGCATTGTAATACGCAGCAATTCTTGACCAGAAAGCAAGACCCTTTTGCTCATTCCCAACTATGGGATCTTTGCTCGTGTTTAACCACGAGCTTATGAGCACTACATCGTCAGTGGCGGTCCATGTCCTTCTTTCTTTACGAGCTTCTGTCTCTGCACCAATGTTTGACTCTCCAGGAGCTTGCGAATCAGAGAAGTGAACGTTTGGTTGACTATTAAGTAAGTCAACAAAGTTTGAGGAGTTGTTATATGGATTGAAATCCATTTTTAAAAGTCAGAGAAGAGAAGAATAAACAGATAGGAATCTGTTGTAGTTCAGAGAATAAACAGATAGGAAGAGAAGGCAAGAGTTTTAAAGAAAGGGTTTAGCTCGCATTCAACACTCAAACCAACCAACAACTAACTCGACTTGGACATATATCAACCTTTTATTAATTACCGTATCAAACACAAAGCTAACAATTTATTATCCAAAGCTAACAATTTCTCAACCACTTCTGTTTTAAATCAAAATGAGCCAACAATTTATTATCCACAACAAAATTCATTTATGTCAACCACTTTGAGTTAATTACCGTATCAAACACAAACCTAACTCTATTTTGCAGCTTGGCGTAGGTGAATGCTAAATCAAAATGAGCCATCAATCTATACACCACAACAGAATTCATTTATGTCAACCACTTTTGGTTGTCTAATAAGCAAACTCTACTAAAACTAATCAAAGACATCACCTTATATGTGTAAAATAAAACTAATCAAAGACATCACCTTATCATCAAAACTTCGAACCAGAAAAAGTTTCAAGTACAATCCCAGAAAATACATGCTTTCTTCTCCAATAAACAGATCCAAAGTTTGTTAATCCGTCCCTTACAAAACAAAGATAAATCATTAGACACACACTTAAAACAAAACGCAATCAAAATACCAAAGAAGGTTTCAGCTTAACCTTTCAATATCCTCGAGGAGAACTCCGGGCCGGAGAGAGATAGACGAGGAGGGAGAGAGACCAGGACCGACGAGGAGGGAGACAGACGAGGCCCGACGAGGAGGGAGACAGACGAGGCCCAACGAGGAGAGAGAGAGACGAGGCCCGACGAGGAGGGAGAGAGATGAGGTCCGACGAGGAGGGAGAGAGACGAGGACCAACGAAGAGGGAGAGAGACGAGGAAAGCCGAGGACCGACGATGGTAGTTCCGGAGACGCCTGCTTCCGTCGAGGAGGGATGATCAACACCTAATTTAGTCGATTTCGCGGTGAGAGAACAGGAGATGGAAATGATCGCCACGGGATCGTCGAGAGAGACAGAAGAGGAGGAGAGGCGGAGTCATCGAAGTTGTGTTTGATTTTTCTTGAGAAAGAGAGAGATACACTCTCTGAATGTTTGACACGTGTAGTAAACAACGGTGCTTCTGTCGCTTAATTAAGCCACGTTCTTTGTAATATTAGGCATTTTTCATTTTCTTTTAATTCACAAAACCGATAAGCAACCCTCTTAACCACCTGGTTAATGGTGCTCTTAGGTATTTTGTTAGTGGTTGTTTACCTTGTTAGTGGTAGTTTTTTAATTATAGCGAGTCACGTGGGCTTTCTCTGGGGACTGCTCAGACGACATTACATAATATTTGTTCTTTCTTTTTTTTCTTTTTGTCTCAACATCAACTATTCATTCACCAATAATTTGATACATAGGTTTTGACCACACTGATTTAACCAAACATACATCAATGCATCTTAGCAACACCCTGAAATACTCACTAGGTGATTTCTCACTCGGATCCAGCGCAACCTAGAGTATTGATATACCATGATTTTGACCCACTTTTAGTCATGGTATTGATATGTTTTTATGATAATTATATATGATTTGGAGTCTATTTAGAGTATTTACTGGTTCAGGTACGTCCTGGTGAAATATGGTGATTTTGGTGTCTTTTGGAGCCCTTAAGTGCAGAACTGCGCATACGCGTCAGATGTTTAGATATGGATGGAGACCTTCCCATGGTGAGATTTAGCCCATATTTTGATAGAAGATAGAGCTTTGAGTTATATTTCCAATGCCACCGGTTTGAGGTCAATCCAACGGTTAGATCAGAAGTTATACCCGTTTTACTGAAGAGTGGTCAGTCTGCCTCGCGAGAGAAGGCTGTCGAGAAGATATGTGCATGTCGATCGATGGGAGACAGATCATATCGGTCGATATGAATGCCAGAACGTGGGCTGACTATATTTCATAACCGACTGAAGCCCAGAAGTTACCATAATACCCTTGGACGACCAGAAACCCTAGTTATGATATTTATAAGCCATTGTTGACGGCTACAAGCTATCTAAGCTTTCTAAGTTCTTTTCAATTATTTCTCTTAGTTAGGAGAGAAGGGAGGAACTCTTATCAGAGTCCTCCTGGAACTCCATTGGTTTTATT
Organism: Eruca vesicaria subsp. sativa; assembly: GCA_932364175.1. Classification (NCBI taxonomy): domain Eukaryota; kingdom Viridiplantae; phylum Streptophyta; class Magnoliopsida; order Brassicales; family Brassicaceae; genus Eruca; species Eruca vesicaria. The sequence goes on from CAKOAT010935154.1 coordinate 179,390, forward strand.
ATCTATTCTATTTTAGTTTTACATCTATTCATCTATGATTTCTGTGACAAACTTCATGTCTGAATAGATCCACCTGTTGGATTTAGGGTTCAGATAGGTTGTGGGATTAGCCCCAACTATAGATTGCTAAGTTGTGATATTCATTGTTAGGGTGTTCTTAACGCTTGTTTCTATAGTCATGAACTAGAACCATGAACTGGAATAGTTTAATTTATTAATCTTCATCCTGACATCATCCTCTACAAACTCAGACTCTATTAGGCACGATGCGACAGCCGGTCTAATAGAAATTCTCGAGTGAACACAGTTTCATTTCGATCTGATGCTATATATCGATCGATACTCTTATAGAGTCGTCGATCGACGGCAACACATATCGACCGACACTGCGATAGCAACATCGGTCAATACTGTCGTCATTCAGATCAATGGACGAGTCTAACTAGCGAAAGCTATAGATTTGTCTAAGAATTGAAGTTCTTATATATCATGCATGCAACTTTTTAGGCATCTATAGCATTATAATCCTGATTACCTGAATAGAAACCCTAGATCTAGCAACCATCCTTCCATCCAACAAATCATTGCCAAGCTGAATAATTACCTTGTTCAACTTGTTTATTACTTTATTTATTTACTGTTTTATTACCTATTAGCCTAGCTTAATCATATAACTATTAGATCTTTTAGGTTCTCTAGCTCCCCGTGAATTCGATCCCTAAGTACTACAATTGAACCTCTTATTTGCGAGAGTAATTAACTCCTTAGGGTAATTTGAGTGATATCAAATTTGGCGCCGTTGCCGGGGAGCTTTGATCGCCATTAGATCTTGTTTAGTTAGACTTAGTCTAGGTTTTGTTACTATTTAAAAATACTGATAAAATTTTTCTTCTTTTTCAGGTACATACATCTCAGTACCAGAACCAATGAAGAGAGGATTTATAGTTCTTTCAAGGAAGGAGCCTGCTGGTACACGCTTATCGATCGACACCCTCCAAGCAGCATCGATCGACAGCGTACACCAGACATCGATCGACATGGCACACCGTCAATCGATCGATAAGCTACAAGCATCAATGATCGATAGAGCCAACCAACCTACAAACAACATTGTTCGGCCAAACACTGTTCATCCGGCTACTGTTCATCGTGCTACTGTTCACCCGATATCGATCGACAGCATTCATCCGATGTCGATCGATACTGTTCACCACAAGTCGATCGACACTCATAGTCAAACATCGATCGACGAAGCGTCGCTGGGAGCAGGTAAGTTTTCTATTAACACATCTGTTAATCAGGAAGTAGTTCAAATTGGACCAATAGGTGAAATAAGCAATGCAATTAGCCAAAATACGAATAAACATGGGACGAAAATCCCTGTTACAATCCATTCCACCTTGAATAAAGGTGAAGAAATAAAATTTCCTTCGCAAAACTACAAATCCCCTGTTCCCCTGAAATCGATCGACACGACTCACAACGCGTCGACCGATACTACCCACCCGAAATTGATCGACACGGTGCATTCCGTGTTGACTGATACTGTTATCCTGAAATCGATCGACACGCCTAACCGCGCGTCGACCGATAATGTTCATCTCCCGTTGATCGACACTTCCCACCCGAAATCGCTCGATACGGCTCACCCCGCGTCGACCGATACTATTCTTCCAAGATCGACCGACACTGTTTGTGGAAAGGAAGAAAATTTTGACTCCGAGCTGAAACTTCAGTACATCCCTCTTATGAGTCAGCGTCTCTTTCATGGTTATCTTGACGAGCAACCGATAGATCATATTGATATGTTTGAAGACCTAATCCGGTGTCTCTTTAATGAAGTCCCTGAAGACTACCACTTCTGCCAACTCTTTCCATTCACTCTTGCTGGAGAAGCAAGACGTTGGTTCAAAAAATTGTCACCAGAGTCCCTCAAAACATGGATTGATATTACGAAAGCCTTCTTCAACGAATTTCTCTATGACACTCCAGAAAATCTTAAGATGGAGTCAACAACAAGATATGTGGTGGAGGATGATGAACAAGAAAACAATACTGGTGATATGACGCCTACATCGGTTGACACCATAACTTCTACATCGACCGATTCCACGATCTTTCTATCGAACGATATCGTTCACCCGTCATCGATCGATACCATGATTTCATCATCGGTCGACACTAATCACCGAGACACTGTTCATCATGGTACTGTTCATCCGACAACCGAACCACTAGCATGGAGACAGAGAAGGACGAAGGGCTCATACTCAAGATCGATAAGAAGGGTATCTGGCGAGACAAAGAAGGTTGTCCTTGAAATTTTAGAGGACAATTGATTAATGGAGAAGAAGCAATAATTTCTGATGTGATTTCTTTTCCAGAAATGGATACCTTTGATCTAAGTAGCCAGTGGTATGATTGGGTAAGTGAGGACCCTTTCCAAGGTTTTCTTTCTGAGGACCCTAGAGATCATATCAAGATACTTGAGGAAGTAGTCTCATCAACCAAACATAAATTAATACCCGAAGACCACATTCTCTGCAAGCTCTTCCCCCATTCACTATCCGGAGATGCGTTTAGCTGGTTCAGTAAGCTGCAGCCAAAATCTCTAACCTGCTGGGAGGACATCAAAGACGCCTTCCTAGGTAAATTTTTCAGCACTTTTTCAGCAAATTTGGAGATTGAGATGAGTTCTATGCTGGAATATATGGTGGAAGATGAGGAACAAGATGAGTCTGGAGAACTGAGCAGAGTAGAAGAAGCTGATATTAAAGATCCGACCCCCATATCGATCGACACCAGTTCCTTAGTATCGATCGACAGTACGACTACATCTTCGATCATCACCACCACCTCATCGATCGACATCAGCATCTCGGAATCGATCGATAAAGACTTTCGTCATCAATCGATACCACTTGAAATCCTTGAAAGTTCGAATTGTCCTCAGGACACTGCAGACTCGACACAGAAGAGCACTGATGTATCAAGTTCTTCTCTTTCCCTGGATGTAAACATAGAGAATGGAGAGGATCTTTGAGATTTGGATTCAAGTAAAGAAGTTACTTTAGAAGACTTCTTGGAGCTGAAGGAATGGTTTGAGGATGCAGATCAGAATTTGGAGCAGAAGCTTGATGACAAACAGAATGCTAAGAGGAAAGATGGAGAGACTTCATCAAAGACTAGCATCCATCGACACCAACCTGATGAGATCGATCGATACCCTCCCTGCATAATATATGTACATCCACCTTACATCATCGATCGACAGTCACCATACATCATCGATCTACATACATCCGACTGCATCGGTCGACATCCACCCGATTGTATCGATCGACAACCATGGTTGGATGAACTGCCATGATACATAGTCAAGCTGGAACCAGTTGAGGAGATAGTGCATAATTCTGAAGCCTCACACATTACTGTCCCCAAACATCATAGACCACCTATTTGGACAGATGAAGCTGATGGGTTTAACAAAAGAGTGAAAAGGATACATGATCCTGTTAAGATTATGGTTCCAACTGCGGTGTTTGAGGCTGAATCTCCTATCCCACCAGATAAAAGTATGGAGTTAAGTTCCTATAGTGGATTATTAGATGATCATCAGCACGTCAGAGTTTCACAGAGAGGGTTGAGATTTAGAGATGAAGTCGATAAAGCTCTAGAAGAAGCATCGATCGACACTGACCAGACACCAACGATCGATCAATCCACCATCGATCGACACCAGGCGCGAATCAGAGCAGAATGAGTATGAAGTGTGTGGAAATATTTTTGATGGAGATACCACCACGCATTCAGACAAGTCTCGGGAAAGAAGAGGATGAATTGGAAGAAGAGAAAAAGAATCAATGGAGGTTCTTAGTTATCATTGATTTTTCACTTCTCAGATGATGTCCGGACATCCAAAGTGAGATTACACAAGTCTGTGGGAAAGAAGGGGAGAAATTGGAAGAAGCGGAAACGAACCAAAGGAGGTTCTCAAGTACCATTGTCTCCTTACTTTTCAGATCGTATCAGGAAGTTAAGAGTGCACAGCAGATGCTTCTCACATCCATACGAAAATGTTAAAGCACTCCTTATTGCTGAGATGATAGACAAAGGAGAGGAGTCTATGGAGGAGGGTTTCACACAAGAATGATAAAGCTTCATAGATTGGACAATGAGACTTGAATTGGAGCAAGTTCTCATTCTCATCCGGACTGAATGAGATCTCCAGAAGTCAAGCTAATGACTAAAAATAAGCGCTGAGTGGGAGGAAACCCACTGTTAGGTAATTTTAAAATATGGTTTTATTTTCATTTCTTACTGATATTTTATTTTCTAAGGATTTCAGATACTGTAGCAGAAAATCGACCGATACTGTAGCACAGTCACTGTAGCAGGATCACTGTGAAAAAAAAATATTAATAATTTGTTTTATTAGTTATCTATTACTAACTTTAAGAATTATAGTGTTTTAGTTTTGTTAGGTAACAGGAACATACACAAGAAAGATGAGTTTACCTAAGAATGGACGAGTTCTGCACCAGCATCGACTGACACTTGATCAATGTCGCTCGACAGAGCATCACAAGTATTGATCGCCACTTAACTGTGTTGATCGATACTCACACAAATGGCAGTGTTATTTAAGTCTGGGGGAGGTTCTACCAATATTGTGTGTTTAGTTAGCTATTTAGAAAAGCAGACCCAAGTAGATGATTACCATGCTAATCGACCGATACGAACCAGTCGATATCGCTCGACACATACACGCATCGATCGACGATGGCGACTCACCATCAATTGATATCCATATCGGTCAGGTATATCGTTCACATTTTCGATATCAGTTACACAATTATTGGTTTTTATGCTCTAACTCCGACTAGTTATACACTGAGGACAGTGTATGATTTAAGTCTGGGGGAGTGGAATTACGGATGCTACTTTACCTCTTTTGATCTTATTAAAAGTTTTCAAAAATTGGTTTTATTGAGTCAAGAAAGGAAAAAAATTTCGAAGTCTTACTTTTTATCTTACCACTCTTTAGCACCATTCTTAGATTTGTTGATTGCGGAAAGTACTATAGATGCTAAAGTGGATCACCGATCATCCTATGACAACACTTTCATGATTGTTTGGAAGAACCAAAGCTGATTTCCAACCTAACCTGACATCTATTGCTTGTCTTGGGGCTTGGTATACAAGGGATCGGAATCCTCCTGCAAGTCAGGAAGGTAAAAGTCTCAAAATTTTTGGTTTCCTTCTCTCCTTCCTTTGGCATCCCTAGAAAATAAAGATTGAGATGATTTTCTGAGAGGCAGAATTCGTAGAGAAATAGTCTGATCCATCAAAACATATACTATATCTATTTTTAAAATTCTTTTGTGTAAGACACTTTGAATCATTTGAGATATGGTTCTAGGAGTTGGTTTCATGTGTAGAAATAAATCTTTCAAAATTATTTATATAGATATAAATATAACTTTAACTTATCGATTTTAAAATTTAAAAGTTACATTGTAGTAAATATTATTGACCTACAATTTTATTTTCATTTTCAGTTTATTAAAATTAAGTTTAAATGAACAATTTTGTTTATCGTATATGTATATATTTAAAATACAATTCCGAGCAGTGTTTAAATTTTATTAAATCAATAAAATGATTTTTTATTTATCTCAATAAATCAATAATCATAACACAACTATTGTATAACATTTAAATCCATATAAATTAAATAAATTTGTTTTTATTAATATTCTATATACCCTTAGATAAAATTAATCTATTATATAATATTTGAGGAGTATTAAAATAATTGAACTGTGTTATGTGTCATTAAAACAAGGATTTTTACAACTCTAGAGAAATAGTTTGATCCAAACATATACAATATTTTCATTAAATTAACCATAAAATCAGTTATTAATGAAAAAAAAATAGTTTTTTCCTTAAATAAAAGTTACAGAGTTACATAATATGGTTAAACTATATGTGATAATGATTTGAAAAATAAAAATTTGAAAAAAGTTTGCGTATCATATATTAGTTTTGCTTGATTTTATATTATTAAAAAAATAAACAATCTCATTATTGAAAAATTAATATTTTCTGTATAAATTCTAGTTTTCTTTTTTAAACGAATATAAATTATAAAACAGTTAAATGTCTCAAATAGAAATTTTTGTGATCAGGTGTTTGATTTGTTATAACAAGATACAATAATCTTCAAACTATATGAGTAAAAGTCTCATTTAACCGATATTCAAATTAATATATATATATATAATTTCAAACTTTTCATTGAAAAAAAGTTGAGAACTTAATATGTTAATTATAAATTTACATTAAGTATTTTGAAAAAACTTATAAATTAATAAAACTATTAAAGTTTCAATAGATAACGATAAAGACACTGATACGGACATGTTTGCATTGATAAGAACATGTTTACTACAGTAAAAACTCTATAAATTAATAATATTAAAACTATGATATTTTTATTGATTTATAGAGTTATTAATTTACAGAAAATTTCATTTTATAATTCTTTCTATATTAAATATGTTTTTTTCTATACTAAGAAAAATATTTGGTTTTAATATATATAAATTAATTTTTTGAGATTCTTTATTCCTATTGTTTTAATATATTATTTGATGTATATAAAATATATTTCATAGGATTAAATGTGATTTTAGATATAATTTTACTAAATCTTATCAAAATATACTAAGTTTTAAGAAAATATAAAGATAAATTATTATTAATTAAAAAAATATCATAATTTATTTGTGCTATATAAAATATCTATACATATAAATTATTAATTTATAATTTTAATGGACTACATATTTACATAGGATTTTCTAGAAAGTTATTATCTTATCGGTTTGTGTCATATTTTGAACCGGCTGAACTTGGGACTGAAAAAAATTTATTAATTTATGATTTTTATTAATTTATCGTGTATTCTTTTATAGTATTTTTATAGTATTCACTTTGCAGTAATACGGCACTGACATGACGTCTCGGGTTTGAGTCGGTGCTACCAGGAAGACATCATGTTTCTCTCTTTATAAAGATTGTATTCTTAGCTACCTGACTTTCCAATTTCCAAACACGATCACACAAGATATCAGCTTTTCTTATCAATTTATCGTAGATGAGATTCATTTTCTTATTGAATTCTGCGTTCAACCTTTGATTTCCCATGAAGTCTTGGTCCAAAGTAAATCCTCCTCTCACATTATCATCAATCTGAAACTTCTCAGATTGGTTCTGCTTTGTTAGAAAAGAGTGGAGAGAGTTTAGGGAATTTCTGATCTCAGCTAAATCTGGGTTAGCTGTAGAGTCTACAACTTTACTTCTATCCTGGTCCATCATCTCGTAAGATTTCATTGCTGCTATGTTCTCAATGAGACGTCTGGCTTCTTCAGGACTTTGAGTGGTGAAGCTTCATTCGCTTGATGTGTGAAGTGTGATCTGATAGTCCAGATTAACACCTGCATAGAAGATGTTGAGAAATTGCGGTTCTGGATAACCATGGTGGGGACATTCAAGTTGGTAACCTTTGAATCTTCCCCAGGCATTTCTGAACAATTCTCGTGGAGTTTGTTGAAAGGTAAAATTTTCTTCCTCACATCCCAGTAGCGCACATCATCGAAAAAATGCTTAAGAAAAGTATCTCTAATTTTGTTCTAATAGGTAAGGGACCCTGCTGGTAAGCGGTTAAGCCATTTCTTGGCTTCTCCTTCTAGAGAGAAGGAGAAAAGCTTACACCAATTTATCTAGCAATAAATCCTCTAAATTTTTGATGTGGTCTTGCGGATACTCTGAGATAAATCCACGGAATAGGTTTTGACATACCATAATATAGTAATCAGAGTTAAGCTCAAATTTCTTGGTAGCCTCCTCTGGTATCTTAATAGCAGACCTATTGGAATAGGCCTACCAGGATTTAGGTAGTCATGCAAAGGTAATTTTATTTCTTTACCTTTATGCAAGGTGGAATTCAGTTTCACTGGGATTTTAGTCCCATGTTTATCTTCAGTTTGGCTAATTATATTGCCTATTTGACCAATTGGTTCAGTTTGGACTACTTTCTCATTCACAAGTGTGGTAAGTGAAGACTTACTTGCTTCCGGCGGGGCGATATGGACCGATGTTCGAGCTTCCGTGTAGACAATTTGTTCAAAGACGCATCGCTCGATTCAGGTATTTCTCCGTCAATGATTTTCGGCCGAAATCTATGTTCTCCATTCTTGAGTAACTGTGTAAACAGGGAAAGAAAGAAAACTCAGCAACTTTTAGTAACAAAGCCTAAACTAAAGATTAAGCTAAATCTAATGGTAATAGAAAGAGTCCCCGGCAACGGCGCCAAATTTGATATCACTCAAATTACCTTCAGAAGTGAATTGATCTCTCAAATAAGAGGTTCAGTGTAGTATTTAGGGATCAAATCCACAGAGACTCTAAGATTACACAATCGATTATAGTATTTAAAAAGAAGCTAAACTGGAAACTGGTTTAAATGATTGAAAACAGTAATTAAAATGAGGCAAGAAAAAAAGTGATTGTTCAGTAGTTTGATTTGAAGTGATTTTCAGTTGGGAAATTAGCTAGACTTAGGTATTAGAAATATGTAACTGATTTATGACCTTAAGGGTTTAATTGTTCATGAACTCAAACTTTAATAGTGAAACCAAATAGGTTCCATTTGTCTAGATCTCAGATCTCAATAGTCGTATTTTGATCTCAGGAAAGTGTCAATCGATGCATCTTTATGAGCATCGATCGATACACCTTTCAAGCTATCGATCGATACGCCAATGGTCGTGTCGATCGATGGCTCTTCTAGAAAGCTTTGTGAATGAGTTAATATTGTTCTCTAACTCACTAGACCAACTCTCGTGTGAATCTAGTCAGTTAGGTCAAACTAGTTAGGATTCAGGTGTTGAGGAAATGAATATTTAGCTCAATCAATCCTAAGATCTAAATTTAAGGCTGATCAATCCTAAATTTAGTATTAAGCATAACTAGGTTGAAGAACCAAACTAAAACACCTTATCAACAATCATATTATCAATACATAAATCAACCTAATGAGAAACCTAGATCTTAAGAGACATATTCATAAGAGACAAGGTTATGATGGTATAAATAAAACTCATTTGTAGATAAGAAACAAAGTAAACAAAAGCAAGGAAACAAAGGATTTCAAGATCTTCTCAGTTTTGTAGTCTCAGATCTATCTCTCCATGTCGCTATCTCTCTTTCTTCAATCGTAAAACAAGTTGCTCTTCTCCAAACTAGGTCTAGAAGGTCTCTAGGCAAGTCTGCCTCTAAAATGATACAAAACCCTAGTAATATAGCCTACAGGTGGCCAGAGACTTAAGATGCAATTAATGGAACTTTTGTAAAACTTGAAGTCTTCTAATTTTTCATTAAGTCTCAGATGGCTTCGGCGTCGATCGATGGCAACATACTTACGTAAATCGATTATAATTGGTCACCCGCGATCGTCATAGCTCTTCAACCGTCGATCGATTCTTCATCTCGGCAGAAGCTCTCTTCAAAGTCTCAAAAATGTCCCGTAAACAACATTTTATTCAAATGAGTACCCAAACCTATAAATTACTCTAAAAGAATCGAAATCCCTATAAAGTACTTTAAAAACATATCTAAATCATGGTCGAAAATGGGTAAAATCCATGGCCTATCAGAGCCGATCTTCGAAGAGTGTCAGTGGGGTTCTAGTAAGAGATTCGTGGTCTCAGTGTGTGGCCTCAGTCTACTACTTAGATGGTTCAGAGATTCATGGTAAGAGTATGGTTACTGAGAATAAGCGAATTCCCACACTTTCAAACCTTTCTCCATGTTCTTGATAGTTGTCCTTGTTTGAAGAAAAACAAGGATCTAAGCCTGGGGGAATCGATATATAGTATTTTCACATCATTGTACAAACGTTTTCAATTGGTTTTCAACCCTAACTCGTGTTTTCTAGTACTTTCTGAGTCATTACAGATCTGAAGTAGGTAAGAGAGTGGAAAAGAGGATGCGTAAAGAAAGATGTCAATTTGGAGTGTTCTCATGAGGAACAGCCAAGCGAAGCAGCCCGAGGATTGTT
>CAKOAT010936265.1:11072-41803 GCA_932364175.1 Eruca vesicaria subsp. sativa
ATGAATTTTATTGAACTAATCCGTCTTTTATTTTTTCTGGTTGCAGCAAAAATACCGTTGGTCTATTGGGATTCACCAGCGGGTGAAGACCGAGTTCGAGACCAAGGCAAAAGCCCGATTGTGCGACATGGTCTACAACTGGAAGGGCGACTTTCAGGTATAAATTTAAAAATTATAATATATATTAATTATACTTTTAATTATTTAAAATATATTTTATTGACTTTTATTCGATCTAACTATTTCAAATCTGCAGGTGAATGGTTACGAGCGCGGGAAACCCGATTGCCTCACAACCACGGTGTGGGATGGCCTCATCAGCTATTGGACGTTGCCGGATTCGATCCGAACGTCCAATACAAACTCCGGGAATGGCATGGCCCCGGACCAGCATGGCAACACGAAGACACTTCACACCACGGGCCGAAAGCCTCACGGGGGAGTTCGTCTAGACATGGTACGTATTATTTTATAACTATAAAATTTTTACTTTATTTTAATATTCTAATATTCTAAATTAATATTTATGTTTTAAAAAAATGCAGGCTAAAGAGACGGGAGTTCTTCCGTCTCTGAAAGACCTTTACGAGCGGACCCACCGGAGGAAGAGTGGGCAGTTTGTAGATCCTGCTTCCGAGCGGATCTACAACGAGGTTGTTGCCCGAGTTGACGAGCGCCAGACACAGTTGACTCAGCAGACTGGGGCTCCGGTCGTATTATCCACTCTTGAAGTGGATAAGATTTACGAGGAGGTAAATAATTTTAATATATTAATTTTTATTATTTCTTTAATTTTATTGCTTCGATTATTAATATTTTAATTTACAGGTCTTTCCGAGGAAAAAGGGCCGTATTATCGGGATTGGCTCGGTTAACGATGTCCCCGCAGCGACATCGGCTTATGTTCACCAACAAGCCGATGACAATGCGCACCTACGGACGGAGTTGCAGACGACGCAGACGGAGTTGCAGGCGACGCAGTCTCATGTGCGTACGCTCACGGCCGTCCTCGACGTTGTGGCGCTAACAAANCGAGGAAATGTTTTCCACGGCTTTACGAGGAAAACTTTCCTCGTAAATTAGCTAGGCCTTTACGAGGAAAATAGCCTTTACGATGAACGTCTTTCGACGAAACACGTTTCCTCGCTATTTCCTAGTAAAGGGCCCTTTACTAGGAAATAACGAGGAAAACCCGTCCTAGTAAAGGACGTGTTTTCTTGTAGTGTATATGATAAAGGTAACGAAATAAAAGGTATATTAATTATATTATAAGAAAAATAATGAAATAAAAGGTGTATGCATTGCATTATATGGTGTCTCTGTTAAATTATGCACTATTAATTTCACCAAGTTGAGCAAATTTTCAGCTAATGTCAAAAGTTAAGGACATTGCTTCTCTGCAGGTATATGGAGAGGAGCAAGCGAGTGCAATTGCAAGCAAACAACTTCACCATAGAAGCAATTAATCACAATGTCAGTAGAAATAAGTCTATCAGAAGATCATGTCCTTTCCAATCTATTTTTCCATAAGAAGATCAAAGAAAACGATGGAGGTCTGTGTAGCTTCCAGGAACATGTATGAGCAGCAAATAACAATAAGGGAGAGTTAGTTTCAATCAAGGTGGCCATTGTAAAAGTTTGTTGTCTCCATCGTTTGGATTTGACATAGCTTTAAAGAGAAAGCATGGAGTTTTCATAAATCACTAATGTATTTTTTTTTCTTCTTTTCTGCTGCATAGTATCTCAGTTAGGTCCATTTATTAAATAAAAATAAGTTTTGGAAATTAAGGTACATAAAAATGTATGTTTTAAACTTTGTCAAAATAGCACAACAATGTACCCATCCCCGCGCTTGCGATTATGCCTCTAGTATCAAATAAAAACTCAATCTTGCCAAATAATTTATAACAATAACCTCTTTTTTTTTTTTTTTTGACTAAGTTGAATAATGAGTTATATAATAATAGGCCTTTAAGAAAGAGGAAGGCCCAACCAACAGTGGCAATATCGTAAATTGCGTACTCAGTCGTCCTTATTTCTTAAGCAAAAATGTCCTGAAAAACCACAAATCCCTAAGACGGAAGAGAAGCTCCCAGAGGCACGCTATGATCACCACCCCCACTCATCCCGCAGAGACTACCGCTACCAACCATATCCCTCTGATAGACACAGAGAATCCGGAATGGAAAAGCAGAGCTTCACTCAAAGACTCCACGGTAGACCATTTGGAAACCGTGTTGCTCCCTCAAACGACCAGACAAGACCTCTGCGGAACAAACTGACCCCTGCAATTCACAACAGACGCAGACAATCGGAGGACAGTGTTGTCTCACCCAACCGACCTCGAGAGAACACCTTCTATGAGAGGATAGAAGAGGAAAACCACCAGTCACCAACGGTCAGGGACCAAAACCTCCGCCGCACATGAATGTCTCAAATGGTTTGGAGGGAGAAAAGAGCCCCTCCACGAACACCACTAGCCAATACTCCAGAGAGACATCCCATCACTCCACTACGAGAACCACAAGATGCCAACTTTGGTGCACAAAGATCCCTAGAAAGGAACCTGGCGAACTCAGACTTCCCATCTCTTCCAAGAATCCCTACCGCAGAGGAAGTGATACGAGACCTTGTTGATGTCTGTATACGGTATACTGATTGTGGTGACCCTGTAGAGAGCGAAGCAAGAAGGCAGAGAGTCCTTAATACTAATGCAGAGGGGTTAATGGAAAAAACTGCACAAGGTATCATAGAGGCTGCAACAAGAGAAGCTAACTTACAGACTTTTCTCCTCTCCAATGGACACCATGCACTGCCACCTTTGCAGTCTGATCCAATCCTGCTTCGGGGACCTGCTATGGCTATGGAACCCTCTGATGCACCAAAACGTAGAGGAAGACCACCAGGCATAAGGAAGCAACCACCAAAAAACAGGAATTTAACGGGAGTCTCACTCAAAAAACGCTCCTAAGCTGCTGCCTCTCCATCACCAGGGACCTCGAAAACATCCAGCAAACGCCCCCAGACAGTAATCAGAGGATCCACTGCGTCTTCAAGCAATGGAAGACCACACTCAAATCTAATCCCACCCAGCGTGAATAACCAGACGGATTTTCACAACCAAGGGCCTCCTCTTCCTTAGCGGTTTTGAGCTGGAACTGTTTTGGTTTAGGGAACCTCAAAACAGTCCAGAGATTAAAAGAGCTCCACAAGATGCATACACCAGATATCCTGTTCTTGATGGAGACAAAAAACCCTGATAACTTTGTGCTTAATGAGACCAAAGATCTTAACTATGACTCTCACTTCCTGGTCCCGCCTCATGGAATGGGAGGTGGAGGCTTAACACTCTTCTGGAATAGCTGCATTGATATAACAATTCTCAGCTCCTGCCACAACTTCATCGATACGATCACTAAGACAAAAGGACAACACTTCAATTGTACCTTCACGTATGGAGCCCCCGACGCTAGAAAACAGCAAGAAGTTTGGGATAAGCTCTCAACAATTCCTACATCCAGACCAGGTCCATGGTTCCTCACAGGCGATTTTAATGAGATCATTGCAAATACGGAGAAAATGGGAGGACCAGAGAGACCGGAGAGCAGTTTCGTACCGTTCAGGAGTTTTTTTATCTAGCTGTGATCTCTTTGACATCCCACACACAGGAAATTTCCTGTCTTGGAGAGGGAAAAGGAAGAAACATCTTGTACACTGCAGACTCGATAGGACCTTGGCAAATAGTGACTGGTCTGATTTATTCCCACACAGCAGAAGCCACTATCTGAGACTGGAACACTCATACCATCGTCCCCTCCTGACTATCTTTGATCCTACAAAAAAGAAACCGCGAAAACTATTCAGATACGATAGAAGACTTCGCACTAATCAGCAAGTCAAGGAGCTGGTGGAGACAACCTGGAACTCTTTTCCTAACTCTCAAGTGTCAGTCAAAATCTCACACTGCCGTAGGGCAATTGCTAATTGGAGCAGAACACAGTTCCTCAACAGTAAAGAAACAATTGAGAAGCTCAAGGCAGAGCTGGATACGGCTCTCTCAGCTCCCACTGCGGATGATGTTAATATTTCCTCCTTGAACCAATCTCTCCTTCAGGCGTACAGAGCAGAGGAGGAATATTGGAAGCAGAGAAGCAGACAGCTGTGGCTTACCCTTGGCGACAAAAACACAGGCTACTTCCACGCTGCCACAAAGATGAGACGAGCAAGGAATCGTATGTCAGTACTTGAGACGGGTGAGGGACAAGTTGTTTATGAAGAAGATCAAATGGTGGAAACTATCTCCAAATATTTCAAGGATATCTTTACCTCCTCTCATACTGACAGTGCTGTGACCGTCAGTCAAGCCCTCTCACGAAAGGTTACACCTGAGATGAATGATCAACTTATCCAGATCCCCTCAGCTGCTGAAGTAAAGGCTGGCATGTTTTCCATACATCCCGACAAAGCTCCAGGACCAGACGGTTTTTCGGCAAGCTTCTTTCAATCAAATTGGAGTGTAGTAGGCCCTGCGATCACCAAAGAGATTCAATCATTTTTCATATCAGGGAACCTACCCTCAACGATTAACTCAACACACATCCGCCTTATCCCCAAGATTCAAAGTCCAACACTGGTATCCGACTATAGGCCAATTGCCTTGTGTAACGTATACTACAAGGTGATCTCCAAGATATTATCCTTGCGACTAAAGGGGAAAATGGCCTATTCCTACCCAAACAATTTCAGTCGTGCCAAATACAACCCGAACAAACATCCAGTGCCAAATACGACCTGAACTACGTTATAATGCAAAAATACTACCTGGACTTTTTAAAAGGTGCCTAAACATACATTGACCGTAACATAAGTTAGTCAACCGTTAAAATGATAAAACAACGTCGTTTCAATTTCATTATTTTTTAAAAAATATGAACATTCCGGGATTCGAACCCGGGCCTTGCCACTATTTAAAACAGACATACTAACCACTAGCCTAAAGCAATTTTTTTAAATAATACTACAAATTTGCAATTATATATGTTTTTATACTTTTCATCTTCTCTAATTAAAAATTTGGTTATTATTATTTTTGATTCTTATTAATATATTAAAATATTTAATAAACTTATAAATACTAAAATATAAATAATAAAATATTTATAATTATACAAAATTAAATATATTTCATGTTTTGAAACTATTTACAAAATGTCCATATATAAATTATTTTAAAACTTGAATGTTAATTTCTTTTGTTTCTTAAAATTAATATAAGCTGAATATACTTAACCAAAATAAAATAAATTACCATTAATTTTTATTTTTAAAATAATTAATATATGGACATTTTGTAAATAGTTGAAAAACATGAAATATATTTAATTTTGTATGATTATAAATATTTTATTATTTATATTTTAATATAATATAAGTTTATTGAAGATATAATAATTACAAAATATGTTAATATATTTATAAGAATCAAAAAATAATAACAAAAGTTTTAAATAGAGAAGATTAAAAAGTATAGTAGTATATATAATTGCAAATTTGTAGTGTTATTTTTAAAAAAATTGTTTTAGTCTAGTGGTTGGTATGTCTGTTTTAAATAGTGGCACGGGTTCGAATCCCGGAATGTTCATATTTTAAAAAAATAATGAAATCGAAACGACGTTGTTTTATCATTTTAACGGTTGACTAACTTCTGTTACGGTCAATGTATGTTTAGGCACGTTTTAAAAAGTCCAGGTAGTATTTTTGCATTATAACGTAGTTCAGGTCGTATTTGGCACTGGATGTTTGTTCGGGTTGTATTTGGCACGATTGAAATTGTTTGGGTAGGAATAGGCCCTTTTCCCGCGACTAAAGCCTATACTACAGTTTGTTATTTCTGAGAATCAATCAGCCTTCATACCTGGTAGAGCCATCTCTGACAACGTCTTGATTACCCACGAGATCCTACACTATCTCAAAACGTCTTCAGCTGAGAAACATTGTTCCATGGCTGTCAAAACAGATATGAGTAAGGCTTATGATAGATTAGAGTGGAGCTTTATTAAAGAAGTGTTCTCACGCTTGGGTTTTCATAACATCTGGATTACATGGGTTATGGAGTGTATCTCCACGGTTTCCTACTCCTTCCTGATAAATGATTCAGTGCTCGACGAAGTTACCCCGGAACGCGGAATACGCCAAGGAGATCCATTGTCGCCATATATCTTCATTCTCTGCAGCGAGGTATTATCAGGGCTATGCTCAAAAGCTCAGCAAAGTGGTTCACTGGTGGGAGTAAAAGTTGCTACTAATAGCCCTAGAATTAATCACTTACTTTTTGCTGATGATACCATGTTCTTCACGCGCTCAGATGAGAGAAGCTGCACCAACCTCTTGAGAATACTCCAGGTTTATGAAGCAGCTTCTGGACAAAAAATTAATACGATGAAGTCCTCCATCACCTTCTCAACAAAGACATGCCATGCGGTTAAGCTAAGAGCAAAACAAAACCTCGCTATTGAAAAAGAAGGCGGAGCAGGAAAGTATTTGGGCTTACCGGAACATTTCGGTTACCGAAAGAAGGATTTGTTTGTCTCCATTGTTGATAGGATGCACCAACGTGCTATCTCTTGGTCCTCCAAGTGCCTATCTACAGCAGGCAAACTTGTACTCCTCCAATCTGTTCTAGCAGCCATCCCCTCCTTTCCTATGTCTTGTTTTCAAATACCAGCAAGCTTATGCAAGAAAATACAATCGGTAATGACACGCTTCTGGTGGGATTCAAATGATGGGAAAAAGAAAATGTGTTGGATCTCATGGGATAAACTAACACTACCTAAACATGAGGGGGGGACTGGGTCTAAAGGATATTCAGCTTTTCAATACAGCTCTTCTTGCCAAAATCCCCTGGAGATTGCTTACTAATCCTAATTGCTTACTAGCCAGGATTCTAATGGGCAAGTACTGTCAAAACGACAACGTACTCAGGGTACAGCCAGCCTCTTCTATCTCACACGGATGGAGGGGGATCATTGCAGGAAGAGATCTCCTCGTGAAACATCTAGGGAAGATTATTGGTGATGGAACCTCCACCAAGGTTTGGGGTGAACCATGGCTATCGACATCCTCCCCTATACTTTCTTTTGGTCCCATACAAGAAGACTTCACAGTTCTCTACGTTTCTGACCTGATTTTGAGAGGCTCGGGAGACTGGAACATTGATAAAATTCTAAGCATTCTCCCGGAGGTAGCAGACGAGATAATGACACTAAGACCAAGCCGTTTAGGAGCTGCTGATTCCTACATTTGGTACCCAACAGTGTCAGGTAATTACTCCACGAAGTCTGGATATGCGGCTGCAACCTCTCTTTTGCAGGAACGACCTTTACTTCCAATTGCAGTGTCAACTCTTGACTGGAAAAAGACAGTATGGAATGTCGCCACCTCCCCTAAGATCAAGCTCTTCCTCTGGAAGATACTGCACGAAGCTATCCGAACGGGAGATAACCTGCAAAAAAGAGAAGTTGTAATCAGTACAACTTGTGTACATTGTGGGGAAACCGAAACAATTGATCACCTTTTCTTACATTGTCCCTTTGCAGTTCAGGTCTGGAATTTAGTACCGCTAAGCACACCGTTTAATCCGTTGCTATACAATTCCTTTCCTGAAGCACTCACGGATTCTGGCAAGTGGATCTGTCTACCACCTATAGGGGTGAACAACGACATCTTCTCATGGGTCATTTGGAACCTGTGGACTTCCCGTAATCAACTTATCTTCGAAGCAAGGCACACCACTCCTACGAATGTCATCACAAATGCTATAACCTTGACTAAAGAGTGGGCGACTGCTCAACAAATGTTGTTTGTACCCGCCGATGAGACTACAAGGCTAGCTCAACCACCGATCCCACCCATCCCACCAAGGACGACTCTGTGCAATACATATGCGGCATGGAAGCCAATCACCAAGGAAGCAGGGCTAGGATGGCTTTCTCTCCACCGGAGGGTCCTCACCGGCAAGGTTTCCAATACCAATCACACGTCGAATCGGCTATTCAGGCGGAAGGTTTGGCTATCCGTGCGGCTCTCTCCCACGCCATTCATCTTGGCTTCACTAAGGTCTGGTTTCGATCAGACTCCCTTGGGCTCGTTAGAGCTAACGCGTCGATCACAAAACCGAAATCTCTCCACAGAATTTTATCGGATATCGATGCTCTATCCTCTTCGTTTTCTTTTTGCTGTTTCTCCTTTATTCATAAGGAACAGAATGGGCCTGCTGACCAGGTTGCCAAGTCTGCTCTTTGTAACAAAACCTCTTCTTGGGCCTGAACCCATTTTCTATATAATCCTTTGGTTGTTCAAAAAAAAATCTCTCTCTCTCTTTCTGTTAGCAGTACACAGACATCGTTCGTTCTTCGATCCCCGATTCAGAGATTTAAGGCGACAACGGCCTTTCTTCCGCTGCTTAATCTGTAATCATGGTGAGTAATGACGATCCATCTCTCTTTGATCCTCTTCAGATCTCGAGTGAATCAATCCGCTACGATTCGAGATCTCGCTTTCATCTTTGTATAATCTGAGTCGTGTAATAGCAGATCGAATATTCCGATTCGTTTTGTATAATCTGAAATGGAGTGTATTTTTTTTTTGAATGATCTGTAGTTTATATATTTACGATCTAGTGCTGACTACTGGTTTCTTTCTTTTTGTTGAAAACAGCCTCTCAGACTCGAGATTAAGGTATTTGACAACTTTATTTTTTTTTTAGATCATTCCTTCTGGTTTTGTGATCCACTATGTGTTTTAGTGATTTGTTTTTTTTTTCCTGGATCAGAAAAAGTTAGCTCAAAGGTCTGAGAGAGTGAAATCTGTGGATCTGCATCCCACAGAACCATGGTAATTTTCAAGCTTTTCAATTTTATAGTTTTTTTGTTTTTTACATTTATTCACTGCTACTCATGATTGGAACCTGATTAATATCACACTTTATTTCCTGCAGGATTTTAGCAAGTTTGTATTCTGGAACCTTGTGCATTTGGAACTACCAGACACAGGTGTGTGTGTGAATCACTTGATTGTATTTATCTGTTTTTCAGTGAACAATTTGTGAATTGGATTGACTAAAAGTGTAACAGAAAGATATATATATATTCTTCTGTATGCTATGCGGGTTTTGCAGTGTTATGATAGATTTTCTTTTACTGTTTCTTATGATTCTTCAAACTATTCCTATCTGATGAATGATGATTCTCAGGTGATGGCTAAATCTTTCGAGGTGACCGATTTACCAGGTATTTTCATTTCGGTCTTTTGCTTCTTTAGTTATAGCGTTTTGAGTTTTACTACTTTCTTGTTGTATGAACTATGTATCTTGTTTACTTTGTTATTTTACTTAGTTCTTGTATTATGACATTGCAGTTCGGTCAGCCAAGTTTATTGCACGAAAGCAGTGGGTTGTGGCTGGAGCTGATGATCTGTATATCCGTGTGTACAATTACAATACCATGGACAAGGTTAAAGTGTTTGAGGCTCATTCAGACTACATCAGATGTGTGGCTGTTCATCCAACCCTTCCATATGTTCTGTCATCTTCTGATGATATGCTCATTAAGCTTTGGGACTGGGAAAAGGGTTGGGCGTGCACTCAGATATTCGAGGGACACTCGCACTATGTGATGCAAGTCACATTTAATCCAAAAGACACCAACACTTTTGCCAGTGCATCACTTGATCGTACTATAAAGGTTTTGAAATGGTCTATGGCTTAGTCCGGACGCTTCTCAAAAATTTTAGCTCACTCTTTGTTTACATGCTTGTTCATCTTCAGATCTGGAATCTTGGTTCTCCAGACCCAAATTTTACATTGGATGCCCATCAGAAAGGAGTCAATTGTGTGGATTATTTCACTGGTGGTGACAAGCCCTATCTAATTACCGGTTCTGATGATCACACTGCTAAGGTCTGCTTCATGTTCACTTCTCTGTTAGATGCTANTCACTCTTTGTTTACATGCTTGTTCATCTTCAGATCTGGAATCTTGGTTCTCCAGACCCAAATTTTACATTGGATGCCCATCAGAAAGGAGTCAATTGTGTGGATTATTTCACTGGTGGTGACAAGCCCTATCTAATTACCGGTTCTGATGATCACACTGCTAAGGTCTGCTTCATGTTCACTTCTCTGTTAGATGCTACATTGCTACGAAGATTATGTGCTTTCAGGTTATTTACTAGTTTAATTTCGGGAATCAGGTATGGGACTATCAAACAAAAAGTTGTGTCCAGACCCTGGACGGGCACACACACAACGTATCTGCAGTATGTTTCCATCCAGAGCTTCCAATTATAATCACAGGTTCTGAAGATGGCACCGTTCGCATTTGGCATGCAACTACGTACAGGTATCATCATATGAACTTTTTGTTTGTTAAACTTTTGATGATTTAATGCTTTTTGTATGCCTGCCTAAGCTATGTTTAGTTAGGCTTCATTCTTGTGCATTTTTATGCTACCAATATCTTATGTTTACTTTTCCTTCCTTTTGTAATCCAAACTTACTAATGTCTGTTTTTTTCTTGCAGGCTAGAGAACACATTAAATTATGGCCTCGAGAGAGTTTGGGCCATTGGTTACGTTAAAAGTTCGCGCCGGTAAGTTTTTGGTTTTTTGCTCCATCTGATTAATAAATGATGCTTGTCAGAATTTTTCCGAGAGTAAAATGTTCTCTTGTGTTGATAGTAAAACCCCTGTGGCGTTTTTCTTCTGGCGTTTATTTATTGAAACCCTTGTGGTTGTTTTTCTAGTCCGTACTGTGAGGATTTGTAAAGATTAGGGTTCTGAACTCTACTTGTTTTAATACTACGGAACCATAAACCTTGTGTTCTCACTTCACAGGGTTGTTATCGGATATGATGAAGGAACCATCATGGTTAAACTGGGACGAGAAGTTCCTGTTGCTAGCATGGACAATACTGGAAAAATCATATGGGCTAAGCATAATGAAATTCAAACTGCGAACATCAAAAGTATTGGTGCAGATTACGAGGTATACGCCGTACTTGTTTCTCTTATACTGNTGTGTTCTCACTTCACAGGGTTGTTATCGGATATGATGAAGGAACCATCATGGTTAAACTGGGACGAGAAGTTCCTGTTGCTAGCATGGACAATACTGGAAAAATCATATGGGCTAAGCATAATGAAATTCAAACTGCGAACATCAAAAGTATTGGTGCAGATTACGAGGTATACGCCGTACTTGTTTCTCTTATACTGGGCTAGAGGATGATCTATTTGTTTATTTGTTTGCCTGATGGTATTCTGCTTTTCTTCTCTACCTTAGGTTACTGATGGAGAGAGGTTGCCCTTGGCTGTTAAAGAACTGGGAACCTGTGATCTATATCCACAAGTGAGTGCTATTATATAGTTTATTTGGGCAAATAAAAAATCTGCACTCGGTCCAATGATTTCATGATGTTTTGGCCATCGTCAAGCCGTGAATATATATCTGTTCTTGACTTATTTGTGTCTCTTACCTGGATATTCTGAATCTCAGAGCTTGAAGCACAATCCGAATGGGAGATTTGTCGTAGTTTGTGGAGACGGGGAGTATATAATCTATACGGCTTTGGCTTGGAGAAATAGGTCATTTGGTTCTGGACTGGAATTTGTCTGGTCGTCTGAGGGTGAGTGTGCGGTTAGAGAAAGCTCATCAAAGATTAAGACATTTAGCAAAAATTTCCAGGTTCGTATTTGCCTTCTGTCTGCTCTAAGATATTCTGTTAGAGCATGGTTATTATTTTTACTTGTCTAGGAGATCACTATTTTCGGATCTCGCTCATTCGCAAAAGATGATTTCAGGAAAAGAGAAGTATCCGTCCTACTTTCTCAGCTGAGAAGATCTTTGGAGGAACCTTGTTAGCTATGTGTTCAAATGATTTCATCTGCTTTTATGATTGGGCTGAATGTAGGCTTATTCAACGTATTGACGTCACTGTAAAGGTATCCCAGATAACTGCTCAGTTTGTTGTGAGAAGTTTACTTCAAGACATTTGATATAGTTGAAGCTAATGTCCTTACCATTAGTTGGAGGTTGTCCTCGTTTGTTTCTTCTCTAATTCTTACTGTTCCCATGTAACGTTTGCAGAATCTTTATTGGGCTGACAGTGGTGACTTAGTAGCCATTGCTAGTGACACGTCATTCTACATCTTGAAGTACAACGTGAGGATCCTATCCAACGAACACTTTTATTCTGTGAATTTCGCTATGCCATTCTTGGCTATCCAAGTGCTTACTACGGTGTTCCTGTTTTACAGCGTGACTTAGTTTCCTCACATTTCGATAGTGGAAGATCTACTGAGGAAGAAGGTGTCGAGGATGCTTTTGAAGTTCTTCATGAGAATGATGAACGTGTTAGGACAGGTCTATGGGTTGGTGACTGTTTCATTTACAACAACTCTTCTTCAAAGCTTAACTATTGTGTCGGAGGCGAGGTATTATGCATATCTCTTGGTTACTTAGTTTGACCATTGTTATGAAAATTGTTTTGATGATAGTTGCTAACATCTTAATACTTAGGTAACCACAATGTATCATTTGGACCGGCCAATGTATTTGTTGGGATATCTTGCAAGTCAAAGTCGGGTCTTCTTGGTAGACAAAGAATTCAAGTAAGTGCCTTAATTTGGTATGTTTATTTCAGATTGGATTAGACGTTTCTGAGGTCTCTTCTCCTGTTTTTTTGTGGGGATGCAGTGTAATAGGATACACCTTACTGCTAAGCCTGATTGAGTACAAGACTCTTGTGATGCGAGGTGATCTCGACAAAGCCAGTGAAATCTTACCAACAATTCCTAAAGATCAGCATAATAGGTACTTGTTATCAATTATTATATAAACTTTTGTGTATATACACTTCATTCTTTGTTAAGCTTAATCTCTTGTTGCATTATATGTCATCTGTAATGTTAATAGTTTAATTACTCCTTCGCTGAACACCTATCAGTGGCTGTTTTGTGGACATTTCTCTTTGTTTATTTTGGAAAATTTTCCAATTGTCAGTGTTGCTCATTTCTTGGAGTCACGAGGAATGATTGAAGAAGCTTTAGAAATTGCCACAGATCCTGACTACAGATTTGAGTTGGCCATACAACTGGGCAGACTTGAGATTGCGCAGGTGTGATATAATGTGTGATGATTAAGATGCTTTGTTACTTTTGTAATGGTGATATATTAATGTGTTTTCGATTAAATGGTTGTAGGAAATCGCTGTAGAAGTACAAAGTGAGTCTAAATGGAAGCAATTAGGGGAGTTGGCGATGTCATCTGGGAAGGTAAATGATACATCAGTTGATCCAAAGTATATATTTTATTCAAAAAAGTGGGAGTAGAGAGCACTATAATTTTTAGAGTAGCAAATTTATCTATTTCCTGTCTCCTGGATTTGTCTCTCGTGTGCGGATTTCCAACTAACTCTTTTGTGTTTTCATTTCATCATGCCAGCTCCAATTGGCAGAGGAGTGCATGAAGTATGCTATGGATCTGAGTGGTTTGTTACTGCTTTATTCTTCTCTGGGAGATGCTGAAGGTGTGTCAAAACTCGCAACACTTGCGAAAGAGCAAGGGAAGAACAATGTTGCCTTTCTTTGCCTTTTCATGCTCGGTAAATTGGAAGATTGTCTGGACTTATTGGTGGAGAGGTAATACATTAGTAGTATTGACTTGGAAAATCAATACTAGTGTGGCTTTGGTTATCTGTGTGACAGTACTATCTTTCTTTCAGCAACCGAATACCAGAAGCTGCTCTAATGGCAAGATCATATCTTCCAAGCAAAGTATCTGAGATAGTAGCTCTTTGGAGGAAAGATCTCAGCAAGGTTATTTTTATATCTTTATTGTTAGTGTGCTGTTTGGGAATTGAGGAGGAGATATGTTGACAATTTTCACTTTTACAGATAAATTCAAAAGCAGCAGAATCTTTGGCTGATCCTGAGGAGTACTCAAATCTGTTTGATGATTGGCAAGTTGCTCTCTCTGTCGAAGCAAGAGCTGCAGAAACAAGGTAAGCAAGCAGCGTATCATTCTTTACACTGATAGTTCCCCGTGTGAGTGAGATGCTTAGACCTCTCTTATAATAAACTATTCTTCATGTACAGGGGAGTTTATACAGCTGCAGAAAGTTATCCTAGTCATGCGGATAGATCTTCAATGACCTTGGTGGAAGCCTTTAGAAACTTGCAAGTTGAGGAAGAGGAATCACTTGAAAATGGAGATATGGATCACGAGGTGGCCAATTTTCTTTTCCAACTAAGTGACAGTCGTTCACATTATGCTGTGTAATGTGTTAACCAACTAATTTTTTAAAAACTTTTTAGGAGGTGGTAGCAGAAGAAACCGGAGATGACGAAAAGAATGAGGATGAGGATGTTGAGGAACATCATCATGAAGAACAAGAAGAAGAAGGAGTCGTTGTTGATGGTGACTCTACCGATGGAGCAGTGCTTGTTAACGGAAGTGAGGCTGAAGAAGAGTGGGGTACGAATAATGAAGGAAACCCATCAGCCTAATGATAGCAAGTTGGGTCAAGGCTGAATTGTTTTTTGTCTTTCCTTGATCGTATGAATTCATTTGCGTTTCATAGTAACCTTTAGGAAGATATAATACCAGGTTTTTTTTTTTTTTAAACTGAGTATCTGTTTCACTTTTGTTTATGGCGAGGTACATCATCTCTGGTTTGAATATTTCTTCTCTTTGTGTGTATTTTTGCAGTGCTTACACCACGTCAGTAGAGTTTGCCAGCAACCATGGAGATGTGGCAACTTTCTTTCTTTCTGAGGATTCGTATGGGTCAGATATTCGTAGCAGCCTTTGATTAAAAGGGAACTGGTAGTGTGTTTGTTTATTTGCACTGAGAGGGAGATTCGTATTATTACATGGTTTTGTTTTTGGGTCAGATATTCGGAGCAGCCTTTGATTAAAAGAGAACTGGTAGTGTGTTTGTTTATTTTGCACTGAGAGGAAGATTCGTATTATTACATGGTTTTGTTTTTGTTTCTCTTACAAATACTTATCAAGTTTCAACCTCCACCTTCAACTATCAATCTTCATGTAATAGATAATTATTTTGGATATATATTAAGAATTGAGATCATGTTCAATACATGTTCTTATTAAAAAATTTGAATGTTTCGGGTTCTATCCGATATCCATTTAATTTCGGGTTTGGTTCGGATAATATCCATAACCCGAAATGCCACAAAACAAGATCCATTTGGTATTTAACTCGGGTTCGGATCGGTTTGGATTCATTTTTATCGGATCGGGTTCGGTTCGGATTTTTGAGTCCGGTTTATTTGCCCAACGCTAATTCATGCCATTGGTCTTAATTCATATATGAGCTTGGTCAATAAAAATAAAAATAAAATCTAATCCATAATGAAAATAAATTTGAAGATAGTAATTTAGTTGTGGCCCATTTTAATTGTAAGTTTATAACCGAATAATTTAAACTATTAATTTCATTTAATTCTCTTCTCATTTTAATGTGTTTTTGAACTTAGTTTCATTATTATTTTTGTTTCTTTAAATAATATATTTGTTTTTTAAATTCTCAATTTTTTTTAACTTTATATAGAAAAGCTTTCACATTTTAGTGTTTACTTTGCCAACTAAGCGAAATAAAGTTACAATAAAAGAAAAACACAATCTCTTGGTTTATAAACACAATCTCTTGGTTTATAAGTAAAGACTAATCTTATTTAAACAAAACACATCAATGTCAATCCTAAATAACATATGAATCTATAATATAAAAACATAAAAATAAAATTTATCGCCCTTTCAAAAGTTAAAATAATATGATTATAAAAATAAACATCCGCGCAGGCGCGCAGATCAAAAGCTAGTAATTGGGTTAATAGTTAAAACTCATGTCTAATAAGAAGTTTGAAGATTATTTCAAGTTGCATTGGAAAGGATCTCCAAAATAATTCATTTAAAGGATTTGGTCTTTACTTTAGAGGATATATACGGATACAATTTCTTTTTGGAATTTAAAGCACCTACAATAGCCAATCACTAAATTTGTATAAAAACTATTACAAGAAAATTTGATCAATAAAATCAGCCCACGAAATCAAATTACCGGCCTGCAAACATTTGGTAGATAACTATTTGATGTAATAGAGACCGTAATTGTCCCACAAATGCCTCGGTTAAGGTGTTTGACAGTCACACATTTTTTTACAAACATTAGTTCATAAATTTGAATCCGATACTATGAACGTTTAACATTTATATTGCAACTTATAAAAATATTTTATTAGATTTTGATGCAGTTATAAGTTGGCTGGGTTGAGCTAATGGTGTAATTGTGATTATATCTAATGAATCTCAGTGATGGGAGTGGGTGTCTCTAAATAATTCTTTATAAGCCTTCTCCAAAACCATGACATCTTTATAATTGCTGTATTTTTGTAGGCCAAACAAAAATGTATGTAATAGTTTAGTTGATTTTTGATGACTACCACAAGTCAATTCATCATCTGAAAGAATGAAAAAAAAAAATCATGTGGTCGAGTGGTTAGTGCTTGTACTACTGAATGTATCAAATTCCACGTTTCACATCTCAGAATATATATTCAAGGATTTTTTTGAAACACTTATTATTATTCAAGTTTCTTAGTGTTATTTATCGAAAAAATGTTTCTTGGTGTTTTTTGTTCATTTCATCGTGTGCATCTGTATGTCAAATTCAGACATCACATAAAATAAATTGAGTAAAAATATCCAACTACACTAAGTACAAAGAATACTAGATCTTCGAGCCACTATGCAAATTCAAAACTATAAAGGTTAGGCTGGCATATTATCAATTTTATCACAATTTTAAAATTATGTCATGTTTTATAAACATTCTAGTTAAAAAAAAAAGATAGTCGCATATTCTATTTAATGTTAAAAATGAGAAGTTAAACTTGAGAAATCTTTTAGGATTAAAATCGCAGTACTTAATTCACTGTCAGATCTGAAAAATCATCGTTTGGCACTAAATTATGAAATCACATTTAGGTATCAAAACACTGTGAACTTTTATCTTTCTGTCAAATTGACTAGTCCATTTTTCTCAACAAAAAGAAAATCCACTTAACATTTATAGAATTTTTTTTTACAAAATTTGCTAAAAACAACTTGGACTATCCTTCAAAAATATGAAGTTAGTTGTGGCACTAAATTGTGAAATTTTGTTTTGATACTCAATTTTAGAATCTATTTTCACTGAATTTATTAAAAAAAAAAAAACAGAATTTTAGTAACAAAACAATATGAAATTGTGTTTTCAATTCCTGCAAATTTTTTGAAATTACATTTTTCTTAATTATATTTATTTTAAATGAAATGAGGAATCATAATTCTTGTAAAATAAATAATTTTTGCTGTTAAACTGAAGTGAACTGAAGACCAATTCCAAAAACATTACTTTCAAACTTTAGTTTCGAAAACATTATTTTCAAACACATTCTGTAGTGAACTGAAGACCAATTCCAAAAACATTATTTTCAAACACATTCTGTAGTGAACTGAAGACCAATTCTAAAATCATTATTTAAAAACTTTAGTTTCGAAAACATTATTACAAACTTCCAAGGAAAACTAGAGATTTCAAACTATTGCAACTAATTTTTTGGTATGGCCACGTTTTTCCCTCTTCTCCTAGTTGTTAAAACTAAGTAACTAAAAAATGATTTTGTCACATTTTCCTTATTTCTCAATGGTTCTAACAAATTCCAAAACATGTTAGCTCTTTTGTCAAACCCAGCCTTCGTTTGTTTTATAGGGAGAATATTCAATTTTCTTTAAACTGAAATAGTTTGTGAGATATTATCCATGTTTCAGAAATGTCATTTTAACATTTTTTTCTTCTTACAACAAAGAGTGTTAAACCTTTTAAAAATTAAAATATATTTTAAAGAGATTTGTTAATAGTATATATTTTTATTATTTTGACTAATATTTAAGAAAAAAAGAAATTATTTATTTTAAATTACATTTAACAATATATATGTAATTTATTTAAAATTGGAATCTTATAAAAAAATTTCTATTTATTTTGGTTAAATGTATTAAATCAATTTGTATAAAACTACTAAGAAAATTCATATAAAATTGTATAGTTATTAAAAATTACAAACAATAATTATAAAATTTGCCGATATCTTAACACTAAACCCTAAACTCTAATCCTAAACCCTAAATATATTTTAACCCTAAACTCTAATCATTTAAAGAAAATATTTTAACACTAAACCCTAAACTCTAATCCTAAACCCTAAATCCCTTGGTAAATCATAAACCTTTGGATAAATCTTATAGTGTATTAAAAATTTAGTGTTTATGATTTATCCAAGGATTAAGGGTTTAGGATTAGAGTTTAGGGTTTAGTGTTTATGATTTACCCAAGGGTTTAGGGTTTAGGATTATAACTTAGGGTTTAGTGCTTTAGTGTTAAAATAATTTTCTTAAAGAATTTTTTTATAAAAGTTATCCAAAAGTTTATGATTTATCCCAAGGTTTAGGGTTTATGATTAGAGTTTAGGGTTTAGTGTTAAAACTTTTTTTAATTTTTTTTGTTTTTATTAATTATTGTTATTTTTTATTTTTTTGTATTTTTATTTTTAAAAACATAATATAATTTAACAAGATTTTGTTTCCTTTTTAAAAAGATATCAAATATGAAATAATGTAATCTTATTGGATGGTGAACCTAGAAGTTCATCATATGGAATGAACCCAAGAATATCTCCTTGGTTTTTACTTTGTAATTAGATGAATCAGAAATTTAAGACAGCAAAGATCTCTGTAAAGTATAACCTCAACGTGAAAGCTTGCCATATATATACTTATAAATTTTTACACACAAACAAGTAGTTTATATTCATATACAAGAAGCAAATGATTGTGATATAAAATAACAATTCTTATAAGATCTTATGTTTATTCTTCTTTTATGTATGCACAAATCACATACATTATTGTTTTCACATACATTGTTTTAGCTAGCTAAAAGTCTTCTCAGTTGGTTTAGGAATCAACCTTGTAAGAATAGATTATCTTGTCCATGCAATCTCGTCCACGTAATTCCATCCACACAATCTCGTCCACGAATTGTTATCCATGAAAATTCTTTGATGAACCTTAAAAATTACCTAACCTATGACTTATTTATATATATATATATATATATATATATATATATATATATATTTGCTATCCACATCTCTTCATAAAATAGATAAAATAGATGGTCATCTATAAAACTTTGTCTACAAGCATCCATCCACAAAATCTTTTTTAAACTACATATCTTATCCACCAAAAAATATACATATACATCACAAAATATGTATTTTCATCCACAAGATCACGTCCACAACAGACAGTTCTCAACATACACTTACTAACAAACCTACACATCACGAACACGCTTATGTTCTTTTTGCCTATCAAAACATATATCCACATAAAAATTGTCCACTATGTTAAAAACTAAAGCTAACTGTTTTGAAACAATAGAGGAGCTTTCGATTTTCACAGCTTTTGTTTTCTCAAAATTAATTACACTCACCAACTTTTCTTTTAACCGTTAGATATATTTTTATTATAGCAAAATCTAAAAACTCTAAACAGTTCACTTTAACCAACACACCAATAAAAAATATAAAAAAATATTACAACCAACTCTCAAACCAAGTTAAATAAATCGTTGCTTTCTTATAATCAACTAAGGTCATTATAGTCTCAAACATGCTGAGCCGTACAATTAAAGTGCTCTAAAATCAAAATGTGTCTTCAAACGTAAAAACAACATGAAATGTGTCTTTTTAGGTAACGTTCTCAAGAAACAAGCACGTGTTTTGTTTGATCTAAAGTTTCAACGTAACTTAAAAATGAACACACGCCTGTGGAGACGGCGCTGAAAGCAAACTTAATATACACACTGACAGAACCCTATATAAGCATAACCTCTCCTTCCCTTCTTCTTCATCAATTCCTTCACCATTGTCTTTAGATAAAGAGAGAGAGAGAGAAACACAAAATGGTGAAGTTTGAGAGGGTTCCTTTGCTGTTGGGGTTAGTTCTGGTTCTAACTCTGGTCGGAGCTCCGACCAAAGCCGATGGACCTGTTTGTCGTCACGCTGAGAAATTTAGCAGAGCTAGCTTTCCTGAAGGATTCCTTTGGGGAACTGCAACAGCAGCATTTCAGGTCCATCTTTTACATTTCTTTCAAAAGAATATGCATTTTTCCACATATTTAACAATATTAAGTTTTGGTAATACATATGCATCGTATCCACTTCTCGTAATTTAAAACCAAGGATTGTTTTTTATTTTTTTTTAATATAAGAATTTACCACATATTAACTAACAGAAATTGCATAGAAAATGTCAAACATGTATTTTGTTGAAACACACAATTATTTTAATATTTTTACTAGATTTTGACCCGCGCAACCGCGCGGGTGTTTGTTTTTGTTTATAGTTATATAAACATTTTGTTTTCACTTGTAAATTAGTATATATTATAGTAATCACATATTTACGATATGTATAGTAAATGTTTTTCAAACATAATAATATTATATAATAAATGTTTTAATCAAATAGATTGTTTCAAATTTTCTATATTATACATGACTTTCAAACATGTGTTTGTTTCTTCTTCTATATTTTATTGTTTGTTAGATTAGTATTTCATTTTTAGATAAAGTAATATAAATAGAGCTTGATTAAATATTAGTGNTAATATTATATAATAAATGTTTTAATCAAATAGATTGTTTCAAATTTTCTATATTATACATGACTTTCAAACATGTGTTTGTTTCTTCTTCTATATTTTATTGTTTGTTAGATTAGTATTTCATTTTTAGATAAAGTAATATAAATAGAGCTTGATTAAATATTAGTGTAATTTAATTTGCAAATATAATATAAACTTCGAAGAAATTTTTGCTAAAAACTAAACTTATAGCTTCATAAATTAATATTATAAAAAGTTTATTAAAAAGGAATTTTTTAAACATTTTTTTTTTTAAACAATACAATTTTAAAAATTTTCATCGAAATAAATTTATCTAATATATATAACGTGTAAATTTTGTTAAGGTATATAAATATTACATATTAATAATCTGTGATTTTTGTTAATATATTCTGGATGCATTTAACTATTATTGACATATTTCCTTATAAATAATAGAAGATTCCTAAATTTATATCTATTGACATATTTTGCGCGACTAAGTTGGAAGGTGTGAGGTAATTTACCAAAACAAAATTGTTAAGCATATTATAAGATATAATAATGATAATATTATTAGAGAGTTAATGTAACATAACTTTCTAGTAATAGTCCATTTTTAAAAAAATCACACATGAAATCAAGTCATGACTTCTGTTTTAATATATAAGATATTTTGAAATAACGGAGTATGTGTTATGTTTTCTTTTCCGTTTTAAATATATGGTTATTAATTTCTTTGTTATTATGTTGAAATATAGGTTGAAGGAGCTGTTGATGAAGGTTGCAGAGGTCCAAGCATGTGGGACACTTTCACTAAGAAATACCCAGGTACGTATATTTTTTCTCCTCGTTATATGGATATGTAAATGTTTATATAATTTGAACACATTTAATTTAAAGAGAATGTTGAAAATGAAACAAATATCCAGCTAGATGTGAAAATCATAGTGCTGATGTCGCTGTTGATTTCTACCATCGTTACAAGGTGATACATTATCATCTCTTCTTCCCTTCTTATGCTTTAAATAACTTTTTGATGGTTAATATTTAGCTAATAAAATGAATTTCAACAGGAAGACATTAAGTTAATGAGAGACCTCAACACTGATGCTTTCAGACTTTCTATTGCGTGGCCTAGAATTTTCCCCCGTAAGTTTTTCTTCAATGAATTAATATGTTTGTGGTTGTTATCGTTACAAATGGTTAAAAGTATAACAGATGGAAGAATGTCTAAGGGGATAAGCAAACAAGGAGTCCAATTTTACCACGACCTCATCGATGAGCTTCTCAAAAACAGTAATCTTTTCACTTACAAACACAACATTAAAGAAAAATAATATTTGTGTTTTAAAACAAATTATTTAATTAGTTAACTCTTACAGTCATTTGTTTTGTTTTTGGAAATTTAGAGATAACTCCACTAGTAACAGTCTTTCACTGGGATACTCCTCAAGACTTAGAAGATGAATACGGTGGTTTCTTGAGTGGTAACATTGTGTAAGTTTTTGTTTCATGTATATAAACAGATTTTCTTGATAATTATATAAATAACTTTGTGGTTCTAACAACTCAATAACTATATATTATTAATAAATACAGGAAGGATTTTACGGAGTATGCAAACTTTACTTTCCACGAATACGGAGACAAAGTGAAAAACTGGATCACATTCAATGAGCCATGGGTGTTTAGTCGTGCCGGTTACGACATCGGTAAAAAAGCTCCGGGACGTTGTTCACCGTACATCGGAGATAAATGTGAAGATGGACGGTCAGGATTCGAAGCTTATCAAGTCAGTCACAACTTGCTCTTAGCTCATGCTTATTCCGTTAAAGCCTTCAGAGAGTGCAAACAGGTTTATCTTAAACTACACGATTCTCATCTGTTTTTTTCTTAGGTTTTAAAAAATCATTTATAAACATTATTCCAAAAACTTAACTTTTATTTTTGTCCAAATTTATAGTGTGCTGGAGGTAAAATTGGAATTGCACACAGTCCAGCATGGGTCGAACCAGCCGACCTTCATGATGCTGGAACCAGCATTGATCGTCTGCTTGATTTCATGCTTGGATGGTAAAATAATACTCTTAACAATATAAATTCACACTAGCTAAATTCTAATAAAACTTACGTGATCCAGGCATTTGCATCCAACAACTTACGGAGATTATCCACAGACGATGAAGGATCGCATTGGTCATAGATTGCCAAAGTTCTCAGAAGCTGAAAAGAAAATGCTAAAAAATTCTGCAGATTTTGTTGGAATGAATTATTATACTTCACAGTTTGCAGTTAATGTGAAGACCGAAAATATGAAGGAGGTAAGTTGGACGGCGGATTCTCTTGTTCACTTGGAAAGTAAGTACTCAAATTTTTTCTTATTAAGTTTTCAAATTATCTTTATTGCTCTAATTAATATTGATAGCCTTGCTTAATTAACCAGCCAAGAATGTGGATAAATACGAGATTGGTAGCCAGGTAAATGAATTATTCTTTTTATTATTAATATATATATATATCACTTACTTTTCTTTACAAGTACTTTAGATCATCTTTAATTGAGATTCTTAGTTTCGGCTAAAAGACGGTTTTTAGTTTTTCTTAAATTATTTTTAAAATAAGAAATATTAGAACCGTCTCTTAATTGAAAAGTGTTAAAAAAGAATTGTCAAATCATAAATTAAGAATCCCAACTAAAAGAACGAGGTTAATCATGCCTTTATAAGTTTATGATATTAATATTATTTCTATTAGCCTGCTGGTGGTAAACTGCCTGTGTATGCAAGAGGAATGAGAGAGCTTTTGAAGTATATCAAGAACAATTATGGAGACCCAGAAATTATGATCACGGAGAATGGTTAGAGAAAAATGTTCAAAACTCATTTACAAAAATCTGTTTCCATTATATCAAAAAACTCGATATTTGATCGTTTTTTCTCTCTTTAAGGTTATGGAGAGAACCTTGGTGACAATCAAAACAATGTAGAAGCCGGGACAAATGATTACAACAGGAAGTATTATCTTCAGAGGCATCTCTTGAGTTTATACGAAGCCATTTGGTAAGCAAAAATATTCAACTCAAACAGAAAACTAATCAAAACACTGTATAATGAATAAATAATCGAATGAATATGATTGTTTTCTGTAGCGAAGACAAGGTGAACGTTACGGGATATTACGTGTGGTCTTTGATGGACAACTTTGAGTGGCAAGATGGATACAAGGCGAGGTTCGGGCTTTACTACATCGATTTCCTCAACAATTTGACTCGTCACCAGAAAATTTCGGGCAAATGGTATTCCGATTTCCTTAAGCCTGGATTCCCAACTTCCAAGATCGTGAGGGAAGAACTCTAGATCAAGAATCCATATCCTGCATCCTCCGAAAAATAAAATGCATTGCGAGAGATCTATTCTTGAGGAATAATATCATTTTGTGTGTTCTACGGATCATGTTTATCGTTTTTTATATCTGGGATCTCTTTCGATGTTAGCCAGACTTAAGTATGAGTTGTTAAAGTTGTCATTGTATTAATAAAATGTTTTTAGCAAAAAATAAATAAATAAAATAAGAAATTGTTGCTTACGTCAACATAATTGACAATTACATGTTGTTAAAACAACATTATAAATCTGCAGGAAATGCTTGAACGAAAATAATTGATAACATATCTCTATAATATTATTTGAGAAGTCACTTTCTTATATGTCGCGCTCACGTTAACTTTTACGCTGATTGATTACTATGATATCCCTAATGAATTAAAAAAATACATTTAAATATAATTATTTCGCTTTACAAATAACAATATAAAATAAAAATTAAAAAATTATAAAGTTTACAAAACTATTTAAAAACGAAAATATAAGTATATCCTTTTAAAAAATTTCCAAATAACAATATAAAATAAAAAAGGAAACATTTATAAAGTTTAAAAAACTATTTAAAACGAAAATATAAGTATATACAAATATGGTTTCATAAAAAAAAGGAAAGTTCACAAAATAGCAATATTTAATTTAAATATATTTTAAATAACATAAAATATACTTTTCAAGTAATACAATACTTTATATCTATATCTTCTTAGATAAAAAAATTATATTTGTATATAATGTGATTCCATAAAAAAAAGTACACACAATTAATCTTGATATTAGAAAAAGAAATATTTTTTTCGTTTAAATTTTTTTTTTAACAATAAATATATATATTTTCAAAGTAATTTTTTTTGTATATATCTACCTATTTTATTAGATGATTTCATAAAATAATTAAGTAACATAAACTGATATAGGTTTAATTGACAAATTATTTTATAATTAGTCTTGAATTTTTTTTTTTTTCATTTTAGTATATTTATTTGACTATAATATCTTATAATTACATTAAAAAATATAAATTCTATTTTACTTATATAACATAATTTCTCCAAAACAATAACATCTTTTACTGCATATTAAGAGATATTAAAAAAAACATAAAATAAATTTTAATAATAAACACTTTTTGATCAAATAACTAAAATTATTTTAAAATATCATAACACTATATAATTTAACGAAATAGATTTACTATATTTTAATAGTTAAAATTATATGTTTTCTTAATTAATCTTTTGATTTTTAATTTTCTGCTTCTATGTTTGTGCAAGTTAATATAACCATAATCAAAACACTTAAGCAATCAGAATCCTTATTTTAAAAAAATTTTAAACTAAATTTCAGCTTACCATCCAATCAATCTAAATATTTTAAATATTGCTATGTGTTCATAAGCTTCCAAAAATTTATTAGTTACTTATGTATGTAATTTAGAACCAGACAGTTTATTTTTTATTTTTTTCTTTCTAAGCACAAAAAATCTTAAGTTATACATAATCTTACTAGATATACTTATATTTCTAAGATAACAATCGGCATAAATGCAAATCAGACAATTAATCAAAAATTTGATATATTTAAAATAAAAAAATTATAGTTGAATTCAGATAAATAGATAGAATCTAATATATCCAAATGATAACTAAATCAATCGCAAAAAAAATTAAACCGACGAACTATAACATTTCTAAAATTATATATATAATTAAATTAAAAAATTAATATAATATTATTAATATAAATTATACCTACGATTATAAATTAATTTAAAATTTAAAGTAAATATCAATCAATTATAATAATATATTTATTTTCTAAATATTTATATCCGTGCATGAGCACGGGAAAATCACCTAGTATATATATATATATATATATATATATATAAGATATTTTCATTTTCAAGAACTACTGTATATATATATATATATATATATATATATATCAATTTACTAATACTATATAAGTTGGGAAATGTACATTAATATTTTATTTCATTCATACTATAAAGTTGACAAAAATGCAAAAACTCTAATAGTAAAATGTGAGATTTTAAATGATATGTATTAAAATTATCAATTTCCTCTATTTAAACATGATAATTATAAGAGATTATAGTGTTATTAACCTTGATATTTTAAAATATACCGTCATTTGAGAATATTATAAATAATAAACTTTAAGAAATTTCTTGTAATATTATGTCTTGGTGGGATTTCTTAATAAAATATAATTATTAAAATTCTTACAACCTCTTCATCTAAAATTAAGTTCACTACAAATCAAAACTTTATAATTATATTGTCGAATATGTCTTAGATGTTTTATTAGTCTTATTGACGGTCTAACTATTCTATTTCTATATACTGCTCCCTTCCATTTTAATATAAGACATATTTTAGTTTTTTCACACATATTAATAAAATACATAATAAATATATAGGTTTTTTTGAAATGATCATTTTCCTATAAATCTAAATAATGAAAATCCAATAAGTACAATTAAATTTTTTGGAAGTTATAATTAATTATTATTATTTAATAAAATATACCTTAAAAATCTTAAAAATGAATTTTTTTGAAATTATTTTTTTTCTTAAACATGTAACATTATGAAAGGAAGGAATAGTTTAAGTTATACCACATATCCCTGAGTCTCAAATATTTTTTTATCGTGAATTTTTATACAATCAATAGGACACGTTGTTATGGCGACTTAGTTTTTAGTATGTAAAAGTAGGTGTTTTTTTGCTGTAAATAGTTTTTATATCATAAATCAAAATTTTGATATAATTCTATATTTATTGTATTATATTTGTATTAAACGATTTATCAATTTGAAAATAACTTTAATTAAGTTAATATTCGTTGTTTAAGTTTCATTAGATAGGTTTTTATATATGGTTTTTTGTAAGTTTGAGTTTTGTTCATAAATGATGTGGCATTTTTATCTACGGCGTCATCGACCGTGGGAATTCATTCGCCGGAGTCTGGAATCGGTGGTGAGGAATGTTTTCAATTAAATTATAGTAGTTATTAAAATGTAAGAGAAATTACATATTCATTTAATAAATAATGAAAATAATTAATTTTTGTTGTTTTTTATTTTATCTCACATACAAATTTTTTGAAAATATATATTAGGAAATATGTGCAATGATTTAACTTTTTGAGCTCTTAATCTATATTATTCAAGCCTCATTAAGCCATCCAATAGGCAGCTACGTGGAATTTTTTTTTTTTTCTGTTCATTTTTGGATTTATTTTTTATTATTTTTGAGTTGAACTATATTATAATAGGATAGTTTTAAGGTTCTTTAAGCCATCCGCGTAGGTAACCGTGTGAGACTTTTTTTTTTATTGTTCATTTTGGATTCATTTTTAACTATTTTGGGTTCGAACATGTTAAGATTTAGGGTTTTATCTAACTATTTTGATCTTTAAAACAATAAGCCCAAAAAAACATAAAAACCTTATAAACAAAAAGCCCATATGATAATAATCCAAATAAAAAAAAATCAAAAATACATGCTAGCTATGTGGTTTGAACCCACAATCTTGCATACTTAATTAAATACCTTATACCACTTGGCTAAAGTGTATTTCATTATCATCTTACAAAGACTATGGATGTCTAAAAAATAGCTATGTGACCCACAAAACTGCTGACGTGGCGCGCTGTGTAGCCTAAAAAGTGTACTATTATAATATAGATTTGTGAGGATAATCATTGCGGGACATTACGATACAATTACTGTGCTTTGATTCCTTTTCATTCTGAATGCATTAGACCATCTCGAATAAAGTTTTAAATAGTCATATGTGCGTATATATACATTGTATATACATATATAACTATGGAACTACAAAATAGTGTAGAATTCTGTTTTGAAAATTCTAAAAAAAATATTTTTGGAACTTTTAAAGGGGAGTTTTACACTATTTTGTAGGCCTCATTGTAGGATATATATGGAAATATGACTATGTAAATATCTTGTGTAGAAAGCCCTACGTGTAACTACTATATATTGTGTACCAATTCATTATAATGAGATCATCCAGTCATAACTCTTATATGGTATCAGAGCAACGATACCTAAAACTTTAGCCGCCACCAAAATTTTTTTTTTCTATCGTCTTCTTCAAAACTCATGGCTAACTCTCCTGCATCTGAGACAATCAACGTCTCTGAAAATCAATCCATCCTCAACGTTAACATGCATAATGTTACGAAATTGACTTCCACTAATTATATTATGTGGAATCGACAAGTCCTTGCCCTATTTGATGGGTATGATCTCTCTGGACATCTTGATGGCTCCGTCATCGTTCCTCCCCCGACGCTCACTACTGATGGCCAGATCGTCGCGAATCCGGCGTATCTCGTCTGGAAGAGACAAGATCGTCTCATCTACTCAGCATTACTTGGCGCGATAACAACGTCCCTACAGCCGCTTCTCTCTGCAGCCAACACAGCGTCTGACATATGGACAACCTTGCAGTCCACGTATGCGAAACCTAGTCGCGCTCATTTCAAGCAACTCAAACAACAACTCAAAGTTTGGAAGAAAGAGTCCAAAACAATTGATGAGTATGTTCAAGGTTTGATCACACGCTTCGATCAGATTGCTCTGCTTGGAAAGCCCCTAGATCACGAGGACCAAATTCGAATATGTAATTGAAGGGCTTCCAGAAGAGTACAAACCAGTGGTTGACCAGATCGAGAGTCGTGATACTCCTCCTACCATCATAGAGATACATGAACGACTCTTGAATCACGAGGTTAAACTGCAGACTCAACTCACGGTGACCTCTCCAGCACCGATCTCAGCTAATCTTGCGGCCAATAACCAAAGTCGCAACAACTACCGAAACAACACTCGCAATGGAGGCAAAAACAACAACAACCGAGGCCCCCACCGCAACTCTCAAACCTGGCAGCAGCAACAGAGTTTTTCTCAACCTCAACAGGGTTACTCTTCACGACCTGAGCAAACACAAGGTCGTGGATATCAAGGGCGTTGTCAATTATGTGGAATCTATGGACACAGCGCTCAACGATGTACTCAACTGAATATGTATGGCTCCTCTGCTTCATCGCACAATGCGGCTCCTTGGAAACCACGAGCTAACCTTGCTGCTGCACTTCACTACAATCCTAACAACTGGATTCTCGATAG
The DNA here is from genome assembly GCA_932364175.1 of Eruca vesicaria subsp. sativa. NCBI lineage: Eukaryota > Viridiplantae > Streptophyta > Magnoliopsida > Brassicales > Brassicaceae > Eruca > Eruca vesicaria. The sequence continues at coordinate 40,433 of CAKOAT010936265.1, forward strand.
CGGTGCTACCCACCATCTCACGACAGACCTGAGTAATCTGTCCCTTCACCAGCAGTACAATGGAGGCGAGGAGGTCACTATAGCCGACGGTTCCGGACTCCCCATTTTGCACACTGGTTCAGCTTTTCTTCCCACTAAAACTAATCCCTTACACCTTCGTGATGTTTTATTTGTACCTAACCTACAGAAAAATCTTGTGTCTGTTTATCGATTATGTAATGCTAATCGTGTATCTGTTGAATTCTTTTCGGCTCACTTTCAGGTGAAGGATCTCAGCACGGGGGCGCGGTTACTCCAAGGCAAAACTAAGAACGAGCTCTACGAGTGGCCACTTCCTCCACCCTCAACCACGTCCACCTTCTTTGCCTCACCCTCACCAAATACAACCACCTCATCATGGCATTCAAGACTTGGCCACCCTTCAAGCTCTATTTTAAAAACTATTGTTTCTTGTTATTCTCTTCCAGTTTCAGATTCTTTTCAAACACTGTCTTCTTGTTCTGATGCCTTATGAATAAAACGCACAAGTTGCCTTTTCAAACCAACACCCTTCACTCTAAAAAGCCTCTCGAAATTCTTTATTCTGATGTCTGGACATCCCCTCTCTTATCTCATGACCACTACAAATACTATGTTATCTTTGTGGATCATTTCACACGATACACTTGGTTATATCCACTAAAGACCAAAGCAGCGGTCCGAGAAACGTTCATTGCCTTCAAAATCTTGGTTGAGAACCGGTTCCAAACAAAGATCATTACTTTATATTCTGATAATGGTGGAGAATTCATCGGCTTGCGTCCTTTTCTTGCTGCACACGGAATCTCTCACCTCACCTCTCCTCCTCACACTCCCGAGCATAATGGAGTCTCCGAAAGAAAACATCGACATATTGTTGAGACGGGTCTCACATTACTCGGAAAATCAGCAGTCCGAAGACATACTGGCCCTATGCGTTTGTAACTGCCGTTTATCTAATCAACCGCATGCCAACACCCGTTCTTAGCAACACATCGCCATATCAGAAGCTGTTTGGACAACCGCCAAACTACCTAAAACTCCGAGTCTTTGGTTCCCTCTGCTTCCCTTGGCTGCGACCTTACGCGCAGAATAAGCTCAGTGATCGCTCGCGACCATGTGTCTTTGTTGGATACTCATTAACACAAAGTGCTTACTTGTGTTTGGACACTGCTACTGGTACTCTATTCACCTCTCGTCATGTCCAATTTATGGAGAATACCTTCCCTTTTCGTACTACTCCTAAGACATCAGACACAGTTTCTACCCCACCACCTGAACAACCATCAACACCTACGCCTTCTGCTACCATCGTCCCACACCGGTCACTCGTTCCAGCTCGTTCGGCTGCGC
>CAKOAT010936265.1:50671-116913 GCA_932364175.1 Eruca vesicaria subsp. sativa
TACTAATTAAAATGGATGAGATATCCGTAAATATTCGTAAATATCCGCAAATATCTATTTATTTTCCGGATATCCGTTTTTCCGGATATCCGTATTTTTTCGAAGCAAAGCAAATACCAAAATTAGATATCCGTAACATTCGAAGCAAATCACAAATACCTTAAAAAACCCGGATATCCGATCCGTGCCCACCCCTACACATAACCACGTAAATCTCTTATATGGCCCAAGTTTGGAAAGCTGAAGGGCATTTGAAAATGTACGTCTATAAATTCACTAGCCTCTTCACATATATAACATTGATTATCACATCTCATTCTTTTTCGTGTACAAAACTAAGTGATAATATTTCTTTGATATATTTATATATATATACTAGGTGGTTTCCTGCACCATGTGCAGAAATAAAAGTTTTAAAAATAAAATTTAATTAATTTTTAAATTTATTATTTTATTACATTATTAATTTTACATTAATTGTATGTAAAAATTAAGAGAAAATAAACAGTTATTTAAATATATGACAGTTCTCTCAAATAGAACTTTTTTAATTTTTTCACAAAAATTGATCTTAAAACTAAATGACCAAAACAACATTTTTTATTTTGAAAATTTCAATTTTTTTTTAGAAAAAAATTGTAATCCTATCCCAAAACTCCACTCCTCAACTTTAAATAAAAATGTTTACGATTAGTTAACCCAAAGGATATAAGTGTATATTTACTTATTTTTGATAAAACATTTAAATCTATCTTGGTCATTTTTATTTTAAGGAATATATTTGCGATTAAAAATTTTTTTTAGGTCTATCTTAAAAAAATTTCTTAAATTTATATTTAATAATATATATGTATCTTTTATCTTTTGGTTAAATTATATTAAATCAGATTCTATACTATTAAGAGAAAATTTGGTTAGATATATAATTATCAAAATATAAAACTAAATAATATTTCTAAAATTTATAGATGTTATAAATAAAGCTAATGGTATTGAGATTAGAAAATTTTATTTTTTAAAAAAACTTCATAAAATTTTGAAAAAAATATTAATAAAAATATATAATTATAAAAATACACTTAAAAATATTTCAATATTTGTAATATTATTATATTTATATTTCTACTATTATATTATTTATTATCTTAATGATAATTTATGAGTTCTTTTTCTTATCACTATTTTAATACAAATTTTTGTTTAATCAAACATAAAAAGTAATATAAAAATATTTTTGTTTATTTTAAATTATATTTAAGAATATGCATGTATATATTTTAAATTATAATCTTAGATAATTTTTTATCTATTTATTTTAATTAAATAAATTTGTAGAAAATTTTCTATTTATCAAAAATTAAAATTAGACAATATTCATTAAATTTTAAAACATATAATAATTAAATAATTTTACGATCAAATTTTAATAATATTCAAAAAATTTATACATTTTTGCAATTTTTGTAATAAAATTGTATAGTTTTAAAATATATAATTAAATGATATTTTCGAAATTTTTGATGCCATATTGGTATATATATTTATTTTAATGATGATTTATTAGTTATTACCATATTTTAAAAATATTTCCAAAAAAATAAATCGACATTAAATGTAATATATGAGTTGTTACCATATTTTATAAAGTTTTCTAAAAATATATATTAACATTAAATGTAATTGTCTATGTCATATTTAATCATATGCCATGTCATCAATTCTAGTAGACATGTCATCATTTTTTTGTGAAACTGATTCTTGAGAGGACATGTGGCAAAATCACTTTACAAATAATGTATAGGGGATATATATATATATTAATAAGATTTCACATACATATGTTGTTGTCAGGAAGAAAAAAAAAACTAATTTTACATCAGTTTAAATTTTCGTACACACCATATGAGTTCTCTAGAAGAGCCATGAGAAAAATATGAAAGCCACGTTTAAGTTAGTTACAACTGCTTTCTTTTAAAAAACGTTTCCACAGCCTTATGTTTCTTCAAGCTTTAGTGCACTGTTTATTTCGTTGTTGTAATGAAAATCTCCGCTATGAGGATGCCTTTTCTTGCTCTGTGTTTGTCTCTGTGTCTTGTTCTTTCGAGTTTCCATGGCGTTTCTTGTCAGGTAAGCACCAAAAGAAAAGTGTTTTTTCTTTTTCTTTCAACCTTAAGAAAAGTGGCAGAACTAACTTAAACATTTGGTAATATTCTTAGGATGATGTTGCTGCTAGTAGGTTGAGTCATCTGGATCTAATCGAACGTGAATACCAAGGTAAGGGTAAACTCAGAAATCATCAAAAGTGTGCTTCTTTTCTGGTTTCTTGAATTACCTGTTTTCTTGATTTGCAGATAGTGTCAAAACTCTTCAAGGCAAGGAAGATCAGTGTAAGAACTCTCTCTGTGTCTCTTCCTTGTCTTTTTTTTTCTTGAATCTGTTTTGTTCTTTGTGACAGCTTCTGCTTTTGTGTTTGTGTTTCTGTGGGTGTGTTTTCAGCTGCAAGTGTTCAGAGTGAGAACCAGAAGAACACTACAGTGACTGATAAGAACACTATTTCTCTGTCTCTGTCAGAAGAATCTGAGGGTGCTACTTTCAGTGATTCAGTTGATAACTCAACCCAGGTTTGGATTATGATTTAGATGATGAATCTGCCTAAGAGATTTTTGCAAAGTTAGTTTATTGTAGACTTAAGGTACGTTTTTGTCTGCTCTTGTCCTTAGGTTGGAGTTGTGAGTGATGAAAGTGTTAAACGTTCGAGTCTGTTGGATGAAATAGAACTTGAATTTGAAGGTATTTAAGATCTTGCTCTCTCATAGTGACTGTGTTTATGGTTAAAGGTTGAATCAAGAAAGACCACTTAAAGTCAAATCTATGCTTACTTAGAAAGTGATTAATTTTATCATCTATCTTGATAAACTGCAGCTCATCTCAATGGTCTTAACCAAGATGTAGCAGGTGATGTTAAGGCTGAATCCAAAGATGATGAAGAATTGTGTATGAAAAACTCCCTCTTCTAAACTAGTTTTATGAATTCTCTTCAAGAGTTTTTTTTTTCTTTTGCTGAGATAGTTGTTGTGTGTGTCTTGTTTCAGCTGCTCAGAGACAAAAGATGTTGGAAGACATCGAACGCGATTTTGAAGGTATCTCAGAGATGCTATCTATTAACTTGTAGTTAGTTCCTATAAGCCTCACTTATAACTTTGTCTTCTATTGCTTCTCTTACGTGCAGCTGCTTCAGCAAGTCTGAAACAAATAAAGAGTGATGAACTAAGTGAAGGAAATGATGAGGAACAATGTACCAAACTCTTCCTCTCTTACCCTTTTTTGTGTGACTCAATTGTATTCTTCTCTAAGGAAGCATTCTTGTCTTTGTTACAGCGGCAAAGAGACAAAGTTTGCTGGAAGAGATTGAACGCGAATTCGAAAGTATATTCTCTTTGAGACCTGTCTTCAGATAACTCTTCTTTTTTTTGGTGCGTTGAGTCTTGAAATCTAAAAGAGTCTGTTTTTGTGTTCTGTTTCATTTCCTAACTTGTAGCCGCAACAAAAGATCTTGAACAACTAAAGGTTAATGACTTCACTGAGGACAAATATGATGAAGAACAATGTAATAAACCTGTTCACTCTCTGATTGCTCTGACTCTTTGTGTCTGCTTGAGCATTTTGTAAATGGTTTTGGGTGTGTTGTTACAGCTGCAAAGAGAAAAAGCATGCTTGAAGCTATTGAACGCGAGTTTGAAGGTTTTCTTGAGACACCATTACTTTTGTGTCATCTAAGAATGTCATCTAAGAGTTGTTATGTGTGCTTCCTACTTGCAGCTGCTGTTGAAGGTCTTGAAGAGCTAAAGGTTTCTGATACTACTGGAGAAGAAGAATGTAAAGCCTCATCATCCCTTTTATTTTTCTCTAATCCGTTGTCTAAAGCTCCTTCTATGTCTTGTTTCAGCTGCAAAGAGACTGGGTATGTTGGAAGAGATTGAACGTGAATTCGAAGGTATACATTACTCATTAAATGTCTTAAAAAGGTTTTTATGTTTCACCAGAAAGTTTTGTGTTTACTTGAGAATATGTTTATGTGTGTTTTTGTCCCATAGCTGCTACAAAAAGTCTTGAACAACTCAAGGTTAATGATTCAACCGGGAACAAAGTTGAAGAAGAACAAGGTTTAACTACCTTTGTCCTCTCTTATTCAATAGTTTCCTTTTACTGCATGTGGTCTTCTTAATCATATTGATCTTCCTGTGAAAACAGCTGTAAAGAGACAAAGTATGTTAGAAGAGATCGAACGCGATTTCCAAGGTACCTTCCACACAACATCTATTGGGTGTTAGCTAGTTCATATCACAGCCTCTAGTGTTATCTGACAGTCTTGTCTCTTCATTTTATACTTACAGCTGCTACAGAGAGCCTTAAGCAACTTCAAGTTGATGGTTCCAGTGAAGACACAGAACAAAGTAAAGCATTCTTCTCTTCTCTTTAAGTTCTGTTTGAACTTCCCTCCAAGTGTAATCTGAGAAGAGTTTTGATGTATTGTTACCAGCTGCAAAGAGGCAAAGTATGTTGGATGAGATTGAACGTGAATTTGAAGGTTATCTTTCATATCAATTGTAATAAAAGTATGTTAGACCCAAACATGAAGAATGTTAGTCTAAGAATGTGTTTACTTGCAGCTGCTACACGTGATCTTAAACAACTAAATGATTTCACTGAAGGAGATGCTGATGATGAACTATGTAAGTATCTTTGCTTTCTCTCATAAGATATTCTAAGACTTATGTTTCCTTTATGTTTCCTTTGTCACAGCTGCAAAGAGAGACAGTGTGTTGGAAGAAATGGAACGTGAATTCGAAGGTAACATTTACATTCATCTTCTAAGTCTCTGTGTTTCATCCTAAGAATCAACTTCTCTCTTGTACTTTTGTAGCTGCTACAAAAAAACTAAGACTCAATGGTTTCACTCAAGGCAATGACAATGAAAAAGAATGTAAGGACAAAATAACCAAACTCTTCTTCTCTATTTTAGTTTACTGATTCCTTTTCTTGTATCCTAAGAAAAAGAGTAACTTATCTCTTGTTACAGCTGCAAAGAGAAAGAGTATGCTTGAAGAGATCGAACGTGAATTTGAAGGTATCTCAAACATATCATTATCTTTCTAAATAGGCTCAATCTTCAACCTGTTCAATGTTCTTCTTGCAGCTGCTGTTGGAGGTCTTAAACAGATCAAAGATGGTGATTCCAAGAACACTGAAGAACAATGTAAACTCTCTTATCCCTTTTCCTTCTCTTTGCATCTTACTCATGAAAATTTTGAAACTCTGTATCAGCAGCTAAGAGAAATATAGTGTTGGAAGAGATCGAACGCGAATTCGAAGGTACTTCAAGATTATATTAGTACTCTCTGCTAAGCAAAGACAGTGTTTGATTTCCACTTTCTTGTTATGCAGAAGCTCGAAGTGGCTTTACCTCAAATGCTAATAAAGAAGGATGTAAGACACAACCAAAAAAAACTCTTTTAACTCTTCTGTTTCCCTGATTGTCTTAGCCAGTTTTCTAAGACAGTTCATGTCCTCACAGCTGCAAAGAAACAGAGTGGTTCAATTACATTAGAGTCTCTTGGAGTAGCACAGTCAGGTGTATGTGGCTGTTTTAATCAAGACAAAGCTGGTTTAAAGCCAGATGAAGAAGCTTCAATCGCTATATCAACAAAATATAGCATAGAAGAGATCCTCTCTGAAGAATCTTCACTCCAGGTTTTGTTTTCTGACCTCTTCTTGAGCTGCAAGAAAAGAATAACAGTAACAATTAATCTAAAAAGTCTCTGACTCCTGTTTTTTTAAATGATTTTTGCAGGGGACAGAGACTTCTTCTAGTCTCACTAAGTCTTTGACTCAACTAGTTGAGAATCACAGGAAAGAAAAGGAATCTCACAGTGCACACAGAGTTCTCACCTCATCCACAAGTGAATCAGCATCCACATCAGAGACTGTAGAGAGCCTTAGAGCAAAACTGAAAGAGCTTAGTGTCTTAACCGCTAGTCAGCTCGTGGCACGTCAAGACTTTGATAGCATTCTCGTTATGGCTGCAACTTTCGAAGAGCTAAGCTCAGCTCCCATCAGTTACATTTCCAGGTTAGCTAAATACAGAAACGTCATAAAAGAAGGGCTTGAAGCTTCTGAGAGAGTCCACATGGCAAAGGCAAGAGCCACAATGCTCAAAGAGACTGCTAAGGAGAAGCAGATCTTCGTGGACGCTAACTTCAAGGAAGCTAAAAAGCTTGCTCAAAGAGGAGACGCATTGTACGTTAAAATCTTTGCGATCAAGAAACTGTTGAAGAAGCTTGAAACTGAGAGAGAATCTGTTGATGGAAAGTTTAAGGAGATTGTGAAAGGTCTTTCTCATCTTCTTGTTGATTCTTCTGAGGCCTATGAGGAGTATCATGGAGCTGTAAGGAAGGCTAAAGACGAGCAAGCTGCTGAGGAGTTTGCTAGAGAGGCAACGGAGAGTGCACAGATCATATGGGTTAAGTTTCTTAGTTCTCTTTAGAGAACAGTTGAGATTCTTGGTTGTCTTTAAAGCAAGTCTTGAGCTCTTGTTGGTTATTGTTCTGTATTTTCTGTTTATGTTCTGTTTCAGACTTTGTGTGTTGGTTATATCAGGTGAGAGAGATTGGGAGGTAGAGAGGGGAAAACAAATAATGTTTCATTTCTGATTTCTAATAAAATAAGCTTCCAATAATTCATAAATGTTGTAGTTTGCTTTTATCATAAATATCAACTATGTACTATTACACTTACAAACTCTCAACTATCAATCATCAGTGAATAAAATCATGTTGAAATTGAAGAACACCAAAACCAAAACCAGATTCTTACAAAAGAAAAAAAGAATTGTGTGAATCAAATAACATAATTTATCTATTCTTGTTTCTGAAGATCTTTCTCTTATGAAAGAATCTCTGAGCCGTTTTTTTTGTTGAAGAGTGGAATACCTTCAAGATAAGCCATTTTCTCCTTAGATTCATTCATCAGCATCTCCACAACCTCAGACATTGTTGGTCTCTTCTCTGGCTCACTCTGAGCACACATAAGCCCTATCAAAACCACCCTTTTCAGCTCCTTGTCCACATACTTCCCATTCAGCCTCTGATCCACAATTTCACCATACTTCTTCTCGTAAACCAGAGGTAAAACCCATTCCGTAATACCCCGTTTCATTGTTTGGTTTAGCCTCTCTACAGGTCTCTTACCAGTAACCAGTTCCAGCAAAAGAACACCAAAACTATAAACATCTCCTGAAGATGATTCTCTACCTGATTCAACACACTCTGGTGAGAGATAGCCAATGTTTTTAGTTTTAGTAGCTCCATCTTCCTCTGGCATCAGCTTACCATATCCAAAATCAGTAATACGAGCTTCAAACTCAGAGTCTAGCAGCACATTGCTTGCTCTCACATCTCCATGGACTACTCTAGGTGTTGCATGATGATGTAAGTAGGCTATAGCCTGAGCAGAGGTTACTGCGATATTCATCCTCCTGGTCCAATCAAGAAGCGACTCAGATGAATGAAGATGAGAGACCAAGCTCAAATTTGGCATGTACTCATATACAATGAGCCGTTCTTGTCCTTCTGCACAGTAGCCTCGTGCACTCAACAGATTCTTGTGGCGAATACCACCTAGAAGGTTGACTTCTACAGCAAAATTTATCTCTTCTCTGCAGCTACTCTGTGCCTTTAATCTCTTGACTGCAATCTACAGAACAACAACAACAACAACAACAATAAGAACAATGATACCACGGCAAGAACAGGCTTCTACAGATCAAGCAAGTTCAAGATAAGGTCATTACTTGAGATCCATCAGGTAGCTGACCCCAATAGACACTACCAAAACGACCTTCACCGAGTTTGTTGTCATAATTAAAACTGTTTGTGGCTGCTTGAAGTTCCTTTGGTGTGAACTCCCTCCATGATGGCTCAGTCTTCTTCACCTTCTTTTTCCTGTGTGAGTTTATGACATCAAAGTCAAACAAAACATTAGTTTCTCTGAATGTTCCCTTCTGAAACTGAAGCTAATCCAACAGTAGAACACTAAAGAAGAGATTTTTGAACATGAATAGGCTTCTGAACCTTAAAGACTTGATATAAAACTCAAAAAGGAAGAAACTTTTGGAAGAACCCATCAAAGATAAACCCAATACTTACCCATCAGATCTTTTTCCACAACATAAACAACTGAAAAATCGCATCTTTGAACAAACCCACAAACTAAAACTATCTTCTTTGGTGGGTAGACTCTTCCTCGTTGACGCAGAGAAGCAAAGGTAACGCCTTTATTCCGTGGAGAATGTAACAGTAAAGCAAAGGAAACTCCTTTGGTACTCAAACTCCGTTTTTATGACCTTTACTTCTTGAAGAAGAGAAACATATATTTTTAGTATCAAATCTTTTTGGCTTTGAATTTGGTTCTGTCTTAGCTGTTTTAGTTTTAAAATATAATATACTAGTTTATAAAAAATGGAAGTTAATATGGGTGTGAATGATTGTGCATATGGACATAAATTTATGATTATTTATTTATATTATTATTTTAAATAAAGTAGGTATTATTTTTTTATTAAATTTAAAGTTTTGCTTTTCATAACCTGTTGATGATGATGAATCATGACAGCTAATCAAATTTTGTTTAGTCTCCGTGGTGAAAATCTGCAATTAAAAATTGCCAACAAATCTAGCAGTTTTTAAACAACTGTAATTAATTACAAATTTCTATTGTATGTGAAGATCTTTAGATTTAATGTATGTGAAGATCTTAGATACAGGGAAGTTTGTTTGCTGAATTAGATTAAAAATATATGAAAGATATGATATACACTTAGTAAAAGCTTACTAAGAGAATATAATATCATTATGTACGCACCAGAGGTTCTGGGGACTGAGATTCCTGGCAGTAAATTATAAACTGAATCAAAGGTCGACCCTGGAGCATCGGCATCTATGCCTTTCACACGGTTTAACAGACAGACACACCTTTCGGGTAAGATTCACCAACGTATCTCTCTGTAATGGGCAAAACAAACTTATCACTATATTATTATATTTAGCGGAGGTCCCAAGAGACGTTTCAAAGTGCTTATAATATTTCCATCTGCTACTGAAATATATGAAACAAACAAATTTGTCTATCTCAGGAATCAGCTATAACATCTTACAAAGTGCTTCTCATCTGCAGCCATAAGAACATTCAGAAGTGATAATAACTAAAGTCTCCAGCTATATATGTGTAAAATCATACATGAATTCCTCAATATACGAAGATGGAAGTTCTTCATCACTTGCGTTTGTACAAATCTGGTAATAGAAAAGAGATGCAAGGTTAGACCTGGATTCAAAGATCACGACTAAGCATAAATACAATTCAGTAATAGAACATGTTTAACGTGATCAAGGCAACATGGGCAGTTTTTGGATCAAAGCAGTAAGTTTCATTGTAAGATGAAACAATCACCTGAGACAACAACAAATGGTACATTTTCAAGAACATGCAGGACATAGAAGTTTTGCAAGTCACTTAAAAAATATGGCGTAACAATCTTGCAAACCTGTACCACACCTGTACAGAAATTTAAGTACTTGTGGACAAGAGAGGTGGGAAAGAACGGAGACCAAGTAAGGTAGGATGAGTTTTGGTAGCTGAAATATGACCTTCAAGATACTACTTATAGAGGCAGATACATGTGGGATTGCTGTAACATTACTATCATTCTCAATCTGGTAAAGTGCATGCTGATCAATGATGGGTAAGGTAATAACAGAAAACCATCATATGAATAAGAATGAAATTGAGACGGCCCAAAATCTCGGTCAACCAGATGATTGATGGCAGCTTGAATCAAATCGACCATAAAGGTGGTCTATTGATAGATATTTCCAGGAACTGACTTGATAACCTGAAACAAATGCAAAACGAATGAGATGCTGATAATAATGAAAAATATAAGACAGTAAACAGAAAGGATATCATGGAATCAGGCTGCTGGTCATGTGACACTCTCAGCCTGATCAGTGAATGATTGAAGTGATCGAGATGGGATCGATACGGAGCTAGCTTGCTGGTGTGACACTCTCAAGCTTGTTGAACGGATGGGATGGACTGATGAATGGATTGAGGACGCCACAAAGCTCTGTGGAAGGATGCTTTGATGAGTCAGGATGCTCTGGAGCTGCTTTTGACAACACTTTAAAGACTTAGTTAATAGTTTTCATAAAACTACAAATGTTACAAAAAAGGAGATAAAACTAGTAAAAAAAGCTGTATTTTCATTCATAAAAGTTCAAGGATGATTTACAAATATGAAATACTGAGCTTATATAGGCTTGACTAAGACAAACTCTAACAGCCTAAAAATGATAAAAGGAAACAAAATAACTCGAACTTAAAGTTTTAGAAGCAAAGCTTTGATGGCTCAAAAGAATATAGTCGTTAGCTTGATTTATGCTTTGTTCTAAAAGAGAAACTTGTGGAGACTTGTATTTTCTGGACGTGACCATGATCTTCAAGCCTTCCTGAATTACTCTTTTGTCTTAATAGAACGGAATATGACCGTTGATCTTAGGCAAGAATCTGTAGAAACTCCTTTAAGGCATTTAGTGTAGGTAATGTCGGATAAGGAAAGTGAATGGAAAGAAAGATCCGCTGATCCCAATGGTGCTGGTGAAGCTTGGCTGCTAGGGACGTAAATATTATTTTCTGGATGGTGAAGATGATCTTCTGGCTTCCATAAAAAGGTTTGGGTCAACATATAAGTTATTCATTTATCATAAGATGATCTCCTGGCTTCCATAAATGTTCTTGTTAAAATGTTTAAATTTACTAGATCGTTTTTCCGCGCTACGCGCAGATAATTACTTTTAAAAATTCATAATTTATTTTCTTATGTGAATATAAAATAATCCATATTTTTATATGTGTTGTTTATAACATTTCTATTTTTTGAAATGAATGAATAATTTATTAAATTGTTGTTATGATCCGAAATTTTTTTTTCTTACATATTTATGTTATTATGAAAATATAATATTAATATCAACATCACATATATTTTGCTATATCTTTTTCAAAATAAAATAATATATATATATATTGCTATATCTGTTATTTATATCATGTTTATGTTTTTATTTATATGTTATTTAATCTTGTATGAAATATTATATTACAATTGAAATAAGTAAAGCTAATTTAAATACTCATTGCTTTAAATAAAACAACTTTTTAAAAAGTTGTATGTGTTAAATACACTGAAATTCTAGGAAAATATTATTATTTCCTATTATAGTCATAAACAGAAAAAAATATCTTACAATCTAGCTAAAGTTAAAATATTATTATGGATTAAAAGTCAGTGTAAACATAATAAAAATATGTATATATTTTATTTAACTCGTAGATCTTTAGTTATTGTAAATGAATATATGGTTTATTTTTATTTCTAATTATATAATTTTAGTCATAATTTTTATAAATTTTCTTTTAGTTTAATATATATATCCGCTTCAACACAAACACGTATCATGTTCCTAATTCTGAATACTTCCAATTATTAAGTTTATAACAATGTAAAATTAAATCAAAGCTTTCTCTCTCTAGGGATTTTTCTCTCTAGAGCAAAGGTTTCTTTTCTTGGTTATCTCAACAAGAAAAGCACACTTTTTAGCCTTAATCATTACGCTTTCTGAATCTGTTCTTCCTCAATCCCTTCCTTGATATCCTAAACAAGCTACAAACTCTGCGTATTCCATTTTCTTATCAAACACGAAAGTTCTAAACCCTTCGTTTTCCTTCTTAACACTTCTATTTAAACAGCTATCTCGAAAACCTTCTTCATTACCTCTCTTAATCCTTAAATCATGTCTTCTGAAATGGACAAAGCTCTCCTATCTCTCTCTCTAAACGATGATGACGACTCCCCTTTCAACCTCCCCAATCTCCCACAATACTTTGCCACAGAAAGGAATGCATGCAGCCTCATCGGTCGCCTCCTCAACCCGGAGAAGCAGAATCTAGCCAATCTGATCCTAGAAATGCCGAGGAAATGGCCGCGTCCGTGGAATCGCCCTCACCAGTGAGAGATTTCAATTCATCTTTATGCATGCACATGATCTTTATGATGTTCTTGAGAAAGGCATGCATACCTTTGATGACTGGGGTCTTGCGATAGAGAAATGGGTAGAAAATCCACCGATCACTTACCTCCAATCTGTTTCTATCTGGGTCAGAATCAGCAATATACCGGTCAACCACTACACAAAAGAAGCGATTACGGAGCTAGGTGAACTCATAGGCCATGTCCTGATCGTGGCTTTCGATCCAGAGAAATCACAAAGGCAACACTACGTTCGAGTCAAGATCCGTATTGAAGTCACCAAGCCCTTGAAGAAATCAAGAATCCTCAATCTCCCTGGTGGTGGCCAGACTACTATCTTTTACTTCTACGAGAGGGTTCAAAAGAGATGCACCCACTGCCAACGTCTGACGCATGCAAAGGAAAGATGTCCTCTCTGGTTGAATCTCAACATGCAGGCGTCTTCCTCATCTCGATCTGCTATTACAACTCCTTTGAAGCAAAAGCCTCAACTCTCAGAAGACGATCCTCTTTTTGGAGTGTTACGTGAAGATCAAGTTGGCAATCATCCCCTCTCAGGAAGACCTCGTATTGCGCCTGAAGTTCTTCAGGAAATGCGTAACTACCTTCTCGCTTCAACTCAAGAAGATCGACATGTGAGGGAACAAAGAGTTATCTGCACAGTCAAAGAAGCTGCGAGTAATCCAATTACTCAGAGAACTACTCTTCAGTTACTCCCTCCTCCCATTTTCACCACTCAAATTGACAAAGGAAAAGGAATAGTTCTCGACTATGGAAAAAAGGAGATCAACCAACCCCCAGATGAATCTCAAACAAAACTCATGGCATCAGCAATCTCCTCGGGTCATACACTTATCAACTCAACAACTAATGTCTTCTGCAGGTTATCACTTCCGAACGAAAAAGGTCATGTCTTAGCCGATTCTAGTGTACCTGTCTTTGACCGTGCAAGACTCTCCTTGATTGAAGATAAAGATAAAAAGAATCCCCGATGTTACAAGAGGAGACAAGGCACCAAAAAGAAAATCACTAATGCCACGGAGGAGAAGAAAGATCCAGAGGCAGTGGAAAGCAAGGCGAGTAAGAAAAGGAAGGCTGAGCAAGATTTGGCAGGTGCATCCAAGACAGCAAGGAGCAATGCATCATTGGCAGTCCCACGGGAGGGACCGCCCAATGTGTAATGAGCTTCTTAAGTTGGAATTGTCGGGGACTCGGACGGCCTGAAGAACTGACAATGCAAAAACTCAAGGAATTGCGACATACGTACTTCCCTGAGGTGTTTTTCTTAATGGAAACTATGAACCCTAGGAATACTTTAGAAGATCTCAAAGTTTGCCTAGGTTATGATAGGATGTACACTGTAAACCCCCTCTTGTTGAGTGGTGGCCTTGCTCTTTTTTGGAAAAGCAGTGTAGATGTAGTCGTTCTGTATGCGGACAAGAATCTTTTGGATGTTCAAGTAATATATGAAGATAAGCAGTTTTATTTGTCGTGTGTATATGGGAACCCAAAACCTGAGTTAAGACGCATTGTTTGGGAATGTATCAACAGATTTGGAGTCAATAGGACATCATCAAGTTGGTCTATCTTTGGTGATTTCAACGAAATCTTAAATAATTCAGAGAAAGTTGGCGGTCCTAGAAGAAGTGACACATCGTTTGCACCTTTCGCGGAAATGATTGAGGGTTGTGGTATGTTTGAACTCCCTAGTACTGGTAACAATTTAACTTGGGGAGGACGTAGGGGGAATCATTGGATTCAAAGTAGACTCGATAGAGCTTTCGGAAATAAGACTTGGTTCTCCATGTTTCCAGCATCTAACCAAGCTTTTCTAGCAAAGAGAGGATCGGATCATCGGCCTGTCCTTATCAAACTAATGTCATCTCAAGACTCTTGCCGAGGTTCCTTCCGTTTTGATCGAAGAATGCTTCATCAACCATTAGTTAGAGAAACTATAATCAAAGCTTGGAATTCACTTAACAGGAATGGTTCCTTGTCTGTTTCTTCCCGCATAAGGCAATGCCGGAAGGGATTAAGCCTTTGGAAAAAAAAAAATCAAGCTAACTCTAAGGATTGAATTACTTCTCTACAGCAGGAACTTGAGGAGGAGGAATCATCTTCTAACCCTTCCTCACACAAAACCTTTTCCCTCAAGAAATCTCTTTCCCTGGCTTATAGGGATGAAGAGAATTACTGGAAGCAAAAAAACAAAGACGATTGGATCCTTCATGGTGATGGAAACACTAAAGTATTCCACGCGGCTGTGAAAATTTCTAGAGCAAAGAACCACATTGTCAAACTTATTGATAACTCTGGTGCTACTCATAGAGCTGAAGCCTCCAAGGCTGAAGTAGCAATTAACTACTTCAAAAACCTCTATCAATCTTCCAACTCAGAAGACTACTCAGCCATTCTCTCTAATCTGCCTACCAAGGTCACTGAGAGCATGAATCGATCTCTCACGAGTCTTGTCTCTTCAGAAGAAATAAAAGAGGCAGTTTTTTCAATTAAAACAGATAGTGCCCTTGGAGCTGATGGTATGTCAGGTATGTTTTTCCAATCCTACTGGGATATTGTAGGAGAACAACTCACCAATGAGATAAAGGGTTTCTTTGAAAACGGCTTTCTTCCCTCAGAATGGAATTACACTCAAATATGTCTTATTCCTAAGAAGCCTAATGCCACATCTATGACAGACCTCCGGCCTATTAGTCTCTTCTCTGTAATGTATAAGGCTGTCTCCAAGATACTATCCTCAAGACTCAAGACTTTTTTACCAGACATTGTATCACCCTTCCAATCTGCTTTTGTCTCTGACCGTCTTATATCGGACAACATCATCTTAGCTCATGAATCGGTTCATAGCTTAAGAACACATGATTATATCTCCAAAAACTACATGGCTGCAAAAACGGACATGTCAAAAGCCTTTGACAGGGTTGAATGGAACTATCTACAAGCCCTTTTACTTGCTCTTGGGTTCCATGAGACGTGGGTCTCTTGGATCATGACATGTGTTACTTCTGTCAAGTACACGTTCCTCCTAAATGGTCAATCGTATGGGTGCATTACACCGCAAAGGGGTCTTCGTCAGGGCGATCCGATCTCACCCTTCCTATTTGTCTTATGTGCAGAAGGCCTATCTCACATGATCAATCAAGCATCTAATGATGGATTATTAGAAGGAATTCAATTTTCTTCTGATGGTCCATCCATCCATCATTTGTTTTTTGCAGATGACAGTCTGTTCTTCTTTAAAGCAGACATTATCCAATGTCAAGTCTTCCAAAGAATTCTCAACAAATATGAAGATGCTACTGGTCAGGTCATCAATCTTTCTAAGTCTTCTCTCACGTTTGGTAAGAACATTGATCCTATGGTAAAAGAGCAAATTCAGGAACAACTAGGCATATTTGCAGAAGGAGGTGCAAGTACGTATTTAAGACAACCTGAATGTTTTAGTGGATCCAAGGTTAATCTACAAAACTACATTCAAGATAGGCTGAAAGGAAGGATGTCTTCTTGGTATACTAAATTTCTCTCTCAGGCAGGGAAAGAAATCATCTTGAAGTCAGTTGCTATGGCCATGCCTATCTATGCCATGATGTGTTTTCGACTTCCTAAAACTACTTGTAAAAATTTAACCTCAGCTATGGCAAACTTTTGGTGGCAATCTTCTGAAGACAAAGCAAAGATTCATTGGTTGAGTTGGGATAAATTGTGTATACCAAAGGACAAAGGTGGCATGGATTTCAAAGATATTGAAATCTTCAATCAAGCCTTACTTGCTAAACAAGCATGGAGAATAAACTCTAACCCTACTTCCCTTCTTACTCGCTTTCTCAAGAGTAGATATTTTCCAAATGATCCTTTTCTCTCAGCGGTAAAGGGAAGTAGGCCTTCTTATGCTTGGCGAAGCATCCTCTTTGGTAGGGAATTACTCTCTAAAGGTCTAAGGCCAATGGTTGGAAACGGTTCCTCCATTTCAGTCTGGACGTCTCCTTGGTTAGTTGATGGTGACAGGATGCGTATTCCCCTAATGAAAAACATTTTTGTGGATCTTAACCTCAAAGTAAGTCAGTTATTGATCAATGACTCAGATAGGTGGGATGAACATCAATTGAATGATCTTTTTTATGATCATGATATCTCTATCATCAAAAAGATCAAACCGGTGATTTCCTCTCAAGATTTTCAGCTATGGAATCATACACGTTCGGGTGAATATACTGTAAGGTCGGGCTACTGGTTTGCAGAAAAGGACGCTAAGAAGGAGGCATTCATTAGTGGTAATGTGCAACCTTCTCTTAATGGCCTAAAAGATATCATCTGGTTCACTCCTACCGAACCTAAGATTAGAATTTTCCTATGGAAAGCTGTTAGTGGAGCCTTATCAGTGGCTGGCAGTCTCATTGATAGGGGAATGAAAATTGATGCAAGATGCCAATTATGTGGTCTTGAAGGTGAGTCAATCAATCATGTATTGTTCACCTGTTCGGCAGCAAGACGGTCTTGGGCAGACAGCGGCTTCCCTCATCCTTTACCTGGATTTGATCCTAACTCTGTCTATTCCAACATAGCATATGTTTTACAGACAGGGAAGGATCAAAGATTTCCAGACAACCTTAGGCGAACTGGACCATGGATTATTTGGTCCATTTGGAAGAACCGTAACTCTTTCCTATTCCATAAAATTTTTCACAAGGGTCACAGTTTCATCAACAACATCTTCGAGGAGGCAGGTCATTGGTTCCAAGTTAAATTGCTTGATCTTAAAGAGAAATCTATTGACTTGGAAAGAAAGAAAAATATGTTGTTTGGTTGGAAACCCCCTCCACCCCTTTGGCTGAAATGTGAGATAGGTACTTCATGAGATAAAATTAAGAATCAGAGTGGTGCTGCTTGGAGTCTACGTGATCAACATGGTCACGTCCTTCTCCATAGTAGGCAATCATTCACTGGTATTTATACTAAGATTGATGCATCTTTTGAAAGTTGGAAATGGGCTATTGATTGTTTAAAAACAATCAATTACGATTCCATCTTATTTGTGGGAGAAGACTCAGATCTTATCAACGTTCTCAAGAAGCCATCTTCTTGGCCATCTCTCAAGTATTTTTCTTCCCAACTACTGCCTATGCTTCAAAGAT
Source organism: Eruca vesicaria subsp. sativa (assembly GCA_932364175.1). Classification (NCBI taxonomy): domain Eukaryota; kingdom Viridiplantae; phylum Streptophyta; class Magnoliopsida; order Brassicales; family Brassicaceae; genus Eruca; species Eruca vesicaria. Next base: position 67,967 of record CAKOAT010936265.1, read on the forward strand.
TTCATGCTTGGAAAATTGATTTCCACTCTCCGACGGATATCAAAGGAACAAAGCTCATTGCGGAAAGTGTCACCAAGCAAAATCGTTTCCAATCTTACATTTCTAGAGGCTCTCCTTCTTGGTTATCTCATTTGTATCCACTCTCACATCCATAACTTATGGATTCTCCATTGTATTAATCTTTTGTTATATATATATATATATTAGTGTGAAAAAAACAATGTAAAATTAAATTTCAAATAAAACATATAATTATTAAGGTCCATTTATTTAAGTTAAGAATATGGCTTGTTTAGTATCATTATCTAAAATACTTTGCTTAAGTATTACATTTTGAGACATGTTTTAATTAAACGATTGCTTAGCTAATTTATAATTGATTATACATTAGAGTAAATTAATATTAATTTACATTGGTATATTTTTATTATATATATATTTTTTAAAATATCTATCTACTTGTATCAAATTAAGATAAAGGTTTTGTGTAAAGTATTTAACAGTTTTTTTTACTGTATATATGTTTTAAAAACACAGTATGAGTAGATATCTTGAAATAAAACCATAAATGACATTTTATTTGAAATTTGATTAAATGAAAATTCTTTTTATCAATCAAACGCAAAACATTGTTGTTGAAAAGAACCCCAACACGTAAACAGTTTGAATATATTAGAGAAATTCGGTTGTTCAAAAAAAAAAATTCTATTAAATTCATTAGGAGAAAACCAAAGTGGTGAGGAGACGAAACAATTTTGTGGAACTGTTTTTTCCAACGACAATTTTGAAAAACCGTGTCATACTCCATCGATGCTAGATGATATTTACTGTTCACTGATCTTCTTGGTAAAATGTATGTGTATGTTGTTGCTAACAAAATTCATCAATAAGATTCACGGGTTTGTTCTGTTTTCTTAGTAGAAAGGCCAGTCGGAATGAGATGAATCAATTAGAACACTATCTTATGTAAGCTTGAATATCCAATGAATTTGCAAGATATCCAAGTAAGAACACAATTCTCCTCTTTTCAAAAAAAAAAAAAACATAATTCTCCTGCGGGCCGAACCAAATCAGTCCAGTCACAAAAAAAAAAAAAAACCTTAGCAAAAAGATAAGAGATAGACATCAAATATTACAAATTTATTTCTTGCCAAGAAAATTATCATTTGTGTAGGACTGTTAAGTCACTGGATGCACTCATGTATTGACATGTATGCACGGTAAGATCAATTGAAGTTAGGAGGAAGAAATAAACATATAAACGTCAATATTAAAGAGATTAAAGTACTATACTGGATTAAGAAGACCAGTGTTTCATCATCAGTGATAGTGTTTTAAGCACAGAAATCTTTGAACCTCTGACACACTTAAGAGATCATTGAAGAGTAGAATTCTACCAATGTGCTCTACTGTGTTGAATCCAATGTTGGAACACTGTAACAAAGAGTATAAGAGAGAGTATGTACAGTATACGCATACGTATTTCATATATATATATTCCAGTCAGAACTCAGAATCATGAATAAATCAATCAGCGTACTATAAGCTTTGATATTTATTTTTTCAAAAACTAATATGTACTTATAAGGTGAAAAAATCACGAGACTAAACCTAAGCAAATGTCTAGATCCCAACTTGGATTCTCGCAAGAATAATCTTTTATAATCTCGAGCAAGTGGCCTCTTAGTTATACACCAATAGACAACAAAGAAACGCAATTAAGTTAGTAATAGAAAAAGAAAATAAAAACATTGTAGTGAAATCTACCTGTAGTCACATAAATAAAACTAATAGAAGAGGTGGTCGTTTTCATTTATTTATTTTTAAAGAAAAAAATGTCGTGATATAACAACAAAGAATGGCTTCACATCTTTACTATAATGCGCTCATTCTAACTGAATAGTTAATACAAACATGATGCTGGATTGGCTTACTTTTTCTTTGGAGCTTCTGATACGAAGATTGCAGAACTTTCTTACTATCAGTGATGTTGATATGTACCTGGTGTTCTCCTATTCAAGTTAGTTAAACAGATATGAGAAACAAAGTACGGAGGCTTTATTCTGTATTCTTAAAGTGTACTAAGCACACTATTCAATCACAGAACATAAGTCTTGCAAAGAAAAGCAATGCAAATTTACCTTAAAACTCAAGAGTTTGGGTTCTATTTTTATGTTTAGCAGCTCCAGCTTGCATTTACATAGCAACTCTCACTCTATTGGGTAGCAAAGTAACATTCTTTCCGTTCTTGCCGTATTCCAGATTCTTCCATAAACCCTCCAAGAAGATTGAAGACACTGACAACAAACTCACGCTTCAGCATCACCTGGAGAACACCTACCGCAAAATCGCTTGTGTTGTAATTGCAGAAGACATTCAAGCAACTCACTCAGACAAATGAAGTTGATGAACGTTTTAGTGGCGAGTTGGCGATCATATTGATGTAAACAGAGAACGCCGACGGTAAGCACATAAACCTGAAATTCATCAAAGACGATGAAAATTGACAGCAAGAGGCTAAAATCAATTCACAGCAAACTCGCTTAACTCCATCCTGTGTAAAGTTGAGCTCTACTGTCCAACGTTTTTGAGCAACCAGAATAAGATTAAGGTTAATTAATTAAGCGAGTGTGCAATGTGATTGAAACCCTTTGTGCTAATTTCTCAATCCAATTTCAAAACACAACACACCAATACCAACCTAAATGACACGGTCTACCAGGCTACCACAATATTCCCAACCTCAGGCTTGTACCTAACGCATATGACCAAACCAATCAATTCTAGTGAATCTCAGAGTAGAGAGTTGATTTTAGTTCACAGATGTATCCAAGAGAGACATTAATGAACAAACACCTGGCGCGTAATGTATGTATATACACAAAATCACAGGACTTCAAAATTAAATTTATAACGATGTGGTGAAAGGGTGAGACTTACATCAGTGCTTTTAATGGTTACCCTGACAGGCTCTCTCATCTAGCCTTCAATTGAAGTTTAGGAGGGTAGTATAATCCTAGGTAGAAGAGATGGTGTTATGTTTGGGGGGGGGGGGGATTTGAGTCCACATTAACACAAAAAAAAATCAAAAGTTTCTCTCAACTCTCATAACATGAAGAGCAACAAACATATCACGTTCATGCTCACGAAGAAGACGAAAAGAATATCACATTTTTCAAGAACCGGTAGCGAGCATAGATTGAAGCCATAATGACATAACAACAAAAGAAAACCTATATAAGCATAAGCAGCCTTAGAATCTAAGAAGGCACAAAAGGATATGTACAATCTAAATTTTGCAACAATTTTGATCCTCCTTTGAATCACCATCAGACTTCGCCAGCGGAATCCTGATCCATAACTTCATAGGAGAATGACATTAAACAAAACAAAAGAAGGAAGGGATAAAATATTATAGCTTCGTTGAAGATTCTCTTGTACAAAAAAAGACTAATCTTGAATAAAGCTTGACATAAAGCAAGCAAGTCAGCTTTTGTAAGATCTGGTTCACACATTTGGCATACTTGGCACACGGGGTTCCTTCAGGAGTCGGGAGAAGGTATGGCTACAAGCAAATAACAAACTTTGCAAGACGCAATTAATCCAAGAATCAAAATTCAAAAACTGGAAAAGGAATCTCAGCATAGAGAATAAAGAGGGGAGAATGCATAACTTAAATTTATAGTTTCCTAAGAACATGTAAGGAGAGATGTATAGCGCATGCTATTCTAGTTTCTGAATCCATTCCAAACACCTCATCTTCAGAATTCAAATCAATCAACGAACTATTTTGCATTGAGAATGAAACATTAAGATTAATCAAACCCATCATACTCATTTATCAGAGCAGTAAAAAAAGTAAAAATCATACTCATTTTCTCTGTCGTTATATGTTCTTTAGACTGGCTATTACCGGTAGTAATCTGCATCGGTGAAACTCTTTTGACGATCAAGATACATCTGATTCTCGATGTCTGCTTCCCTCCGTAATCTGTCTTTCTCAGTCAGCTTCTGTTGCATCAGAATCTTGCTAACATTGGTGTTATTCTCGGCTTCACTAATGGCCATTAGTTTCTTTGTATCCGCCTCATTCTCAGCAACCCTTTGTTTCTCAATAGCAATAAACACATTCAAAACCATTAAGTTCCAATTCTGTAAACAGTTTCCTACCTCTTTATCATGTATTACAGAACGTACCTTAGAGCGTTCCTCTTCCATACGTCTTACCCTCGTTGGGATCTTCGGCTTTGTCACACACACTCTAATGATCTCAATACCTGGAGCATAACGTGTGAAATCAGCCTGAAGAGCCTCTTTCATTTTCCCATCAATCTGAAACACATACGATTGATTGAGTTACTGATCAAAGATGTCAATATATATATATATATATATATATATACTCAAGTACCTGGTCAAAGTTGTCAATGTCGACTTGCTGAAGGGAATGAGAGCTGCAAAACTGGTTGATCTCATGATGAATCTTGTCATATATCCAAGTGTTGTCATAGTCAACACCATAGTTGAGTAAAGTGTCATACATACATGATCCTTACGAAGACGATTAACAACCTAAAATCATTTTTAGTCTGGTTAATACATGTACTTAATGGAAAACAAAAATAATAATATTAGGGTCTTACTTCTATCTTCTAAAGGTAACCATGACACCTCCTTTGGTACATCATGGTATATCCTTCACCTAAAGGCAAAGGGAGAGTAATTAGTTATAAAGAAAAAGATAGAATCTAAATAATGGTATATATAGAAGACTTACTTGATCTGTGTGGAGAGTGACTTGAACAGGCTCGTAGTGGGTTATAACAGGCAGCTTGAGATGAAAACCTGGTTCTGTAATGATGTTCGAAGAGCACCACCTCTCCAATACGCTCCGACGTGACCTTCAGGAACTTGGTGCACCAACGATGAAGGGAACATGACCTAATAATCCATTACACAAAGTAAAAATGATATTTGTTGGATAAAAAATATGTTACGCATCCGTTTAGTTCTATGTGAATAAATCAAATAACAAACATTAGCACGATGCAATAAATCCAAGAATCACAAAATCAAAATTAATCAAACACTGAGCTTTTGTAGACTTTTTATGTTTATTAAGATACTTATGGTTGACTCACCAAATTAAGACACCGTTAACTCAGTTAACAGAAAATTTAAACGTCATTAAGTGGACGTTAATTCTTGGCGTTAACTAATACGATGTCGTATCATCTCTTTGTCTGATTAAAACAAATGAATGAAACGACGTCGTGTTATGTACTTTTGTTGTTAAAAAATTGTGTGTCCCACGCGAATCGAACTCGTGCCAATATATGGTAATGGTAGAGGAGTTGCCACTGAGCTAGTGGGCTTTTCAATATATTAACGAACAGATTTCCTTTTAACATAAGACAACCGCGGTTTATGAATAAAAAAAACGACGTCGTTTTCGGTTCAGATGATTATAAACGAAACAAACCCTAAATCCCCAAAATCCTAAATCGACGAAGAACGAAGAACCCTAAGAAGCTAAGCTCGGTTCTCTTCAATTTCCGCCTAAGAAGCTCGAGTCGAACCTCTCCTTCTTCGAGTATGAGTTCGGGTTGTAAGGATTCGTCTGTGAATACGATGGGGATTCGTGGTATTCCGGAGAAATGCGAGTGTGGTCGAAGCAAAACAAAATGGATAAAACAAAACAATATAAGAAAACATGTATGTTAATATCCCGAGAAGTCCACTAGCTCAGTGGCAAAAATCACCTTAGAATCCTGAGTACACACGAGTTCGACACTAGGGTGCAACATTTTTAATTAAACAAACGAATAAAACGACGTCGTCTTGCCATTTTGACTTCAACAAAACAAAATGGATAAAACGACGTCGGATTACTTAATGGCAATATTTAACGTCGTCTTAACTGCGGGTTAACGGTATCTTAATTTGGCGAGTCAACATTAAGTATCTTAATAAACCCTAAAGTCAATAAAAGTACAGGTTTCTTTTGGTCAGGGTCGTGTCCAGGTTTATTTTGGCAATTTATGCAAAGTTCCTGTTTTTTTGGTCGAAATCCCTTTTTTAAATAGACTTTGTTAAACTGTTGTGTTTGATGATAATCATAGGATGAGATTAATGCTGCTATAAAAAGTAAAAAGGATTTGTCTGTGAGAATTTTCATAATAATGGGGAAAGCTTGTGGAGTCAGATTGTTGAAGACATGTAACATTGTTTATGATTTGCTTACATTGTATGATAAATGAATAACTTATCTGTTGACTTGCAGATACTTTCCCAATTTTAACAAGAAAACTTACCAAAAAATTCAATAGGAATTTACATACGCAGAGATTTGTTCCAGCAAAAAGATATTATTCAACACCAGTGAGAATGCGTTCAATACTTTAAGGTTTGTGTATAGTGTCTTATGATTTAGTGATATATCATAATATTTTCTTCCTATGGACAGAAGAGAATCTGAGATGCTTCATCATATATTTTTTCTTTCTAAGACAAATGAGAAACTTGGTTATGATGTCTTTTGTAAGCCTCAGCTTATTCTGTTATTCATGCTGTAAACCGCTTTGTCATCCAAGTTATGTCTTTGGTATTCGACACTATAGTTGTTGTGTCTTATTCTGTTATTCATGCTGTAAACCGCTATTCTCTTCAATTTGGAAACAAACCTACAAATATTGAATCTTAAGCAAATCTTAATCCCCAATATATTAATCATGGAGCATTACAACATGTTTTCGTAGCCACGTGTCATCACCAGAACGATTTTTAGAATTTTTAGAAAAATAAGTTGGTCCATATAAATATATACTATACTTTTTATTAAACTAACTATTAAAATAATTAGTAGTGTTCTTTGAATAAAAGCTACAGAATTACCTAATATGATTAACATATATATGCTATTAATGATTATGAATAATACATATTTTTGTGTCCTCTCTTTTTTTTTCTTTAATTTTACATTATTAAAAATAAAATTAATAATAAAATTAAATATATAATAACATTTTTAATTTTTTTCTTATATGTTATATTTTGATTTTTTTTTAAACCATAAATTACTAAAAATAGTAAAATCCCACATTGAAAATTTTATGATCAATGGTTTAACTTTGTTCTTTTTTTCAATCAAGATACAAATTATCATAAATCGTACGAATATGAAGTTAAAAATTATGATTTTAAGGTTTCTAATTGTTATACTATACTATGTATTAATTGAGAAGTCACTTAAGTGATTTTTCTTATGTGTCAATCATATGTGAAGTTTAAGAAAATTGTTATAATTTGATTGGTCAATGATTTTTAATTTTCACTTATTTTAATTAAAACTAAAAGAGGCAGGACCAATTAATATCACTTAAATGATTTTGCTTATGTATCAATCATATGTTAAGAAAATTATTATAATTTGATTGGTAGATGTTTTTTAATTTTCAATTATTTTAATTAAAACTAAAAGAGGTAGGGCCAATTAATGTTAGTTGCCAAACAATCCATATAATCTTATGAATAATCATTTATAATATTTAACTGTTGCAATTATAAAAAAATTATATAATATTTTTTTCATTTATATGAATTTACTAATAGTCTATTTATAAATTATATAAAGTATATTTTTAAAATAGTTAATAAAACTAATTTACTAACTTTATTTTTCTATTATATACAGTGGTAAAAGTAGATTTATTTTCTTATATAAGTCATAATATACATAGATAAAACATAAACTATATAATTGAGGAATCACCTAAGTGATTTTGCTTATGTGTCATATTTGAATTAAAAAAATGTTATAATTTGATTGGTCGATGATTTTTAATTTTCAATTATTTTAATCAAATTTAAAAGAGGCAATCCTAGAACTAATTAATTTTAGTTGCCTAAAATTTCATATAATCTTATACATAATCATTAATAATATTTAACTGTAGCAATTATGGAAAAATTTATATAATACCTCTTCTTTTATATGGATTTACTAATAGTCTATTTATAAATTATATAAAGTATATTTTAAATAGTAGTTTTTTTTACAATGAATAACTAAACTCTGATATATGCCCTACCGATTCAGATAGTCTAGCCGGTGGCATGGAATCAACGTAGAACATAGAACCGGTTTAAATAGTAGTTAATAAACTAATTCACTAATTTTTTTTTATTATAAACAGTGGTGAAATTAGCTTTATTTTCTTATATAATTCATAATATACATAGATAAAACATATAATTTTGATACAAAGACATTGTAATAACTATAAATGATCATAAAATGAGTTTATAGATTATTTACATGAGTTTAAAATCTTCATACTATATAAAATTATTATAAAATTAATGATAGCTAATTTTTAAAAATTAGAAAAAGTCTAATAATGTTTGATTAGTTCTTTTTATATTTATATACTGCATTAAAAATGAATATAAAACAATTTATAGCAATCAATATAATGATTTCATATTCATATAAAAATATAATTGTATCTATAATAATTATTAATCATAATATATGCTTTATAAATAGTTAGACCTTGAAGATTGGACGGAGTATATTTAACAAAACATGTGCGAACTTTGATTTAAAAATGTTTTGCATTTAAATCAAATAATATAGTGAATAAGATAATGTTATGATTGAAAATAATTGTAAGATGATTTTTTGCTTCATTGATTGTATGTTTTTTTTTGTCATCTCATTGATTGTATGTTTTGTATTACTATTTAGAGATCAGTAAATATTTGGTAAAAATATTTAAACTATTAGCAAAATATTAGCAAAAATTTAATAAAAAGAACGAAATGATAAAGAGAAAAATAAGAAGAAGCCGAAAAAGATGCATAATATGTGTTGGAAAAGTTAATGTGATAATTATATACATAACATAATTCCACAAGTATTTTTATTACTAAATATTCATCAATTATTTTTACAACAAATTTAGGAAAATTTTACGACTGATTGTCAAACTATTTAAAGTTAAAAATTAATTTTTAAATGTTCTAATTATTATTCAAAATTTATGATATTATAAATATAATATATGTTTTCAAACAATATTTATATCCGCGAATTTGCGGACAACCACCTAGTAAACATTATACCTCAAAGCATTATCATTTTTGTTATTATATTGTGAAAAGAATTACTTTTGTCTTGATTTAGACATAAACTTTTATTTTATTTTTTGCCCTAATTAATATACTCTACTCCACACCCTTCAGATTTGTTTGTGAGTAGTTGAAAGCCTTTAAACATTTTTGAGATCTCTATAGCTTTTCTATCTTTATGTTGCCAAATGATGCAATGTCAATGAACATCTGAAAAATAGAATGTTTATTAGTTGAACAAATTGAGTCAAACCACAAAGTTCAAAAGATTAAATACCTTAGAGTAAAAAACAAATTAATGAGTCGATATCTTCACAACATGTTTTGCCTTGCTGTTATCACAAAAACTCTACATATTCATAAAAGAAAAAATTACACTGTAAGGCAGTTTCAAGTTTTTAATAACACTTTAGAGCAGTTTATGCTACTCAGACACTTTATCTTCTTCCAATACACCTTTTACTTCTTCTAGTTAATAAAACAAGAGTTATTAACACTCTATGGCAGTTTTCATGTTTTTATTACACAATAAGGCAGTTTCAACTACTAAGGTAGTTTATCTCAACTACAACCAAACTAGAATTTGATTCTTTAACTAGTGGGACCTAACATTTTCTCTTTCATTTATCTTCTTTTTCTTCTTCTTCTATCTTTGCTTTTTTTCCTTTCAAACAAAAATAAATCTATAATTTTATTATTTCTAACTCTTCCCAAACAAGAAGAAGAAAACACGAAGATCTCATAATATTTCAGATCATTACACTTTCAAAGATCCAAATTTACACCATTTTCTCTTTTGTTTTCTGTACCACTGATTTACATTTTTATTGCAGATCTACATATCCAAAAACTCAATGCAAAACTATCTGGGTTTTTTTTGTTTCTTAGATATGTGATGAATCAGAGATACCTTAGAAGTAGCGACGAATCTGTTGTGAATCTTGTTTTATTATCACCATCAGATCATCTTCTGAGTTGTGACCGGTTCGAGCTTCTCCGAAAAAGCTTGATGAACAACAATGGCCACTTTTGGTTTTATTTCACATATGGTCCTCAATTTTTAGTATATTTATTTCTTCCCCAAAACTTTCTGAGTTACAAATATATCTTTTGCAAACTGATTCCTGACTTTGTAATTGTACATACCAAACCTTCCATGATTATACAAACGGATTCTTGAAATTTAGAATTTTTATGTTCAGCTTTTAACACATGTACACCACCAATATTTAATGTACACATGTACACTAACGAATGTACACAACTTTACAACATGTTGAACATCTAAGATGTATCTCAAACATATGTGTACATGTTGAAAGGTTGCTGATTTTGTACAACTTTATGTCATGTGGATGCGTACATAGAAGGTGATTGAAAATATGTGGTGTCATATATATGGATTGAATGTTGATAACTCAAAATGTCAAAATAAATACGTATATATGTACTTGAATCATTTCTCACTAATGATTCCAAACTCATAACTCGAGCAAATCAATTTTTAAAAAACTATTTGTTGTGTACACTGTATCATGTATACATAAATATTCTATTATCCACGTGTACAATGGTTCATATGTACATTGGTTAAGTTGTACAATAATATACGAATATCAGATAATTTATTCTTTTTATTTACATAAATATTAAACATGTAAACTTTCCAATCTAGAGTAGTACCAATCTAGCGAAAAAAATTTGTACACTGATTTATTTGTACATTGTTCAAATTATGATAATGATTTTAATAGGTTTTAGTTAGTTGTTCAAAGAAGAAAGACAATCACATGTGTACATTTAGAAATTATTCAAAGACAATCACATGTGTACATTTAGACCATTTATACTAGATCCATAATAAATTGTCTCTGAAATCATTGAATTTCTTTTGCAATTTTGCTAATTAAATAATTAAATAATTTAAATCATGAATGTACAAAGAAAATGGAACCTATAAAAATAATGCAAACATACTACTCAGATTTTAGAGAAAGTACAAAAGAAATAAAACTATAATTTTTAAAGTCATATGATGTGTACACTATACCATGTAACAAATATTTCATTATCCATATGTACAATGATTCATATGTACACTATTTAACTTGTACAATAATATACGGGTATCAGATAATTTCACTACTCTTATTTACATAAACATTAAACATGTAGGCCTTCCAATCTAGAACAGTATCCCTGGTTTCTTGATTTGTTTTATTCATTATCGTTGTACATAGTGAGATAAAATGATCTTCATTATCAATGTCCACATGTACAATGTTTTTTATAAAAAAAATCACATGTACACTGATTCTTTTGTACATAACACAAATTATGATATCTGATAATTCTAATGATTTTGAGTATCTAGTTATAGTTCATTTTGGTCATATTAGGTTTGGTTTATGTGTGTATATTGCATTTGTTTATTTATTTGCATATCACATTGGATAAGAATGAAAATTTAGAAGTTTGGTCAAAATTTTAGAGCAATATATGTGTTTAAAGAGTTTGGGATCAAAATTGAAATGATGAAAAACTAGGGATCAGACTTGCAAAAAGCTAAAATTATCCATGGTTGTTCTCAAGCTTTCATGATAATTGAAGGTGCGTCAGAGATGAAAAAATGTCACAAGGAAGATAAACCTCGAAGATCTAATAAGGAGGAGCTGAGACACGAATGTGATGGAGGAACCCTAATATGTTGGCGGTGTTCTATGTGAAGGGTCTTCTGCATCGTTTGTCGTCTACGTATGTCTCCACCGTCGTCTATGTCTCCCTCGTCTCTATGTCTAAGTCCATCACGTTTCTACCATTTGTGTCGTTATCATTTATGTCACTGTTACACCATCATCAGAAATATGTCTTGACCTATCTTAAAAGATATATTAAACTAGGGTTGGCCCGCCCTACGGACGGGGCGGTTGAATAAATAGAAAAATAATTTTTAAACAATTGTTTGTTAAATTTCATAAAATATTTGAATTTTTTTTCTATTCTAAATTTAAAATAATGGTGTAAAGCAGAGAAATAATGAAAACATTCATTTGTTTGTACTTTATTGACGTTATTTTTAATTAAATAATAATATACAGTGAAAAATATGTACAATATATTATTTTATTTAATAGAGTTTAAAGCTTTAATATAAAATTAACATAATTAATATTCTATATGTTTCAAGGAGTTTCAAGGTTAAATATTTTTACACTAATTACTTTCTTCACGATAATGAAACACAATTTGATAAATAATAAAAATATGAATTTTAATAGAAAATATAAACAATTTCAGAAGTAAATAGTTGCAAACATATTTTTATTAACTTAAAATGATGTTGTTTGAATTCATATTATAGTTTCAATTATTATTGAAATTCAATTGTTTTTTTAATATTTATGTTCTGAAAATTATTTTAGGATTTGTTTAACTTCATTTATACCAAAACTATCTGGTGAATTTTTTTCTCATGCTATTTCAAATTTTCTCAAAATTTAATAATTTTTTAAATTACCAAAATAATACTTTATATATTACTTTAAATGCAAAAGTTATTAAATATAACAGAACTATCAGAATCTGAAAATCAAGATCAACCAAACCATAATCTGGAAATCAATATGACCCAATTCAAATTCGTTTTTTTTCTTCGCAATTTAAACCAAAGCTACTAACTCAATGCTTTAACCTTTTTAGTGTTGGTAGTATTGAATGAAAACGTATTATTCATATCTCATTAAATGCCCCAGTCTCAGTTTCTACGTACACTGTAAGTTATAATGGCTTCTCCGACTGTTTATATCCATCCCTTTTAACACTCATCAGTTTTTTTTTGGGCAACGCACACATAAGTTTAAAATCCATTTATGGTAGAAATGTTTACATCCTGTTTATGTAAAACCCGTTTAATTTATGTACTTTAAAAAAAAATATATGCTTAAACAAAGCTTTGATAAATAGAAAAAAAAAGTATTCCAAAGAATAATTCTATCAAACCATGTATGGTTTACCTGTTTATGTAAGAATTTTTTTTATTTTATGTCTGTTAATGTTTATTTAGTTTTTTTTTCTTTCAAATACTTAAATAATTGTATTTATTAACTTCTCATGTTATGATTTAAAATTTGAAACAGTTGATATATTTTTAATTGTATGTGCATTTCATATAGCATTGATTTTTTGAATTGATTATATAGTCTGTTATGCATAAAATCAAGTACTTAACTTAATATAGCATTGATTTTTTGAATTGATTATATAGTCTGTTATGCATAAAATCAAATACTTAACTTAAGAAAATGGTTATCAGAAATTTCGTAATGTTTCCAAAGCTAGTGTGAACTGTGAAATGTAAAAAATGCACGACGTGGCTCGTGAGTGAACAAATGAGTACCACAAAACATAATTAAACGCAGAAGTACATTGCGTAACAAAACATAATTAAATATTTATCATTATTCCAGACGACTGAGTTGCTTAAGTTTCACGTTGCTCTTCTACTTGTATTTCTGTCAAGTCCTCACATCCATATACTAACACTGAGCATTAATAGTTCTATAGTAGGTTCAGATTGAAAATCTGTGTCTGCAAAACAATGAAATAAAACCATCAGAACTATGACAAAACAAAAGATCTGGCTTAAATCCATCAACCCATAATGAGGTGAGATTCCTCATCATAACTAATAACCAATGTTTCTGCTGTATGTTATAGACTTACAGTTTCCTTACAATTAACAAAACTACAGCTTAATAAACAAAAGCCCTCGCTTAGGATGAATCATAGCCATTGTTTTGTCCCATGAAGCACTATTGGTTTCTTCTAACCTTACCTAGTAAGGACGCATCTCAGTTAATCAACTGAGTCCACAGCAATTGACAGTTCCACCGAATTCAAAGAGAAACTCCAAGAATTAGCAGCAAGAAATGTGTACACGACCTTTTTGTGCTTAAGGAGCAAAAGTCTTTGTCTGCACACATGAGTAAATTAGTGAAGTAAAAGAGATAGACATTGAAATAACAGAGGAAGGTGCTGAGATTTAAAATGAACAGACCTCTTCAGCTTCAATCAACAATTAACATCCGTAATTGTAACAACAACAACATCATAAAACATGAAAATTACATTATTAAATGGATGGAACAATTAGCTTTGTATTGCAATCCAAAAAGGTGGCACACCACAGAGCAAGATGAATAGAATAATCTATGCACTTCAAATATCGGTCTCTTTTCCGTAACTTCGTCGGAGGAAAACACTCTCGAGTTAACCATATCAGAGAGAATAAATATGCCAACAAAGTTATAGAATATGAGTTGGAGAGGAACAAAGCATACCTTTTTATACCCGTGAAAGCACTGTCTCTAAGAATATTAACACACATTGAAGTGTAGATTGTGGCCGAAGGAGTTTAGAACATGTTTACTGCGATGGATCCGGAAGCTATCTCGTTTCGATGGATGGAAAGAAGACAAAAGGACTGTTAGAAAACCAACCAACGAAATCGTCAGACAGACCTCATCATCTTAGTTCTCTAATGGCGGATTTAGACGATTGTGGTAGAACCCTAAATCACGCCTTTATGGCAGATATCGACGACTATGGTGGAACCCTAAATCACGAAACGGTGCGGATCAAGAACATTAGTGGTTCACGCTGGGCTGACTTTCTTGTAAGACAATATGAAGCCCAAACATTACACGGAAAACACATATAAAACGCACCGTTATAATATAGCAGACAGGTGTCACTCACTGATGAGAGTATTTGATGACATGGCTTTACCATGAGTGAGCAAACAATTCTTTATAATAATAGATAGATAGATAATAGAGATATTAATTATATGCAAGTTCTTTTGAAAACAACATTGTGAAGAATCAGAAACTCATTTAAAAAGAAAATAGAAAGGTTTGAAGGAAGAAGACGAAGAAGAAAGAGAGAAGAAAACAAAATAATATAAAATTAATATTTTATTGTTTAGTCATAAAAATATTACACTCAAAGGCAGTTTTAAGTTATTTATAACACTTAAAGGCAGTTTGTTATACTAGCACACTTTTTTTCTAACGAATCATTTTCTTCTCGTCACTCTTTAACTAAACAACCGAAAAACTAAACTATTATATCATAGGGAATTAAACTCAGCCACATATTTTCTCAATTCCCAAAACCTTTTTTATTCTTTTTTTCTCTTTCTTTGTTCTTATCTTCTTCTCTTTTCTTTCAAGATTGCAGAAAACTACTTGTAAATTACTTTTTGTAAATCTCAAATTTGAAGAGATAGAGATCTATGATTTTTTTTTCAAAAAAAAGAGATCTATGATTACAACATGTTGTACTGTGTACAAACCTTTTTTCTGTCGTAAGAGTACCACTTATGTCTCCATCTCATATTTGCCTCTTTCTCTTCGCTGCCTTCACCGCATCATTCTCGTCGTCTCCTTCTCATCGTTGCCTTCGTCGTCTCCTTCTTTTTCTCGCCATCGCCTATGTCTCGTCGTTTTCATCTCCTCCATCTCGACGCTTTCCTTCGTTGCAAAAGCTCGATGAGCAACAATGGCAAGTTTTGACTTTATTGCATATCTGGTCCCTGACATTTGAATATATTCATTTTTGACCTATGTGTTTTTGATTTGCAAATATACCTTTTTAAATTGATTTCACACTTTTTAATTTTACTCACCATATTTTTCATAATTAAATTCAGTTATCTTTTTACATTTGTTCAGTCAATTCATTTTTTTGTTTCATCTTCATCACATAAAGAATTCATGAAGATGGACAGTATGCAAGGAAGAAAGACTGAACGCCATTTTGTACATGTGGATATGTAAATCGATATACAACCAGGTCCACGCACCCTTTTGTACACATGGATATGTAAAATGATGTACACATATATATCACTAAAAAATTGTACTTGTGGAAATTTTAAATGGTATTTACACTTTTACTAGTATATAATCTTCTCATCTCCGCAACAACCAAATTAAAATGTTTTGTTCATTTTAATACTTTTAAAAAAAAAAGGATACTCATTTTAATACACAATGGTTGTTTTTTAATTAAAAAAATACTAATAACTTTCAAACAAAATTTAAAAATCTCTACTTACAAAAAAATCTCAAAATATTCTAAATTTATTCAAAGCTTCAGAAATAATAATAATTTCATTTTCTAATTTTAAAATTTGTAATACAATTTTAAGTTTTAATATTAAATTTAGGTTTTTTCTAAATAGAAATTAAATTTATTTTTCTTCAAAATTCAAAGTTTACAAAATTAATTTTTTTTTCTATAATTTATCTACTTTCTTTTCTAAATCTTAAAAATAAAATTAAAGATTGCATATTGTTTTATATTTTTGAGATTTTTTTAAATTTGTTGAAACTTATAAGTATTTGAACTAAAATAAACACAATATGGATATTAAAATGCACAGTTTTAAAAATTTGTGTGTTAAAATGAATAAAATAACTAATTGAGATAATAAATTGGGTAACAAAAAGCTTAAAAAGTATTGTTTGGAGTATTTCTATGAATTTTTCGACTGATTTCTAAATTACTGTTCAATGGAAATAAACAAATAAGAAAAATACTTAGAATAGCACCACAACACAACCATACATTATTTTATTTATATATTTTGGTAAGCGAATGTTTCAAAATTTATAATTTATATTTAAATAATAAATTAGAATAAAACTTATATCATTTTAATTGCACCAACTAAATTACATGAGCGTTATTTTATCTTTTAGTTAACGCTTTTCAGAGTTTTAAAAATAATATATTATTTTTCGTGAATTTTTCGAATTCACAACAGAAAAAACATAGCCATCTTTATTTTCTGGTTTCTTTTTGTTCCGAATCAACTACGTGAACTGGTAAATTATTATAATCGCACACAAACCAAACATAAGAAAACAACATCCTCTCCTTGACTGCTTATTCCATCGCAACAACAAACACCAAACACCACAACCTCTCACTCTACTCAACTGAAATCTCTCGAACATCCTTCTTTGGCTTCTCCATCCTAGGAATCACAAGATCAAGCACACCATTCTTGAGCTCCGCCTTGATTTCTTCAACCTTAGCATCATCTGGCAGAGACAAGCTGGTATTGTAGTAACCATACATTCTTGAAGACCAGTACTCGTCTTCTTCAGGTGATCCTTCTTCTTCCTCCGCCTTGTGCTCTCCTTTAATCATCAGAATTCCATTATCTACCGTGATCTTCACGTCATCTTTGGTTAGCCCTGGAACCTCGTACCTTAGCTTGTAACAGTCGTCCTGCTCCTTCACTTGACCCATTAGTTGAGAGGGTCTGATGTTGAAGCTGTCGAAGATCCTGTTTATGTTCTCCGTTGCTTGCATCAGAGCATTACCTAGACTTGGAGGAAAGAACCC
Source organism: Eruca vesicaria subsp. sativa (assembly GCA_932364175.1). Lineage (NCBI taxonomy): Eukaryota > Viridiplantae > Streptophyta > Magnoliopsida > Brassicales > Brassicaceae > Eruca > Eruca vesicaria. The sequence goes on from CAKOAT010936265.1 coordinate 85,517, forward strand.
TGTTTCCAAACAGAGCAATCAATTGGACCCAATAAAAAAGATATATTGGTTACTAAGACTCACGTGATTTAGTGCAACAAGATGTTACATAAACAACTTTTTCCGTAATTTTGTGTAAAAAGGAATATACAGAAAAAATAATAATAATATGGGATACAGTTGAATTGCTAGGGAATACCAATGCTGGAAAATTTCATGAAATAAAATTCTCCTAGCTTTAAAACATTAAGTCCAAGTTAATTAGAGAGACTTAGGAACACACTAAAACATAGTATGAAACAAGTCCCATCACTATCAGAAGATATATCAAATTAAATATTTCAACATTATATGGAGTTAGTTTGTACTGTTTAAAAGTTTTTTTTATTTTGGTGTAAATGTACTGTTTAAATGTTATGGTTTATCTTCTTTTCTTTTGGTCGAAATCTTATGGTTAATCTTTGATTTTGAAAACTCACATTTCTGTTTTTTTTTCACGGATTATAGAAACACAAAATACCATTCAGTGCGGGAGCGAAGTAATCATGATAGTCGGTGGTACGCCAGAGACTCTTCCGACCACGTCTCCTGGGAAACGTACGTTTAGGAGACTTCTTCTCGGACACACTCACTTGCGTATTCTTATTTTCCTCTTGTTCACCACTCGAACTAGCCATGAATCTGTGTAGCTTACTCTGGCTATGTTGTTTCCCGACCAAACATCTTTCACCACTTGGACCCATCAAAGTAGGAGACAACTTTTGTTGAACGTTTCTCAGAGCCAAACGAGCCAAAGCCATTTTCTGTAAGCAGCTGGATTTCTTGATTTTGTTTTCTTGTTTTGAATTTGAAGGAAGAAGCCAAGACTTGTTGGGTTTATTAAAGATGGTTCTTCGTTATATGGTAGGGTTTATGAAATGTGTGAGAATTTTCTAAGAGTTTCTAGTTATGATGATTTAGAAACCTAGAACAGTGCAAGCAGCTTCATGTTTCTTCTACAACCTTTTTCTAGATAATCACAAGATTCTTTTTTTTTTATTTTTTTATTTGTAAGTAATCAACTAAGACGAATAGCTGAAGAAAGGTAAACATGACCAAGCCCAACCGTAATGACTATAGAGCTAGCAATTCCTAGAAAGATCGAGAATCTCATACTTATTCTGGTTTTGTCCTTTACTCTCAACCATTTTTTTTTTGTTTATTAAGCTTTCTCTAGATTTCTCCAAATTTCCAAATTTTCCAAAAATACTTCTGCAATATTTTACCAAATAAGAAGAAAAATTGTAGCAATCAAATCATGAATATTATAAAGAGTTAAAGTATTTTATATGAGATCATTAAAAAAGTAATTAGAAAGTAAAGAATTATTTTATTTTAACTAATTTTATTTCAATATTAAAAAATAGAATGGTAGATATGATTGATTGTTCTGCTTTTGGACTAGTTCAATTTTAAAAATATTAGGGTATATTCTAGATAATCAGAAAAAAAACTTAGAGATGTTGGAAAAACAACAATTTTCATAAGACCAACTCCAATGGAACACTAAAACATCAAATTTAGTGTGATCTCATTTCCAATAAGACACTAAAAATTATACCATCCCACCAATTTGGTGTAGAGTGAATAGTATTACACCAAAATTTTAAATTAATGTATTTTATTACTTTTTGTTTAATTATAAATAGATTAATTTTATCAAGCTAAAAAGAATATATCATATTATTTCTATGTTTTATTTGTACTTTCACATTACTAAAACTTTAAACTATTATTGTATTTATATTTTTAATTAATAATATAATTAAATGAGTATTATCAATTACATTAAATTATAAAAAAATCATTTTAAATATGTAAATTTTTAATTTCAAAGAATATTTTATACAATAAATAAATAAGTATAAAAATTTACTAAAAGAAAAAATAACATTTATAAATAAACATAAAGATGAAATTAGTAAATTTTAATAAATAGATATAAAAATTAAATTTGATTAATATAATTAGTCAATTGTAAAAAAAAATATTAAATTATCAAAACAAAAAATTAATAATATAATATTGTTTTGGTGTAGAATTTTGTGTAATAGTTGGAGATAAAAAAAAAAATTAAAATACACCAAATTTTGTGTAATGGTTAGAGATGTTCTAATAAACAAATGATTTTTTTTCTAACCAATAAACAAATGATCTTGGTATGCCTCATCAAGGACGCAAATGACAAACCGATTCTCAAACCAACTATCAAAACAGCAAAACCACATGCGCGAACACACACATATAGTCTTCATATTTGCATCTCCTTTAGCGAACCCTCGGTCGCTCTGAGTATATTTTGTAGAATAACAAGATCTGAAGATGAAAATATAACTTGTATCTTATTCAACTTGAGAACATTTACAACGGCTGTGTTTCTTAAAGGTAGAAACAGGCAGAGATGCTTTGATATCGTGAGCTGTCTTCTCCGTACGAGGATCATAACATGAACGTGTTCTCTATCTTTTTCCAGAGCTCCCCTCTCCTCTGTCTCCTCTGTTAACGGTTAACATATTAACCGAAATGGGCTTAATGGGCTTAACATCTTTCTGCACATCTGTACGCGGCCCAAACACACATTTGAGACCTTCTGTACCATCAAGAGTCTTTGACTCACAACCTTCTGCACCAGCAAGAGCCTTTGGCTCACTTGGTCTAATACTCCCCCTCAAACTTGGAGTGGGGGACTCAGAAACTCCAAGTTTGCACCTCAGACGAACAAACGGATCATGACTCAATGACTTGGTGAACACATCCGCGAGCTGTAGAGATGCAGGAATGTGTCTAACCTCCAATGCTTTCATAGCAACATGTTCCCTCACATAATGGTAGTCGATGTCAAAGTGCTTTGTCCTTTTATGAAACATTGGATTTGCCGTAAGACACACTGTAGATAAGTTGTCACATAGTAACAAAGGAGTACGCTGCTGAGTGAGTCCCATGATACGGAGCAAATTTTGCAGCCACACAATCTCAGAAGTAGCCATAGACATTGTTCTATACTCTGCTTCAGTTGAGGATTTGGACACAGTATCATGACGACGAGCACACCAAGAAATGACATTCGAACCCAACAAAGTACATAAACCACCAGTAGATCTTCTTGTTTCTTTACAACCGGCCCAATCACTATCACTGTAACAGACAAGAGTGGAATTCGAACTAGAGTTGATGCTTATTCCCATGCTCATAGTACCCTTAACATACCTGAGAATGCGCTTCAACAAGTGGTAGTCAGATTGACTTGGTGAATGCATCCGTTGGCAGATGAAATTGACAGAGAATTGCAGGTCAGGACGTGTCAAAGTGAGATATTGAAGTTTGCCTGCTAGACTTCTGAAGTAAGAGGGATCAGTGAAAAGTTCATCTTGACCAGGCAATGATGACAAAAAACATTGCTCTGATACCATGTAGAATAACAAGATCTGAAGATGAAAATATAACTTGTATCTTATTCAACTTGAGAACATTTACAACGGCTGTGTTTCTTTATATACAGACACACTAAAGCTACTACTTGACCTAATGCTCACATTAGCACACACAAGCATTTAGGCAACCAAAACTGTTAAAGGTAGAAACAGACAGAGATGCTTTGATATCGTGAGCTGTCTTCTCCGTACGAGGATCATAACATGAACGTGTTCTCTGTCTTTTTCCAGAGCTTCCCTCTCCTCTGTCTCCTCTGTTAACGGTTAACATATTAACCGAAATAGGCTTAATGGGCTTAACATCTTTCTGCACATCTGTACGCGGCCCAGACACACATTTGAGACCTTTTGTACCATCAAGAGTCTTTGACTCACAACCTTCTGCACCAGCAAGAGCCTTTGGCTCACTTGGTCTAATATATTTCTCCTGTCTTTAACATACTCGGCGAAACCGTATTGAAAACCTTCGGTTTATATATCAACCTCAATCAGACCCCGATGAAATACGACGGATAACACTTCTCTTATACAACATACACATACACTATTCAACAACGTTGTCAAACTAGTGATATTTTGTCAATTCGAAACTATTCTTTTACCTTAATAGTTAGACTTTATAATTCAAAGATTTAGACAAAACTGGTTTTGATCCCTTACTCACTCGCTTAAAAACGAGAAGTAACACTTTAATAAAAACTAAATTTTGGTTCATCTTCATAACAAGCCAGTAACGGGATACAGTGAAAAAGAATGGGCAAAGGCGAAAATACAATCTACTATATGTTATGTTAACGTCTCTGATTTTCTATCTTATTAAAGCAACAAAAGGGGACCCGTAACGACCTAGAAGGCCATGTGTCGAGAGTATTGTCGAATTATTTGCTTTTGGACCGACCTTATCCATCGTTGGACCGTTGTTGCCTTTTTAGTGCCTCGGTGCTTTTGTCTTATGCTCCTTTACAAATAAACCAAATTAAATTATGTTGCTAAAAACCAAAATAAGAAAATAAAATCTTTCAAAAGCTAAAGGGACGTCTGTTAGGTAACGGTTAGTGGGTAAACTTCCGGGAAGAAATATAAAAAAAAGTATTTTAAAAAGTATTGGTTCTGTGGTATTGATGGCATGCAAAAAGGAGATAATATATTATTAGTTTTTTAAAATTTGATATATTTAAGTACAATATTTAATTTGAAAAAGAACTGGTAGACACGAAAGGTATATTATTTTTTCGTGGCCGGTTTGTTTTGGTTATAGTAGCTCACTATGGTCTGTTCCAGTTCACTAAACCCCTACATATGTGGAGACTGAGTTTATAAGGAAACAAAGAAATGATTTTGGTCAAAATCTGCTTCTTATGTCACATGAGATCCGTCAATGACCTAATCTTTTCAAATGGTAATGTAACTACGAGTTAGAGTACTTTCTCAAAAAAAAAAACTACGAGTTAGAGTAACGGTTATGTCACTGATAATGTATGTATGTCAAAAAGAAGAAGATAATGTATGTATGTTGAGTCGTTGGTCGAATATTCGGAATATTCTCACACATGCTTACACTATGTAACTGAATTGTGAGACAAAATCATACCAATGTAACTGAATTTAGAGATCTATACATGGTTTAACTATTTTTTTCACGACATATAAGTCTTTTCAAGAAAATGTATTAGTTTCAACTTTTAAAAATATTAGTTTCAACTCCCCAAACATAAAATTATACTTCTCTACACAAGAATTCAAACCTGACAACACAAAAAGAAATTGTTGACAAATAAAAACAATTTAAAATATTGATTCTTTCTCAGAATCAACTACGGATATAGCCTAATGAAAAATTAGTCTGATTCGCTAAGTTTATAGAGTCAATATACATAAGTAATATAGCTATATAATTCACAAAATATATATATTTTCAATTATTTTTAAAATATTATTTAAATAAACTATTGTAGCGTAAAATATTTAAGATCACTTTTTTTTTGTCAACTATTTAAGATCACTTCTACCTTTTGTTTTTACCTTATTGCTGTTGCTTAAGTAGAAAACACTGTTTTAGATATTAATCATTTACATACAGAGAAGAGAACCCAGAAAAGCTAATAAGAAAAAGGTTATCTACAAGAATTACCCTGATAGATATATTTCTTTTTTTCCCTTTATGTCAAAGAAGAAACAGCAAAAGTTAATAGGAACACTGAACGCGATGATTCTTGTCCCTAAGAATCCCATTGTACAGAGCAATCCGGTTAGGAGGCATGTCGTTTCTGCAAACCGAACCGGTCTTATCCGGTTTAATCATTGGTTCCCGTAGACTTTCCCTCTTCTTACGATACTCTTCACCGTTTCCTTTAGGCTCTTTCACATTCTCTGCAAACTTCACCTTCTTCTTCGTCTTCTTCTTCCTCTGTTTCTTCTTTTCCTCTGTATCGATAAAACAAAAAAGTTAGAAACTTTTTCTAGCCGGAGGATGATCGGAGAAGACAAAAGAGTACCTGAACAAAGACATGGTCGGAGGATCTGTTGATCAGATGTTTGATGATTACCAGAGAATTGGCGGGAAATCGCCAGAAACAGAGCAGTGCTTGAGAAAACCATGGCGGTTGCGATCACGACGCCATGAGAGCAGGTCAGTATGCAAGTCATGTGTTTATATGCTAAACTGGGATCAGAGAAGAGAAGAGGTTCTTCGCTCAACTTTCAGATGAAAAAGAGAGAGAGAGAGTTTGAATTTGTACTTTTAGAACTTTCTTTTATTCAGAGAAGAGGCAGAGAGGTGGTTGATAAATGAATGAGTTTAAAAGGAGGGCATGTGTGTGTGTGTTGCAGAGAGATTGGTCGTACCAACAAAGTCACGCAACCAACAAGTACTGCTTGTAGTTGAAAGGTGAGGGATATCTTCTCTAAAGCAGAAAAGGTTGGAGTTTATTTAGAAGTGGGATTGAAAGAAAATTGTGGGGAAAAGTTCTGACAATAATCATAGGTTTGGAGTTTCTTTGTGTGCTGTCTTCTCCTTTATCTTCTGTTGGAGAGAGAGAGAGAAAGATAGATTGGTGTTTGGTTTTATTAGTCACAGGCTCAAAAATCAAGTGGAAATGATAAAATCTTCTATCATAATAAAATCTTCATTGTCTTTAGTTTCTGACCATATTTATAACTAGATTCACTGGATGGACTTATTTATATGTATAAGAGGTATAAGATAAATATAAGTCAATTATCAAACTTATCTACTGTTGTTAACCCATGTTCACATAATTATTTAAATCTATACAGATTTAATTATAGAGTTATTTACATATTAAAAACCAGATCTTGATGCAATGCATATTTTTTTTTTTCTGTTTTATAAACAACTTTGACCACATTCAATAAATAAAAACTCTATGCACGTTGCTTACTTTTATTAGTTAAAATGATTTTCGTATGTCATCGTTAGTTTATATGTTTTTCTATTAGTAAAAAAATATTATAGTGTTAAAGTTTTTGTCTTTGTCCCTTCCTTCTCAGATTTTTGTTAAATTGTCAATAACGTTTTTGTCATAAAAATTATAGATTAGTTTCTAGCTAGCTTACTCTCTAAACAACTTCTAAATAACTTTACATTAAGAGAAAATGTCTTGAAGAGAAATATAGAAAGACAATAGAGTCAAAAGAGCTCAATGAATCTCTTCCACTCAACACCGACTCATGGTTTGTGGGTGTCTTTGGACAAAAAAGTTTTAGACCCTTTAACAATTAAAACACAATTAAAACACAATTTTTTTTTAAAAAAAAAAATATATTATAGCGAATGTTATTAAATTTAGATACGAATTCATAAAATAAACTGTTTAGAATATATGAATATTTATTTGTTCTAAAAAAAATATTTTTTCCATCAAAGAAAAATATTTTTTTAAAAAATAATAGAAAATTTAGATCTTTAATATCATTGGTCCTAATAACTGAGCCAGCCCTGCTTCCACTTAGTTTGATGTCTGTCATTAACCTGAGGACAGAACCAAAGCAGAATCTGGCGTTTACGTGAGCTCGGCTGTCGCCGCGTGTCCTATTTCAAAACCTAACTTTGCCGCGTTTAAGGACGTTAAGTCGTTATTGTGTTCAAAAAACAAAGTCGTTATTATGTTTATGTCTTCAACATGTTTGTGCCAAAGACGTTTTTTATCAATAAATTATCCAAGCAAGGTATAATCACATTTTTATTAATCGGTTAGCTACTTGTATCTTATATTTTATGTTTACGATTTATTAGGGCATAAATTTAGATTTATAATGACATAAAAATTAACTCAGAACCAAACAATCGTTTTTACAATAACTGTGAGTTTAATACTTAAATTTATTCAGAAGAAAAAAATGATTAAGAGGCTGGAGGTGGGTAGATCGAGTTGGTAATTTGGAAGTAAACCATCTAACCAAAGCACCTTCATGTAGATTCCCTGTCATCCCTCTGAAAAAAGGAGATTCTGTTGCGGGCTGTTTTGTCAATGTTTCGAATAATATGAGCTAACCTCATTTGGTAAGCGAATGTATTAAGTAATCTTTATAATTATAAATAACAAACAGTTTGACTGAAATTGATCAATATGAATTCAAAAAGAATACGCTACGAACATGTTTAACATGAAGTTTGTTATAAAGAGGACTGGTCAACGTGTAATTCTTCCGGAACTTCTTGAAGTTTTTGATTGTGATATAAAAAAGACTTAGATCAACTTCTCTAGTTCCTTGTGCCTAGTACTTTACGTGTTCTACACAACTTTCAACGATCTATATTATATATGCATGAGTTAGGACCAGTGGCGGAGCCACATGGTGAGTGGATGGGGCGGATGCCCCGGATGATTTTTAAAAATTTTATGTAAAATTTTGATAATGATCTTCATGTCCCGGTATGTTCCTTAAAGAATATTGATAATGCCCCCCATAACATTCATCTCTAGATCCGCCCCTGGTTAGGACAAGCACATTTGTGGTCCGGATGTTGGAACTCATTTAGATTTATCTAATATCTTTGTGATCGTCGTGAATTCAATACATAATTTTTCTTCTTAGCATTTCCAATTTTATGTATATAATCTTGACAACTACGTATAACAAACATACATAGCAAGAGATAAGATTTTAGCATCTATCATCTATGATCATGGTACGGCAACTTGTTTATAGGACATTAACTAACTGAAAGAGAGATATCACTAGAGGTTAAAAGTCCTAAAAGTTTCGAGAGAACCTAAAGAAAGAAGTCACATGGGTCGATTGACTTTGACGTCCGAAATAAAATCAACCTCACACGTTTAGTACACTCTTTCTTCAATTGTATTCACACTTATCCACGCCTAATGATGTTGACGGTAAGCCAAATTTTTGTGTGAACTTCCGTAATTTAGTTATGATAAGAACGGATTTAATTTTGTGACGTTTTGGCAAAACTCATAAACAAGTCCATTCTAATTATATAGTACTCAATCCTACCAGAAACGACCTAATCCATTAAACGTGTGTGTTGTAATGGGGTCGCATTTAGTGGTTAACGAGAGACAATAGAGAACTGGTCCGCAAGACTACAAGCTTTTATCGCCCTAATCCCTCTCCCCAAGTCTCTAAACATGATTTCTTTCTCAAATTTCTAGTTAGAATTCTCTTTTCATTTATCTCTCAATCTGACTGACCATAAAGGTAGAGGGCTAAACATAGAAAGCAACAGTAATACCAAATTGTATAGGGCTAAACACAGATTGCAGGAACGTAATGCTGATGAGGATTGTATCGTCTGGATGGATAGTAAAACACTAAAACACGTTTGAACAAAAAAAAAAACCACTAAAACACATGGTTGTATCAGATGACGGTTAAATATCTAATACATTTTTAAAATTTAGAATACACTATAACTATAGAACAATTTCTAAAAACTGAAACTGAAACAACAAAATTTCGAATTTTCAAAAAAGAGGATCGTTTTGTACAGTTTGGAAAACTTTTAACTCTAACTTTCGATTATAAAAGAGGAAATAAACCAAATTGATATATAAAAATAGAAAAAATTAAAATATTCAAAATGCTGTAAAGAAATTGAAATGCCATAATATTTTTTTATGAGAATGCGGTAAAAAAAAAACTCAAACTTTACATGAATTCCCAAAATAAACACGAACATATTGTCTGGCCAAAAAAACACTGAACTATATTTGACTTTTAAACTTTAATCAGTAAGTTATCGCTGACTCGCTAAATATACACGCTGTTAGTAAACTTGACAGGATGATTGAACAACGTTTGCTAAGATCCATTAAGTAAAACGACGTCGTTTTGAGATGGGATGAAACGACGTCATTTTGCCTATTTTTATTATAAAAACATGTTGATCGTGTGAGTCAAACCTGAGAACTCATGGTCAAATTCGAGGTTTCTTGCCACTGTGCTACTGACATTTTTAAGGAAATCTCTAACATGTTTTCTTTTATTGAGTATCAAAAATATCTTGAAAAATTTAAATTCTTTTTTAAAACTTCCAAAAGATCTTATAAACTCAAGAAAATTATGAAAAAGTAAAACTAAAATTGAAATTAGAAAAAAAAATTGTTTAAAAATCAAAACATTAAAAAATTGAAAAAATCTAAAATAATTCAAAGAAATGAAACAAATTAAATTTAATGATTAAAAAACTTGAAACCTATTTTTATATAAATTAATGTGTGTAAGATAAAATAAAAAATGATCTTTATCACACTATAGATTTTAGTATGAATAATGTATTTAAGATAAAATAGAAATGATAATTAAGATAAAATAAACAAATGATATTATCACAAATTGTTTTGCTAAAATATGATATTGAATGAACATACAACAAAAAAAAGATTTTTATATATTACTAAATAATAATTAACTAAAAACATTTGTAGTTTTTGGTGTATGTTCGTTTGTTATCATATCGTAGCAAATTTTTTTTTACTGTTTTTAGAAAACCAAAATTGTACTAAAACATAAACTGTGATAAATATCATTTTTTATTTTATCTCAAATATTTTAATTTATAACAAAAAAAAAACAAAAAACGTTCAAAAATAAAAAATAAAATCTAAAAAATTCAAATGCAAAAAATTAAAATTAATGACTAAAATAATTTGAAAACTCTTATATAAATGAATGCATGCAAGATAATATACAAAATTATATTTATCACACTATATTTTTTGTATGATTAATGTATTTAAGATAAAATACACAAATGATTTTAGATACATTAATTTTTATAAAAAAAATATTTTTTAAAAGATTTTAATCATTAGTTTTTTTGTCGTCTTTTTAATCATTAGTTTTCCGCATTTTTTGTTTTTTTTTTAGATTTTTATGAAGGTTTTAATTAATTTTAGCGAAAATAGGTTTTATTTGTAATTTAATTTTTAGTTTTAATATTTTCAGAATTGTTATTAATTTTTTGAATTTTGTAAAATTTTAAGGTTTTAAAAGATTTTTTGGATACTTAATAAAAGAAAATATGTTAGAGATTCATGAGAAGTATCGTTAGCTTGGTGGTGAAAGACCATGTTGTTTGGCTTTGAGTTCGAGTCTTGAGATAGACATATTTTTCGTTTTAAAAACACACAAAACGACGTCGTTTCACTTAACGTCGATATTTAACATCAAAATAACGGCGTCTACACTGTAAAATCATGATAAGTTCTCAAATAAAATTAAAAAGTCAAAAAAATACAGTATTTTTTTTGTCAGCTTCGAGTTCATGTTTTATTTGGCAATTCGTGCAAAGTTCGTGGTGTTTTGGGCCGAATTCCCTTTTTTTATATATATACACCAAAGTGATGGAAATTAAGATGACTTGACCAACAAAAGTAAGTGATTTCTGATAATTGACGCAGTTTGGTTAGTTATTCTTCTCCCAGCTGGTTTTGAATGCAGTCCGTTTAGTTTAGAGAGGCAAAACAAAATTACCGAACATTACTTCTTAATGTAGTTAATTAATGAGACTAAAAGGTGAAAAACCCTAACGTTGGCCACAAGTCTTCTCCGAGTCTTTCTCTCAGCTTCACATTTCCCCCTAAATTTACGGGAAATCAAATCTAATCCTCAAAACTCAACCAAAAAGCCAACGAGCAAAACGGGCGTTATACTCTCTTTTCCAGAAATGGGGAAGAGACCGCCGATACCACCAGACATAGAAAAGGGAACACCACCATTGCCACCATTACCACCACCAGCTCGACCGCAGTTTCGCCCCCCTGTTCCCGTGCCGTGGTACGCATGGCTCGTGCCTCTCATATTTGCAGCTAACTTCATTACATTCGCCACCACAATGTACTTGAACGATTGCCCCTCGAGATCAGATAACTGTCTCTTGTTTGATGTCCTTGGAAGGCTTTCCTTTCAACCTATAAAAGAGAATATGCTTCTTGGTCCTTCTATTCCGACGTAAGAAAGAGATGAACAAGAATTATGTTACTACTTTTGGTTATATACATATATAATGGATGCATATTTGTTGTTGGTTTAGGCTGAGAAGACTTGGAGCTCTTGAGAGGAGACTTGTGGAGGAAGGTGAGAAATGGCGTCTCATCTCTTGCATTTGGCTTCATGGTGGGCTCCTTCACCTGCTGGCTAACATGATCAGCCTTCTATGTATCGGAATGCGTCTTGAACAAGAATTTGGATTCTGTAAGTATCTTTAAACCTAGGACCAGTCCTGAGATTTTGAAGGATAAATAATTTACTAATGATTTATTAAAAAAAAATCAAAATAATTTTGGAGATCTACTTTTATGTAAATTATCTCTAAAAGTCTGGGGGTTGTATGCCAAGTTTCTATGTTTTCTGTCTTCAAGAATCAAAGTTTACTTTTATCTGAAACTACAGTGAGAATAGGAGCTTTGTATGTAATCTCCGGGCTTGGTGGAAGCATTATGTCTTGTTTGAAAGATTCAAGAGGAGAACGTGTATCAGTAGGAGCATCAGGCGCCTTGTTCGGGTTACTCGGTGCAATGCTATCAGAGCTGATCACAAACTGGACAATCTATGAAAATAAGGTAAAATTTTATCACCATCAATCTTCATGGTACACTATTGAAAGCTGATTTTAATTTTACTTTTTGCAGTGTACATCACTTATGACATTGATCCTGATCATTGCACTGAACCTAAGCGTCGGATTATTACCACGTGTAGACAATTCTGCTCATTGTGGAGGATTCTTAGCCGGTTTTTTCCTAGGGTTTGTCCTTCTTCTCCGTCCGCAGTACGGATACGTGAACCCCAAGTACATTCCACCTGGTTATGACGTGAAACACAAGAAATCAAGACACAAGTGTTATCAACACGTCTTCAGGATTACATCTCTAGCCATTCTTCTTGCTGGGTAAGTTCACCAAAGACTCAGTGAATCATTTCTTCATAAGACACCTCTAACACTTATTCAAGGACTAGGTTATACCATCCGCATAGACAAAAACCCAAACCTGACCATTAAATGATTAAAACTTTACTGCAGATTCATAGCGGGATATACTAAGCTTCTAAGAGAACATACCGCAGAGAGCGTGCCATTCAGAGATGTCAATTAGCATCTGTAAAAGTTCATTTCGCAAGATCCCAAGATTTTATTCATATTTGATACAAACACCAGCACCAGAAAAGGTTTTACATTTGATGATTCGAGAAGTATAACATATGTATCGGTTGTTCAAGGCTGTTGTAACTATACATGTGTATGAAAAAGCATATATTAACCTGTAGGAAACATTTTTCATATATCTAGTTTCTAACAAACTAGGATCACAAGTCAATGATGTATCAAACTAGGATCACAAATCAATGATGTAGTACTGTGTCCTTAGCGTTAAGTGCCTCCCCAATTTGGAGACAAACGTAAGAAAAGTGAATCTTGAGAAAATAAACACTGTAACTTAAAAAACAATATCAATTTTGTTTTTACCTTTGCATGAGCATTACTCTCTGTCTTGATAGGATCATTAGTTTTTATTCCTACGCTGCCATAATCAATATGCTTTACTCCATACCCTTTGAATTTGTTTGTGAGTGCTTCAAAGCCTTGAAACATTTCTGAGATCTCTATAGATTCTTCGATCTTTACATAACCAGATGATGCATGTAAATGATAAGGCTGACCCAATCCATCGATTAAGGCATCTTAGAAAGATATTTTTTAGTTTATTTTCTTATTAATCTATATAGATAAATAAAATTGATAGTTGCATAATTAGAAGAATATCTGTTAGGCATTTTTATTTTTAATGCCTTGAGAGCTCATATTTGAAATCTTGAAATTTTCTTAAACAATCATATGCATTTAGATATAATTGGTGATGATTGTTTATGTTACGAAAGATTTTCTGATAATCAATAATAGAAGAGGTTAGATGATAACTATGTTTTATTACATACCAATTAACCTAATGTACACTTTACCGCAGTCAAATGGTATATTAATACACCACTTTAGGACCAAAGCCACAAGAAATTTAGTGATCTATAAGACTAGGAATACATAAACTTTCTTAATATAAGCAAATAAAAAGATGGATGATTGGTAACAAGTTAAGATCCTAGAAATATAAACAAGGTGATCTCAAATTCAGTCAAGAAAAAAAGTGCAATAACTAAACCTTCAATCAAATGCTAAAGATGGATCCATGGACAAGGATAATTGCTATTAAGTGATCAAGGTTCAATTTAGGATGTTAAACAAAACAATATAAGTGTATAGGTCTAGATCTCATAAAACAGACTAATCCACTTCCTTGATCGAAATCTCTTTGTAATCAAGTACTAAACATCGAATGTCTTTGGTTTAATACTATCAAACAAGCATTGTGATTAAGTCTACTAACTATCTAGCAATCCAAACATCAAATGTCTTTGGTTTATCAAGCAAGAACAAGATTAATTTCATGCATGCAAGCATTTTAACAAACACTTTTCGGATATAAAATAGTTTAAAGTCTAGATGACAGTAATCAAATCCAATTTAACATTAAAAATACTTAGCAAGCATAGAACAATGTATTAGGCAAGAAACATCCAAAATATTCATCTAATCAATCTAATTCACGTAATCCATGAATCACAAGGTGACTACTCACTAATCTTTATGAAAACCTTAAACTCATATGAAATTCAAGGTAATCATGTTAAGGAGTAAGACATAGGCCATGTTTGTTTAGGTGTCGTGCGACCTGCGAGTTGCGACATGCGACAAAGAGTATGTTCGTTTACGTGTCGTGTAATCTGCGACTTATGACCTGTGACTAAACCCACAACCTACGACTAAAATCATGTTTGTTTACGTGTCGCATGCACGTTTTGAGATATGTGACTAGTCGTGCAATCAAAATTGTCTTAATTTTTGATCGTTGTTTCTTCGGGTGACTTGAAATCAAATCATGTGATTGGTTGTGCGACATGAAAACAAACAACATGCGCCAATGCAACATACGATCAGTCGCAGGTCGCAGATTACATGACAGCAAAACGAACAACAACATGTGACCTGTGATTGGTCGTAGGTCGCACGTCGCAGATCGCAAATCACAGGTCGTGCGATTGATAAACGGACAGGGTCATACACAAATATAAATGAAATACTTCTTTAAATAATCAAAAATTTCAAGGTTTTATAAGATTAGGAAAATTTTTGAGACAAAATTAAAAATAGGGTCTTAGGTCTAGTTCTATTTATAGCAAACTAGGAAAGTAAAACTCGAGCTGGTTTAATCCCCACAAACCAAAGACAACCGGAATAAACCGGTTAACATTTGGAATTTGTGTCTTGTCTTCTCCGTAGCGGCCTTTGCATCCCGTTTCGGTAAGCTGCTGTAAAGCTCGTCACGTTCCCAGCGATATCACCACGTCGCTACAGTTTGTCGCTATCTAGTCCGTTCTTGAGATATGATAACCAATTATAAGTCCCAAACTAGTAACCTACTTTCAGGCTAGAAGTAAGGGGATGCACAGACATAGGAGTTGACCACAAAGGAAGAAGGATCAGCTCAGAGAACCTGAAATCGTTGATGATAATGGCGTTGCTTGCACAGAAAGTAATAAGAGATTGAGATGAATGTAAAACTTGATTCTTATTATTAAAACTTGTGAAGGCTACGCCTTATATTAAACTCAAAATTCCTAAACCTAAAACACTTTGGATCATTATCCTAACAAGTTTGATAATTATCCATAGGAAGAAATATAAATAAAACTAATAAGAAAACGTAAAACGTAATGAAGTCGGTTTAGTAGAAACGGTGACGTTTGTGCTGTCACAATACTTCCTCCTTCAGAAAATACTTCATGTGGTAGGTGAATCAGACGTCATGTAGGGAAGAAAGTTTCCAAAGTTTTGTTAGTAACTTCGGTCTGTCCATCAGACGGGGTCTGGTATGCTGTGGAGAAGTTTAAATCGACACCATGAACACGAAAAATCTCTCTCCATACCTCACTAAGAAACGTTGGATCACGATCACTTGTAATGTCTTTGGGATTCCGTGTAGGGGAAAAACCTGATCCAAGTATAGCTTTGCGACGTCCATGGCTGTATATGGGTGAGACAAAGCGAGAAAGTGTGCATTCTTACTTAGTCTATCAACAACAACGAGGATGCAATGTATACCAGATGGTGGTGGTAATCCTTTCATAAAACCAAGACTGATTGATTCCCAAACACTAGTAGGTACCAGAAGAGGCTGGAGAAGTCCAGGTTTGGCGGCCAAATCATATTTATTTATCTGGCAAACCGGACAATTCCTGATGTAGTTCTGAACCTCCAAGCTCATCTTGGGCCAGAAGAACAGTGATTTGATTCATTGCAGTGTTGCATCGCGGCCTAAATGACAACCTACAGCGGAATCATGGAGCCATTTATAGATATGAAGTTTGATAGATGGATCGTTACCAACTACAAGCTTCTCGCGGGGGCAAAGCTCCCCATTGATAAAAGAGTATGTGGCGTGTGATGAGGGTTTAGCCTGCAGCTTAGTGAAAATTTGCTTAAAGGCGGGGTTTGTATCCCAAAGGAGCTTCAGAGCCTCATAGAACCCGTGGTGAGCTTGCGAAAGTGACATCTCAAGAAGTTGTGAACCCGAAACTCTAGATAAAGCATCTGCTACGAAGTTTTCTTTGCCTTCCTTATACTGAATATCAAAACTATAGCCCATTAATTTTGATAACCGCATGTGCTGGAATGGAGTGGTGATCTTCTGTTCCAAGAGGTATTTCAAACTCTTTTGATCCGTCTGAATGATAAACTTTTTGTGAGCTAAATATGGATTCCAGGTTTGTACGGCGTGAACCACAGAAAGGAGTTCCTTTTCGTAGACTGATAGACATTGATGGTGAGGTCCTGATGCCCGACTGATGTAACACATTGAGTGATTGTATTGCATAAGAACTGCGCTATGCCAGTATTAGAGGCATACGTTTCGATGATAGAAGTATTTGTAAAGTCGGGGAGTGCAAGGACTGGAGCTGAAATTAGAGCTTGTTTCAGTAGATGGAATGTTGTTGATGCCTTTGTATCCCAGGAGAAGCCCTCTTTGCGGAGCATGATAGTAAAGGGGACGAGCGATGATGTTGTATCCTTGTATAAACCTCCGATAATAATTGGTGAATCCCAAGAAGCTTTGAAGTTGCTTTTGGTTATTCGGGGGTGGCCAATTTTCAACTGATTTTATCTTTGGTGGATCAGTGCTGATGCCTTCTTTAGAAATAAAGTGACCGAGGTATTCGATTATTGTTGCGCCAAAAGTACACTTTGATTTCTTGAGATAGAGTTGTTGATGTCACAGTATAGCAAAGGTTGTATCCAAGTGGACAAGATGTTCTTCCCAGTTCTTGCTGTAGATTAGTATATAGGCAAAAACGTGATTCATGAGTCCCTGAAACGTGCAAGGTGCGTTAGTGAGACCGAACGACATCATGAGTTTGTGAAACCCTGCTCGTAAGTCCAGGTTAGAATTTTTTTTTTAGCTGCCCAATTCATCGAGTAGATCCTCTAGGAGTGGTATGGGGTATTTGTCTTTGATTGTTTGCTTATTGAGACCTCTGTAGTCTACACATAGCTGCCAAGAACCATCTTTCTTTTTCACAAGTACTACTGGTGAGTCATAGGGACTTGCACTATATTGAATGATACCGTGAGTAAGCATATCTTGGATCATCTTATCTATTGAATTCTTTTGTAGCGAGGAGTAGCGATAAGGTCTGAGATTGATCAGATTTGCTCCTGCTTCCAATGGGATTTTGTGGTTGAAACCCTCATGATATGGAGGTAAGGAAGATGGTTCATCAAAGACGTCTATGTACGATTCAAGTAATTGTTTTAGTGAACCAGTGTCATCGATCGCTTCACCACTTGCTTCAATATGATAAAGAATTGTTTCTGGGTCAAGGGGTTGTTGCTCTTTGTCTATGTTGTTAACTTCACGAAGATGGAGTAGCGTGATTTGTGGTTTTTGCAACATAAGTTTGTTGAGGGTGCTTGCGGAGACAACTTTAGAGATGTTTGGTGTTATCCCTCTAAGAACATGTTTCAGACCATTGAAATTAAATTCCATGCAGAGATTTAGGAAGTCCCATAAGATCGGTCCTACAGTGGAGAGCCACTGAACACCAAGGACTAGATCACTGCATCCCAGCGGTAAGGTTCTTATCTCGGCCTTGAACTCATAACCTTGCATCTTCCATGCGAAGGAGCTGCACTTGTACTTAGTAATCAATTCGCCACTTGCTGCAACAACTGCCATTGGCTTGATTGGTGTCAAGGAACAACCAAGTCCTTTAGCGATTTGGATATCTAGAAAGTTGTGTGTACTGTTTGGGTCGATCAGTATGTGTAGTTTGCGCTTCTCGTACTGTCTCATTAGACGCATACAATTGAATGTTGGGTCACCATTAAAAGCATGGACGGAGATAGTTGGAACATGGTCATCTTCGTCGCTGATAGTTGTCTCACAGATTTTCTTCTCTAATGCAATCTCTTAGTCAAATTCCGTCTCAACTTCCAAGTCTAAGAACAAAAACTCAGCTCGTTTATGCTTAAGTTGGTGACCCCCTGTGAACAGTTTAAGCTTCCGCTCCTGCATTTCTTTGAAAGAACCCATTTCTGTGGAACGTTGGGAAGGAGCGGTTTATTGTTTACGACAGTGTTAGCCATGGTTGCTGATGGTGTGTTATAGTGGTTCTTGTTTGGTTGCGCGAGATTTGATTTTTGAGATGGGTTGAAACTGGAACGAGATGTCCTTGTAGGAGTATGCAACAGAGATAGCTCGTCTTGTTTAGCTATTTTCGCTGCTTCAGGAACTGAATTGACCTTGAATTAAACGTGAAGAGATAGATGCTCAAAGCGTGACCCGGAGCAAGAGTGATCCTTGTCATGGCGCTATCAAACTTTTCCAGATAGACATAGATGGTGTCGGTTCCTTTCTTCAAGCTTACTAACTCTGATAAGGGATCATCGAAAAGCTCACTGAAACGTTCCAATATTGCAGCAACGTATTCTGGCCATAATCCTTTAAGCTTCCGCTCCTGCATTTCTTCGAAAGAAACCCATTTTTGTGGAACGTTGGGAAGGAGCGGTTTATTGTTTACGACAGTGTTAGTCGTGGTTGCTGATGGCGTGTTGTAGTGGTTCTTGTTTGGTTGCGCGAGATTTGATTTTTGAGATGGGTTGAAACTGGAACGAGATATCCTTGTAGGAGTATGCAACAGAGATAGCTCGTCTTGTTTAGCTATTTTCGCTGCTTCGGGAACTGAATTGACCTTGAATTACACGTGAAGAGATAGATGCTCAAAGCATGACCCGGAGCAAGAGTGATCCTTGTCATGGCGCTATCAAAATTTTCCAGATAGACATCGATGGTGTCGATTCCTTGCTTCAAGCTTACTAACTCTGATAGGGGATCATCGTAAAGCTCGCTGAAACGTTCTGAGATTGCAGCAACGTATTCTGGCCATAGCAAAAATATGTTGTAGCGATTGGCAAGATAGGCGTGATGCCATTGGAGAGCTTTACATGTCATGTGAAGAAAGGCGAGGCAAAATTTTAGTTCTGGCGGAGTTCTATCAATGGAGAAGAATTGTTCGCAACAGTAAATCCATTCTCTTAGTGTAGAGCCGTCGAACATTAGGAAGTCGATTTTTATTAGACGTGATGATAATCAATGGTGAGGAGGTGGGTTTTTGTTTGTGTTGTTGTCGATGTTGGTGGGGATTGTATTTGCTGCGCTATGCTCTGGATTGAAGCGATCTGGTGGGTCGGTTTGAGATATTCTTCCAGTGATATCAAAATTCGATTCACTTTGTTTCCGTCACGTTGGGTACGTGGTGGTGGAGTGTTAGCAAAATACTTCTCGATTTTGAGTGCTGTAATTTCACCTCTGAGTTCCTTGCGGATCTTTTCTATTTTTTGAGTTTGCGAT
The DNA here is from genome assembly GCA_932364175.1 of Eruca vesicaria subsp. sativa. Lineage (NCBI taxonomy): Eukaryota > Viridiplantae > Streptophyta > Magnoliopsida > Brassicales > Brassicaceae > Eruca > Eruca vesicaria. The sequence continues at coordinate 105,414 of CAKOAT010936265.1, forward strand.
AAGCACAGCTCGTCAATCTGTTTGCTCATGTTGTTCAAAGTGGTGGTTGACCTTGTATCCATAGTATGGTCCTGGGGAGTTTAGTATCTGATACCAATGAGATAGGATAACCAAGTTTAAGTCCCAAACTAGTAGTCCTACTTACATGCTAGAAGGAAGGAGATGCACAGACCTAGGAGTTGACCACATAGGAAGAAGGATCAGCTCAGAGAACCTGAAATCGTTGATAATAATAGCATTGCTTGCACAGAAAGTAATAAGGGATTTAGATGAATGTAAAACTTGATTCTTATTATTAACACTTGTGAAGGCTACGCCTTATATAAAACTCAAACTAAACCTAAAACACTTTTAATCATTATCCTAACAAATTTGATAATTATCCATAGGAAGAAATATAAATAAAACTAATAAGAAAACGTAAAAACATAATGAAATCAGTTTAGTAGAAATGGTGGTATATGTGCTGTCACAGTTCCCTTCACAGCTATGTCTCTTCCAAGCTCGCTTTGAACTGAAACTTTGGAATTGAGAAATCCACGAAAGAGATATCCGCTCTGTCTTCGTCCCGCCGCTGCTTCCAGTCGTCGTGACGCCACCAGACCAAGCTTGCACGTTGAGCTCCTCCATCTCCGCCAGTGTCGCACTCTGGTCCAAGTCGTCTCTTCCTTTACGGTGCTTAACTCCGCCCGTATCGTGCTCGCAAAGGCTCGTCGTCATCAACCAGCTCCAGCACAACAATTGGCTGACTTTTCTATATTTTCATATCCACCGGTCTCTGATATTTTAATTACTTTCAATTCGGGTCCAGACTTTGGAATGGTAGATATATTCCCGCGAATCAACCCCAAAGTTCCAACCGTGTAATTTAGCCCAGGCGAATGATCTGAATTTTCAACCTTAGTACCTCGTCTCTTGTTAACATCATATTTCACCCAGACATCCATAATATACAATTTAACCCTTGATTTTCGCCTTAAACTTCTTAATAATGCAATCCAGCCCCTAATGCACACAAATGAACAAATGTATGCAATGTAAGCACCTAAACGCAATCTAAAGTGATTAAAATGAATTAAAAGAACTCTAAAACTCATCAAAATCATGTCATACAATTGGAATCTCTATTAAAGTACTTAATTTTTGGAAAAGGAATATAATTATCAAAAAACATAATTTTTTAAAAACAATTCATAAATTGGAATTGCTAAAATTATCTACAGTCTAACATGCCACATAAAGAAGTAATAACTATGTTATCAACTGACACAACTATAACTGAAATACTTGACAATATAATTTTTTTGAATGGATTTGTAAGGAAAATATAAGAAAAAAATATATAAGAAAATTTATTTTCAGTATTTTAAATTTAATATTTTTAATAAATAGCTGTTTGCAGTTTAGAGAGAGAGATAAAAGAGAGGAAAAGATAAAATCTTATAGCCCATGAAAACTGGTGAAAAAAGTGCGACTTTGAAGTCATGTGACTTTGAGATGTTCAAGACGACAACCATAAGATTGCCTATTTGATTCAAATTCTGAGATAACATAATAAACATTATGATATAGTCAATATTAGATATTGGCTGGTTGATTCAGATTCTGAAATAACATGATAAACATTACGATACAGTCAGTATCAGATATGCAGATAACATTTTAAACTGAAAATACAGAAATCAAACTATTCTCAATTGCATTGAGTTCGGCATCAAGGTAGTTGAACTGAAAAGAAGTGAGTGGAAAAAACAAGAAGACTCAAATTGGTTTAGTTAGGAATAGGATAAGTTATCATGATAGATAAAGTAAATTAAAGACTTATCTTACATTTTCAAAACTTCTTGAAATGCATTATGTCTAATAAACACATATATCGGGGAAAACTCCATTAGTGTTCCTCCGTTTCATTCTTTTCATGAAAATATGTGTAATCTCCAAACTACATTAAAATAAACTAGTTAGATATGTTGAAAGCATAGACTAGAGTGTACAACTTACGCATAAGAAATTGAAACATGTGTTTTCTAGAGAAGTCTTAACGCGATCAATCATTGTCATCTTCTAGAGAAGTGTTAACTTGACCAACATGTACATCCTATCATTTAATTTATTCAAACCAAAATATATTGTACATGGTTTATTGTCATCTTCTAGAGAAGTGTTAACTTGACCAACATGTACATCCTATCATTTAATTTATTCAAACCAAAATATACATGGTTTATGGTCAAATTAAAGATTCTTTTATTAAAAGCTGAGTTTTATTATCGATGTTAGATAAATGCAAAGCCTATGAGTACAGAAAAACATCTAACACAAGATCCATCAATATAAACAAAAATAATGTTTGAACATTAGCATAAGCTCAGTTACCCCAAAAAAAAAACATCACAAGAAGTTTATAGTTCTCTATCAATCGTATTAACCGGAACTTCATACCCTTAAAAAACTAAGAATATAAAAGTATTAAACAACTAGTGGTTTTTTCGGGCTACACCCGACTTATTTTCAATATAAATTTTAGTTTAGTTTAATCTATCACTAGTTTTTGATCTGTTCTCCGTACGGGTGTTTGTTTTTCATAATCATTTGTTTGAACTTTTGAAATTATGATAAATTTAATTGTTTATACCTTTTATTTTATAGATTCATGTGTTATCCATGATTGATATTGGTGTGTCTTATTCAATGTGATTAGTGTTCACTTATAAACTATGAAATTATGTTTTCTTTTATTGTGTGCTTTATTTGGTAAAGTAAATATGATGTCAAAAAAAGTAAACAGTAAAATGTCAGAAATTTTCTATATAGAGTTCAAAATTGTTATTAAGATTGTTAAATACAAATGTATTATTTAGACAAAATAATAATAATGAAACCAAGTTTAAAAAACATTAAACATGAGAAGTATTTAATTGAAGTTATTAATTTAGATTATTTGGTTATGAACTTATAATTAAAGCGGACCAAAACTTAATTACTATATTGAAAGTTTATTTTCATCAAAATATATATGGATAAGGATTTAATTATATTTAATGGTCCAAACCATAAAATATTAAATGTAGGTTTTGTTTTTAAAATAAGAGCAAAACTGCTGTGTTTTAATTTCAGTGGCATAAAATTATAATTATTGAGGAAAAGTAAGGTATATTTTATATTTGTACTCTCCTTTTAATAGTTTAGATATTAGTTTTTTTATTATATACAATGCATATATAATGATATTTACAAAAAATAAATTATAAAATGAAGTTTAAATTAATTATTGGAGTGTAAACGTTAATAATATTTAAAATATATATTATATTTTTCTGTTTGTTAATTATATTAAAAACTTAAATAAATTTACATGATATTTGATCATAAACTGTAAAGTGTCTGGATGGGATATATTGGTTATTGATTTGATGAACTACTTTTCAACATAAACTGATGTGTTTAAAACTGTCTTTCTATAGGTAATTTTTTTTGAATCTTTTGTCAATGGCAATGTCAATTATAGTATGTTTTTGTAATAAATTTTCGTTTTTGATGTTGAAGCGTGTAATAATTTTTCTTCAATTTACTAAACAGAAAATATAGAATTTCATACATGGTAATTTAAATTTATATCATTTTATAGTTATTAGTTTTGTTTGAATTTTCTTAAAACATTTTTTCAAAGAATACTCATATATTTAAATTAGTGTATACTTAATTTTGTAACATAATCGTTCATAAATAATGCTATTACACTGGGTCTCTAATACCTAATAATTTTAAACAAAAATACATACTGCACTTTTGTAAGCTTACACACATTACAAATGTTTGCATGGCAATTTGATAATTAATACAGTTACGGTTCTTGAATAATTATAGTAAACATATATGATAACAACTATTACATCATCATCATCCATTGAACATATCTTAGATATGTTTATTGTAGAATCATTGTTATTGGGGTGTATTTTTCGTGGATATGGCTTAAAATTATATGTTGTTTGATTTATATTTTTAAAATAACTAAACTCTCATTGTTACAAAAAAAAAAACTAAACTCTCTGAATTTTCGTTCTTATAAGTTTTATTAATGATTTAGATAATTTTTAATTAATTTTATTTTCACATTTTGATTGTTTATAATTACCTGTCTCATCAAAATTAAATATTTTTATTTGTTCGAGATACATTTTTGTATATAGATTGTATTTTTACGTGTCGTCACTATTTTATTGTGAGAAGAAAAAAAATGATTTAACAGATACTAAAATTAAAATTTGAAATTAATGTACGATGTTATAATTATTTATTTTCAGTAAAAAGAAAAATTTCTATGAAAATGTAATTTATGTTTATATATGTATTTCTTTTTGAGGTTTTCTACATTTCACTTTATCATATTGTAGAAGATAAATACAGTTTTCATGATTTTAGCTCCAAATATTTCCTTTCAACTTATTAGTGATTTTATGGGAAGATGTGTTATATTTTTAAAAAATAGGGATGTATTGAAACTAACTTGTAAGTTGGAAATTTTTTTTTATATGGGTGCATATGGATAATTAAATAAATAAATACAAGTTTGGGGATAATTTTCTAGCAGTGACTGCCATTTGATAAGAACGCAGTTCATGAGTCTATGATCTTATTCAATCCATGGACCTTTTTCAATCCAATATTGTCACAGCAAGATTTTCTTCCCCAATTATTTATGCTTCTCAGTGACATTAATCATAAATCACACATACATATATATAGGTATGCTGCTTACAGAAAACATAGCGAGAGAGCTTGATGAGTCAACCAAAATTATAAATAAGAGATCTTTATATCAGGTAGTGTGCATTACCTATAGATATTATTTTTGACAGATCACTTGCATGTAAAAAGACATATAAGTAATAATTAAACGCAAAACAATAAATACTTATAACTGAAGCAGTAAATAATATGATTGTCAATTTTTTTTTGCTTCCTTGATTGTATCCTCAGTCAATCATGCTTTCTATCTCTAACACCCACAATATATGATGCGTCACGATAGGAATCACCCACATCAGAAGTTGTCCAAACTCTATTGCTCCTTGACGTACTCATGGAGAAGATCATATTTCTTATTCTCTTCCTCAGCTGTTACTACATCAGCAAGAGCTTCCCAATCCTACACCGTTATCATCATCATAAGCATATCCCTTTTATGTTATGCTGACAGTCAAAATCCACTACTGTTACTCAACATGCACCTCCATTAGAGCTATTAGAAGTTTGCTCCGCAAAGCTCTCATGAAATTTTCCACCATTGTCATCTTTTTTCTACAGACTTTTAAATTTTTACATGGGTTATCCATCACTTCTGGTTTTTCACTGCGATTAACACTCATCTCCTCCTTACATCCCTTGTTCGGCACGGCACCTAGTAAGGATATCAAAACCCAGAATCAGTATATAGGAAAACCATTTTAAAAGCAACATCCTAAATAGACAAACACACAATCAAAATCATCATTATAAATGCTGAAAAATCTGAAGAACATGAAAGAATGAAGATAAATTGAAATATATTTCAGCTGATGGGAAAATAATCATAAAAGCCAGATTGGAATGTCAAAAAAAAAGTACATTTAATCTCAGTATCGGTACTAAAGGTATAGTTATGCTTTTTACGCCAGTATGTAACATTTTTATTTTTTTAGAATTCTTATAATATAATAATCTTAAATCTTGTGTTCACATTACTTAAAAATCATATTTTTATTCTTAAAAACAATTTAATGAAAATACTAAAAATGTTCAATTTATTTGCAGTTAAGTTACATTAACTTTCACTATTTTATTATAAAGTTTTTTGCTATTTTCTTATTATTGTTTCAATAAATTATATATTTTATTTTATTTTCATATTTTCTATTTTATTTTGATATAATAAATTGTAGATTTTTATAAGTTTATTTCTTGAATGCAGACATATTATATATATATATATACACTACAAAATAGTAGCTAATTCATTATAACCAAAAAATATATTTTAAAATAGGTGTGCAACTTGAAAATCTAATACTAAATGTTACAATTTATAAAGATACATATTTGTTTTTCTCGCATATGTTATTATAGTTAATATTGATTAACGATATAATAAAAAATCGTTAAAGTCTTAAAATTGTAAATATATTTGTATAACCGAAATTATAAATTTTATCATCTGTTAAATTATTTTAAATTTATTATTTATAATTTAAAAACTTCAATTGATTTGTGTTTTAATTAGCTTTAATCAAAGGTATTTAAGTACTATTTAATATTGGGAGTTTTTGCAAAACCAACCTAAAATTTCAAGTCAAACACAAAACCAACCTCTTTTTTTTTGTCCATTACTATTCACTCTTAAAAAACCTAAACTCTCCTCATGTTTCCACTTATTTACCAAATTGCCATTATTTTTAAATCTAATTTTATTTTCGAAAATTATTAAAAACCTATTACACCCTAAACATTTCTCCTTATTTACCATAATGCCATTGTCATCAATATTTGCAACCACCCAAAACCACCATTGATGAGCTCTTTAAGCTTGTGTTTATGAAATCTCAACCACTTATTTCACTTTCTAAACAAACAATACTTCATTTCCTCTCATCTCCTCTCTATTTTCATCTAAACAATCCTCATAACTCTCATTTTCATAAACACAAACTTCATAATTTCGATTTTATCCACAAGTGGATCGTAAAGGTTGCTTCTTTTGCTCATATTTGGATTCTGGACAGTGGAAAAGCTTGGAAACAAGCTTTAAACCGGTGTCAAGGTAACTCTTTACATGCTTTTCGTCATATCTCTGATCTGTATCGCGAACGTAGACTGTATTATATGTCTACACATACGTGTAGACTTACGATGCAGTCTACTTGTCAACGCACAGGTTACTTTTGCAATTGACCAAAATAATTTTTTTTGTAATGTAGACCTACAAGTACGTCAACATCTTTACCTTTGAAACCAAAAACAAAAAAATTGGTAGACTTACTAAGAANAATTTGTAGACTGCTAGGTAAGTCTACGGAAGGTCAGTTTTGCATTTGACCAAAACTTTGACTTCGTTGAATAGGTTTCTTTTGTATTTGACTAAAACTTACTTTACGTGTAGACTTCATATGCAGTCTACAAAACTTAGAAAAAAACTTACTTTACGTGTAGACATCATATGCAGTCTACAAAACTTAGAAAAAAAAAAGTAGACTGCATAAGAAGTCTACTATTTTGTTTTGGTCAATTGCAAAACTAACCTGTCGAGTAATAGTGTAGACTTTTACTGCAGTCTACAGTTGCGTAGACATTTAGTTCTATCTACTCGTAGAAAGTCAACTTTGGTCAATTGCAAAACTAACCTCTTTCAAATAAATTTAAAAGTGTAGACTGCATAATAGGTCTACTTCTAAAAGTCAAATTCTGATCGAATTCTGGTCAATTGCAAAACCAACCTTTTAAAAAATGTAGACTGAAGAGTAAGTCTACTCGTATAAAATCCTTTTTTTTTTCAAATACAGAAAGTAACCCGTGAATTTGGCAATTGCAGAAACCAACCTAAACGTAGACCTAATGTTCAGTCTACACCTTGTAAACTGAATAAAACGTCTACAGGTCTGTAGATTGAATATGTAGTCTACCATGTAAAATCTATCAAAAGTGGTTTTGTGTATTATTCATTAAGTTTTTTCAAAACTTTTTTTTTATGAAAGTGTGTGTTAGTTAATCATAAGTGTCTTGAATGATTTTCAGAAGATAATCTGTTATAATTAGAAAGTTATCAAATTTTTTGTTTGTCTATGTTGTTAGCTTAAAATTTGTAGACGTACTTGTAAGTCTATGATATAATTTTTGGTTTAACTATATTGTTTGCTAATAATTGTAGATGTACTTGTAAGTCTATTTTATAATTTTATCAAACATGAAATTTTTGTTTGCTAATTATGTAAACCGTTTTTTTTTTTTTGCAGGAAATGGCTCAATTACTCGTTGTATACAGAGAATGAGTGGTGAAAAACTCTAGATGTGTTAGTGTTATGTGTCGAACTTATGAGTTGTCTTATTGCTATGGATGTTCTATTATGTATTAGTGTCTCATTGCTTTGAGTTATCTTCTATTGGATTTGTAAGTCTTTAGTCTGTGTTGAACTTATAAACTATATTGTTGCTTTGGATGTTATCTAATGTGATAAACTTATGTTATATTTTTCTTTGTTAAGTAGACTTTTTTGTAAGTCTACAAAAAAAGAAGACTAATAAGTATCAAGAATGGTCTGTCAAGTAGACTTATATACTTGACAAGAAGCAGTGGGATAACCAATAAAATTTTTTTATAAGAGCATGATTATCCCACAACCCCATTTTGGATCTCTTAAACAAAATTGAAGTTTCAAACAAAATTGAAGTTCCATCTTCACTGCTCCCCACATTCCTCTTCTCACTCCAAGCTTTGCAATCTCCCTTGGTATCCCCATGTCTTCATGGTGAAACAAAATCACTTCACAGGCACTTGTTACTCCATCGTCTCTTCTTGACTCCACTGCATAAAGTGATATATAACATCATTAAGCTATGCTATAATGTGGATCACAAACATTAAAACTTAATCAGTAATCAAGACTGTAGGGATGTTTGATGTGTATATATATACCTACGCAATGAGCAGCGTGGGACTTTCTTAAAATGGCAGCTATGGATGATAGGAGGGTCATGGTTCTCTTTGTGGATAATATAAGCCTCTCAAGATTTGTCTACACCAATGTTTCACCGCTCTTATGTTCACTCTCTTATGCCTCAGTCTATACCTGTGATCCATTACCGTGTAAGAGTCAAAGAACAAAGAGATAGAGAGAGAGAAGAAGCTTGGTTTGCAAGAAGAGAAGCTTGTGCCGGAAGTAAACAACTCAGTGACGAAATTGATGTTTCTGTTAGAGGTATCGACCCAAGAGGTGTAGAACTTCATGATGTTCTTGTGTTTGAGAGTCTTGAGGAGATGAATCTCACAGTAAAGCCTCTCAAGATCTTCAGGTCTTTGTAAAAAATCGTAGAGCTTCACTTGGTTTCATGCTACTTCGATGCCTTCATATTCATCAAATGCTCTGTAACTACAAAATCAAGGAAGAAATAAAACGTTTAATGTGTGTAATTTTGATCAAATAAAGATATTTCTCACAATAGGAAAGTTTCTCTTTGTGGATCTCTTTATTGCTTTGACCAAAAAAAGAACAACAGCATAGGGTTAAATCCATCACCAGATCCATAAAAAATAGAGAGAAGAGAAGGACGTGAGAGAGAGTTGATTACTTACACAGTCTTTGAAGCTCCTTTACCAAGAACTTCATTATACTGCAACAATAACAACAACAACAAAGTCAACAAAGATAGAAACTAATTGAGATTTGGTTAATGGAAGAGAAGAAAGTATACTCTTCCATATCTTCCAGTAGGATCAACTTCAACAAACTCAGAGTAATCTGGTTCTAGATAATTCATTAGATTGTTCATCTCATATTTTTTTTAATATATTGGTGGGTTTGTGTGTCTTCTTTATTTTTTTAATATATTGGTGGGTTTGTGTGTCTTCTTATAGCAATTTGTTGATAAAACATCTTGTTCTTCAGACAAAAGGAGTTGAACAGAGAAGAATATATGAAACTCATGTAGATAAGAACAGTTTCTGTATTTACTCTCATTATTACAATAAATACTCTCTATAGTGAAAGAGAGAGAAGGGGATTGAGCTTAGAAGACAGACAAGAAAAGGAGCTTTCTTCAATAGTTCAATGGAAGTTTTTATTTGTTTTCTTTTTGGTGGGTTATTACAGAGAAATACGAGCACCTCGTGAGAGAAAGATAAAAGACGTTGTGTGTTTCTTGCGGGAACGGTGTGAGTTCATGGCCTTAAGAGACTCTTATAACCTCTAAGAACATTACAAACATGAGGAAGATACATACCTTGCGATGTCAAGGGCGTATCTAACAGCGGTAGCTGGTTTTAGTTGTCCTTTCCTTTTAAGCAATTCACGCAAATCCCCCTGAAGAATGTATCATCAAATGAGATCTTGGTTTCGAGAAAAAAAAAAAGAAAAAAAAAAGAATGTAGCAGAGTAAGTCATACCCTAGGCAAGTATTCAGTAACAATCATCATTGGATTGCTTTGAGTTACAGCACCAAGAAACTGAACAATGTTTGGATGCCTAAGCCTTTGGAGCAAAGCAAGCTCGTCATGGAACTTCCTCCTGCACGCACATAAACCAAAACGATTAGACTCTAAGACCTTATTACCATGATACCATCTACAAGATACTATTCCACTTACACTTGATCATCATCGCTTAAAACTTTATCATCATCGCTTAAAACTTTATCATCAAGCTTTTTCATCTACAAGATACTATTCCACTTCCACTACACAACAAAACCAAAGATCTAAAAAAAGATTTTTTTGTTTCTTTCTTACAGTGCTTCCCCAAGGATCTTTAGGATCAACTTCAGCTTCCTTATCAAGAAGAAGCTCAACAACATCCTTCAAACCCTGACTAGAGAAGGAGCTTGGCGAGCTGGCTAGAGAAGGAGAGTACCAAAACGATCCTTGACCGTCGATCGTACCATTGTTTCCTGCAATAATATCATCAAGAACTCAACAAAAGCATAGGCAAATATCAAGAACTCAACCAAACAAACTAAGCAATAGTTCATCTAAGATGAACAAGACATCACCAAACATACACACATAATTACACAGAACCACCATGTTAAATCATATCAACAAGACAGCACTGTCTGTATAAAAGAAAGATGCAAGGACACTTACGCAAAGGGAGAAGGCTCAACGAAGAGAGCAATTCTCCTAGGCTTGGAGTAGGACTCGGGGTCGAGAAGAGGAGCTTCGATCTCCGATTCCTCACCTTCCCTAACGTCAGTAATAGTCATATCCTCGTTAGACCCAGAAGAAGCAGAAACCACCTCAAGTCCGGCGAAGAGAGAGAGAGAGACATAGAGAGAGAGGCAGCTTTTTTTTTGTCGCCTTTTTTTTAATAAGAAAGAGTATTTATATGTCAAATTATTTTTCTGGTTAGGTTAAAACTCTTTGGTTAAAATTATTTTGGTTAAAACTTTAGGTTAAGTAGACTTCTTTGGAAGTCTACTATAATATTTTTCATTATTGTTTAAATAGTTTATAATATATAATCTAAAATTTTTCTTTTCATTATATATTTAGTAGACTTAGTATAAAATTTTGTTGATAAAATTTTAATTCAGATTTTAATTCATAAAAAAATTGATTTAATTTTCAAATATTTTTTTTTCAAATTAGTTAATTATAATTTTAAAATATTTTTTGATAAACACCAATTAATGTAGACTGAAATAGACGTCTACATATAAGTAGACTTTACTGTAAGTCTACTATACCTAAATATTGGCGCCAATATGGAAAAATAGGCTCCAAAATTCATTTTCACTTCCCGCTTAGTTAATT
>CAKOAT010936265.1:117185-151391 GCA_932364175.1 Eruca vesicaria subsp. sativa
ACGATGTAGACTGTAGAATACGTCTACAAAGTAGACTTCTAAGAAGGTCTACAAATGTGTAGACTTCTCTCTATTATGTGTAGACTTGCAAAGGACAGAACCGTAAAATAACTGTCTGTTTTTTTGTTTGGTCACAAGGGTTAAGTAGTAACTTCATAACCCCTTTAGGTTGGTTTTGCATTTGACTCAATAAGGGGTATACCTTTAGGGTTGAAATGAAATTTTAGGTTGGTTTTGGCAAATTAAATTGTGTTAATATACTTAATTTAAATAATAAAAATTGAAATTTTTAGTACTATTCATTACTATATTTTAAAGATTATGCTTATGTGTCAAACTTATCTATATTATTGAAAGAGAAATACTAATATACACTTACCCTTTTAATTAATACTTATTTACATTTCAATGTTACTGAAGTAATAACTACTCCTATTTTTATGTCCTTTTTGTCTTTACAAAATTAAATGCACAATAAATTCAGTTTATGTATAATTAATATTTACCATCAATTAAAATTTGATAAGCTATACATTATTAATTTGAAGTATTTCGACCACTACAATTTTATTAAAATAGGCGTCCATTGATACAATACAAACCAATTTCTAATTTTAGTTATTTATATATTTGCTCACTCCAAACTATTTTCCTAATAGAACATTTGATTTCAAAATTCATCTATGTAGCACTTCTTATTCATTCATATTTGTTTATTGGCACTAACAAAACTGTTTATCAAATTTATTAGTATTTATATATTTTAATGTATTAAATTCTACATTTACTATACAAACATTGTGGTTACCCTACTCATAACTAACAATTTTATTTAAGAAACACACTTTGAAATCATAACAAACAATTCTCATTGTTAACAAATTTTGTTATTTATTTAAAATCATAAATAAAAAAAGAATTAATTTCGTTCACAAAAATATTTGCAATATTCTATATCTTAAAATTGGAAATAATCATTTGTCACTTAAATCATAATATTTCTATATATTGGTGACTAAACTAATTTCTACAATCTAGCTAAACATTAAATTATATTATATAAATGAAATTTTGTACTGTTGAATAAGAATTAATTCCTATAATCTAGCCTAGGGTAGATATTTGGATATCTGTTCCGATCGGTTCAGATCTATTCGGTTTTTGGGTTTTCAGAGTTAAAGAGTCTCATTTAGGTATTCATAAATTTTGGCCTGAGTTTGGTGGATACCATGTTTATATTATTTTAGAAATTTAAAATTCATTTATACTTCACATTCTCAAAATCTAAAAATAAAATTAATACACGTGCAGTCGCATGGATCAAGATCTAGTATACACTTAATTGATAAGACGACTTAAGGAGAAGAGATAAAACTGTTATTTTATATATATATAGATAGATAGATAGATAGATAGATAGATAGATAGAAAGATAAATAAATATATTAGTCCACATAGGCTCATATATTAGTCCACATAGCCTCAGATCGCTACCTAGTTATAGTAACATATAATTATGTTTCTATTTAGTATACTCCATATCATTATTAATTAAATAAATATTTGATTTTTTTTTTTAATTTTAGCTTCTTAATGATAAAACAGAAAAGCATTTGAAAGTGATATTTCGAGAAAATGATCATTAAAAACATGAAATTTCAAATTAAAGCCAAAAAACCTCCAACTCATGTTTGAGCCAAAAAAATCTTTAACTTTTAAATATTGGTTGTTTTAACTTTTATATTTTGTTGACTCGGCCATTTAATAAACCCAAATAGTCAATACTTAAATGCGATTATAAAAATAATTGTATGTTAACTCTCTAAACGATGTCGTTTAAAAAAAAGAAAAGTTAAGCAACATTGTTTTGCTTCTTTTTGATAACTATGAGGATTTTAAAGATTTTCTAGATTAAAAAAAAAACTAATCCTACGAGATCTTACATCAGGTAATGCAAGTAATCCATCTAAATGGCATATCGATCTAGATGACCAAGGAAAATCGAATCAGTGGTGAAAGTTCTAATTGAACCCCTTTACCACTAAAAAATTAAAAGTGAATTTACTTATGAGTTATACTAAATAATTATGCATGCATCCAATTGAAATTTATTGTGAAGATCTATCTGAAAAAATATATGTGTTGTCCAATTTCGTGCAAGATCTGCGTCATCTATACAACATTTAATAGTAAGATCTTAAAACTTTTATTACTATCAAATTTTTTTAGTGGAAGCCCCCTTGATCCAGTGGTTTGACTAAGGGTTCATTAATGCTTCTACACCTAGAGGTCTGGGGTTCAAACCCCAGAAAAAACCAAATTATGCAGATTATGGAGAAATAAGTTACAAGAGATCTTCAGCCTGGTGCAGGGCGTACCATCGAACATGGATCTCATAGGACGGCTCGGAGTGATGCAGTCAGGCGTGTATTCTCACAAGATGGTAGAATTGTCGGCTGTAAAATCGTCTATGTAATATCTCATCGTTGTAATAGCATAATTAATCAGACGTTAAAAAAAAAAGACTACTATCATTATTGGTTAACAAAATGCTGACCACTCAATGTATAAATACAAAATCTCTCCCCTTGCCTTAGCTTGTCTTTTTATATATATCTAGTGCGCAAGTTAAAAACTTCCGAAACAATTAAAGAAAAAATACCCTTCGACCAAGAGTACTTCTTCTCATCGTAGCATGGCTTCTGGTTTGATTTCCCGTGTTCTAATAATTTATGCTTCTTCAAAAGTTGTCAAAATCGTTGACCTTTTTTAATCGTCGACTATTTTCTCTCATACTTTCTGCGTAGAATTGATGAGTGGATTTGCTGACATATGATAACTTATGCAGGTAGTGGAAACGTGCGACGCTTTTATGGACCGACTTATGTGGTTGAGCCCAAAGAAATGCATAAAGCAAGTATAGTATGGCTGCATGACCTCGACCATATAGTTTATCTTGTGTTCTTTGTATACAAAACTGAAAAGATGAATTTTGCATTATTTTGTAAATAGTTTATCAGTTTTGCATCTCTGTGCTAAATATAGTTTTCCGAACATTTAATATTTATTTATAAATGAATTTTGTGGAAACACAAAGAATAATATATATTCCTGTTAGTTTCCTCTGAACTTGTCTTTAATTAAAATATTAATTTCGTTTCACTAAAGTTGTATGTAGATTTTTTTCTGTCAACTAGTATTTCTTTGTGTACTTCTAATTATATATAAGTGTATTCTATCTGCAGCTGTGAGGAGCCTCTGGAACTATTAGAACTTCCCAGTGTATGGATTGGTCCATTAACATACATTTTTGCCATGAATTTAGTTTTAGATAACCAAAATGGTAAATTAATCATTTTCTATCAAAAATATATGATTTGTCATAGGTCAAATGGATTTGCCTGACTGCTCCCACACTCCCCGTTACTTCTTTGGGTGGAAAAACCGCCACTGCGTGTAAGATTTACTGATTTTATTCTTACGTTTTGTTTTATTACATCAATATTTGATGTTTATAAAATATTATTTGAAAATAGAACTAATAATATTGCATTTATAATCATCTATGATGAATCAGGGTGCGACATCACAAAAGTTTCAGAGGGCATGCAACATGATTTCGAATCTTTGGATTATCTGAATTCATATATTGCTGACCATTTATTGGCTGAACCAACGAATGGTAAATCCAGAATTATATATACACTCATAGCATCTCCATGGTTAAAATACTCCTATTTTGTTAACTCTCCTTGAAATCTATCATCAATCTTATACTATTATGTTTAATATTGTTTAATTCAGTTATTAAAATTATAAAAAGTTAAATTATATATAAGAATAAATATGGCAAATAATAATTTATATGGTTCTCAAAAAAATTATTTCATAAACGGTTATCGTTTCTACATTTTTTTTATTTATCTGAGAAACAAATTCACAGACTGCCTCTGGAATGCTCTTACCATGTCGTTTAAATATACAGTACATCAAATATGCATTTTTTTAAGCACTACATCATATATGCATTGTGAAGTATTTTTGAGGATGTAAAATTTTATTCAGTATAATATTGTTTTAAGGAAGTGCATTGTTTACATCAAAAAGAATAAAAAATGCTTAATATAAACGATGCAGAGAGTTATTAATTATATCAATTATTATTTAAATAATTGTAATTATCGTCGGTTTTTGGTAGTTATTAAAGGAGTAGGAGGTTTTGGCTTAGGAGCAGCAGCAGCTCTCTATTTTGCAACTTCCTGTGCCTTTGGACAGGTCAAGATAAATCCACAAATTGTTATAGGGATCAACGGCTGGCTTCCTGGCTTGGCGTAAATTCTTGAAGCCCTTATGTCACAGTTTTTATAGTTTGAGTTACGTACCTTCTAAATTCTAATAATGGGAAGTCAAACTCAATTTGTAGGAGCTTACAAACCAATATGAATAACGCTTTTGGGACTTTTATTCGTGCTGGATCGCAACGACTCCTACTTTTACATGGAACGTGTATGTGTTATACGTTCTACTCATACATGCCTATCTGATTAGTAATTAAGTAACAACTGCAATTGATCATTCTAATTCTTATGTTTTTGTTTGTTTGTCACATGCAGCTGATGATGTAGTTCCCTCAGAATTTGGATACAAATGTGCTGTTTCCCTTCAAACAAATGGATTTCCAACCATGTTCAAACAATGCGGAGGGTCTAATAAACATCGACTACTTCATTTTGTTTTGCTTTAATTATCCTTGTAGCATATTTTCTAAACTTGGTTTATGTCATTTTGCAGCAATCATGTAATCCAAGAGATAAGCGGTTGGCTCAAACAACACTTTCTACTCTGAAAATGAAGTTAAACTCTGCATAAAGAAAATAATTGGGGAAAAAATATTGTGCCGTATGAGCTACTCTTTATTATTAACCTTCATATAAATTATTATATATTTTGGGTTTACCTATAATGTAATCAAGAAATCTTTTTTTAAAAAAATTATCATGCAGTAATTACAAAAGACTATTTATATGATCCTATCTTTATATGAAAAAAGATGTTCCTTCTTTCTTGATGTGCCACATCACTAAATCGAACTCTCACAGCACTCCACGTATCCGCTTTCCATGATTCGCAGTGTTTCATTAACTTGCGACTTGATGTGCATTGGGCATTATCTGTTATCTTTCTGACAATGTGTTTATTGGCTCTGGTAACTGGTTCGATAAGCCAAATTATTCAGCCGTAACTATGCTTTACGTGAAGAAACTTCTCCACATTCCACATCGAAGCATAGCCCGGGTTCTAAGAGCGTTGTTTCATCTCCTTCCTTATCAGTCCGAAGAGCTACCAGTTACAGATAAGCCATTTTCAAGTCCTTCTTAAATCCATACCCCATGATATCTCTTGAATGCGATCTTAACTCATGGTGGTGGAACTGCAACTATAAAAAGTATACTTTCATGCTATGAAAACCATCTCTTCATTCCGCTTATACAAAGAAAGAGAGCACGGATTGATAAGGCTAAAATGTTTTCTGAAGGTGGCATCGAGATTGACCCTTCGATCGTCGAATCTATCTCCGGACTAATCGTAGCTCTCATTAAGTTAGATCAGATTAAACACTCCAGACTACGGCACGGGTGGTCTACTGCCATCCACACGTTCAACTTTTGCGTTTTTTACCTCAGCATTGGTCCTCCCGATATTGGTAGTCAAGTTAAAGGATTACTATTCGAGTATCTTATAATGGACTTCTTGGATTCTATCTTGCACGAAGTAAGTTTAATTAATTTTCATCTATCTTTATATAATAGTGTTATGTCTTAAAGAAAATTTTCATGCAGGGAGATGAAGCGGACTTTCGAACATCAGTGAGCTTTGATAAAAACAAGTTTGGGATGCTTTCATTAACTTTTCTCCATCATTCACAACATTTAAGGTATTTCTACCTAAAATTGTATCTCAGACTTTAGTGTGTTGTATTTATTGATTCCAAGACTTGTTTTATCCTTTCCAGATGCGAAAGGAAGAATTTGTTGTTCAACTTAAAAGGAATGCTGCTAATATTACGGAGCATGCGGAGATGCTCATGCTGCAAAGATTATTGGTAGCTTCTTATGTTGTTCAACCCATTTTGGATGAACTTAAAACAATCGAGTTTGAACAGGGCCGGGCTTGAGCCCATTGGAGTGAAACATTTGAATGGGACCCCTAATTATATCTTTTTTTCTTTTTTTAGCTATTAATTTTTGAAAAATAATTACTTTCTACATACTATATATGAAAATATATAACTTCTAAATTTATATATACTACTTAAAGCTAAATAATTTATTTTTACCTTTTCATTTTTGCTTTTTAGATAAATTTGTTTTGCTTGTATATTTTAAATATAATTTTCATTTGTTTGGGTACAAAAAAAAATTTTTGGATTGAGGCCCCAATATTGTTAGGCCCGGCTCTGGTTTGAAGACATGGTGTCATTCATTCCTTCTCTACGCTCGAAGGTATTTAATATTTTCAACCTTATGGTTTGTTTAATTCAATTTTTTTTTTAACTAACAATCATAACCTCTTTTTCAAATGTTTTTTGACATAGTGTCATTTGGCGACTTAACTTTGGAAAAAGCTGAAGAGATCTCAAATCTGTTTGATGGCATTGAACCACTTACAAAGATATCTGACGGGTATGGAGTTGTTGCTCTTGATTGTGGCATTGTAGAAATCAAAGCTAATGCTTATAACAAGATAGACCGTGATTCTCTTGTGAAGGTAAAAAGAAAAATTGATACTGCTTGTGTAATTCTCTTGCGAAGTTATGTTTATTATTCGCTCAAGATTTTAATGTTCATAGGTTTGTTTTCAAGTTGAGAAGACACCTAGTGAGAGAGAAACAGCATCTCTACTACTTTTGTGTGCCATGACAACTGAAAATACGTACAATACGTTCAGGTTTGTGTATTTTCTTTCTCTTTACAAAAGAGTAACTGAGGTTCTTGACATATATACTTTTCTCTTTCTAGGATAAGCGAAAAAATTGGATATAATGTCTATTCCAAGTCTCAGTACATTCACGGAGCCATCCACTTTCTCATCGAAGTTGTTTCTTCAGAATACGATACCACTTTTTTGCAGGAAAGAGTCTTTGCGTATGAAAATTCCCTAGGGAAATTTCTTGTAAGTTTTGTTGGTAAATTTAAATTTTATTATCAGGTTGTTTTTTAATGTATGTTGTTTGATCATTTTTGTTTAATGATAACTATAGGATGGGATTAGTGCTGATAACTTTGAAAAATATAAAAATACTGTCTCTAAAGATTTGCCTGATGATGTGGAAAGCTTTTGGAATAATATTGTTGAGCAAAGGTAATATTATTTTTATGATTTGCTTAATTTTTAAGTTATATGAAATCATTATCTGTTTAACTTGCAGACCCGCCCCCTATTTTAACATGAAAGTTTGCGAGCATCTTAAAAACATGAAGAAGCACGATGTCATCAAGTTTTATGAGGAATACATTGCACTAGGTAATAATTTGCGCCTTGCGCGGAATGATATTATTGTTTTTGTTACTTTTAAAATGAAAATGATATTATGTATGTTTAGCATGGATATTGGTTCAGTTTGACGTTGTTTTTTCTTTTAATTTCCTAAACAAAAACTATCATTATAAATCTATATTTATTTTGGTTTTTTTGGTTTAAATGTTTTCTGTTTATTTTTTTATTTTTTCGATGATAACCAAAAACTATTGTTCTTTGTTTGGTTTTGTTTTATATAATTTTAGACATTTTTTTGTCGAACTAATATTTTCCTATTATAATTTCTAAAGACAAGTAAAATCAAATAAAATCTAAATAATATTTGAAGAAAAAAGAAAATAAAATTATTAACACAAAATATTTCACTACAATTTGAGTGATAGTGAAAGAAAACATTAAAAAATATTCAACTTCAATATGAATTAAAATTTTCGCTTATGGTGAATATTTAGTTATTTAGTCTCTCATGTCAATGTGTACATGTATGTATATGTAAAAGTATATAATTGTGATGATAAATATATGAATATACCGTTAATTAAGATTTAAAACATTTTTGTTCAAAATAACACATGATAGTAAATTTTTAAATAAAATTAAGTAAAAATAAAACAAACCTAGAAATTAATAACATTTTTTCATATGAAGAAAATCCAATTGTACCTGTAAACAAGAAAAATAATATATATTACAAAGTGACATCTTCAGTTGGTACCTGAATTCTGTTTTTCGATCAATTTTTTTATTTATATTTATTTTTAAAGCTATTCTAATTTCTGATTTTTTTCTACCAATTTAATTTTGTTTCTAATTCTTGGTCTGATATGAAAACTTTATAAAAATGCTAATATTAGACTAAACTAAAGATCCGACTTTACGTGTGGTGTTTTTCACCTCAGTTTCTTTAATTCATAATCAGTCACCTTCTTTGTTCTTATTGTGTTCTAAAGCCTCAACCATGACCAACTTCGGCAAGATACGAAACTTTCAATTTCTACAAATATTTTCATCGCAACATTTTAGTTGATGTGAATCTTAATGATTTTGTAACTTTTTTACAATAATGATATTATTCATTAGTTTCACTTAAAAAGTTTTAATTTATTAATACAAAGGCTAAAGACTTAGGAAAATGATTTAATTAAAAATAGTGTATAAACACATTAAATAATAAATTTAGAAAAAAAATAGTGTGTGAATGCATTAATTGTCAAATGATTGTGAGACTGACACGTGTCAGTTACGGTATGAACACATTTATTACAATGCCTCTTTTAATATATAAGTGGGGTTGTTCAATATGGTAATACCGAACCGTACCGAACCGAACCGAACCGAAATAGACAATATGGTTTGGATTTGGTATATACCATATAAACCGAATGGATATAATTTTATTAAAATCATAGGATTTAGATATGGTTAGGTTTAACCGATTAAACCAAACAAAAGCGATCAAAGAAAAAAAAATATAAATATATACATTATATAACCATTTATTTTCTTGGAATAGTCTTTTTTTTTACTTTTTTATTCCTTGATAATTTTTTTTCTTAAATTAATATCTAAATTTGATTTGATTTTGCATGTTGTAAGAAATTGTGAAATTAGATTGTACCATATAATTTATTTGGAAGAACAAAGAGAAAATAAGAAAAGTTGTACAAAACTGAATCGTTGGTCGTTTTGTTTGTTATTAATTTCACATTTTTATATTTATGAACACCTAGGATTATTTTAATAAATGATAATTTTGACAATATGTTTTTTTTTTAAATTCATATAATATGAAACCAAATCAAATAATAACGTTATTTGGTATAAAACCGAATAAACCGAAAATCGGTAGTATAAATACCGAACCAAACCAAATTAAATATGGTTCCAATATGGTAGCTAATTTTTATAAACCGAATAACTGAAAACCGAAAAAAACGAATCGAAACCAGATCGAACACCAGATTGAACATGCCTATATATAAGGGATTTGCAACATCCTCTGAGAATTGCCGTGCACTCTCTGTGTCTATTTGTGGTTGGAAAGCTTCGGACGAGGATGATGATGGAAGGGCTAGTAAACGTCAATGGACCTGGGAATAGGGAATAATATAAGATTATGGATGTCTGGTTTGGTATATTGTTTTTTTTTTTGTTTTTGCTTTGAAAAACCTATATGAAATTAAGAAACTTATGACATGAAATTATTTATGGTTAATGTAAGTCTATGTTATTATATTGGATAAAATGTTAGGGCAAAAGGCAAAAAAGCGTTATCTTAGGCTAAATCATTATCAGAGCCTGTTCAGGAGAGAGGACAAACAGTCCATCTTCCTTGGGCACATCCTAAATTTCTATAAACTAGTGATGAAAAGAGGTCCAGATTTTTATTTTTTCTTTTACAATAGGATCCATAAATTTGTTTCTAATTATCTATAATGTATAAAAAAAATTGGGCCAGGGACCCAACATACTGTTAAGCCGGCCCTGACCATTATGTTCACTGCTCTGCTTCCACTCTGTTTCTGAATTCTTTTGAAAAGTCTCAACTATCAAAAAAAACACATTCATAGAATGATACAAAAAACATATTTGCACATTTTTCACAATCTTTTACTGTTTCACTTGTTAGCATGAAACTATACATTCTTATAAGATATATCTATTTAAATATTTTTACAAATAGATCATTGAATTTTACAAGCAAAAGCATTTCATTATGAGAATATGTATGTTTACAATGAAAAGACACATCATTATGAAAATATATAATCTAGACATTTGTGAAACTAATTAAACTTTTAAAATGAAAAGATACAACATTTCACATTTATTGAGATTCTTATAAAAAACATATTATCAGAATGATAAGAATCTATTTTTTATAATCTCTAAAAACCATTTCACCTTTTTAGAATGAAAATCTACCTTTTATGATAATAAAATATATATTTAAAAATTTTAAAATCTATTAGACATCATTTCACTTTTAGGAAGAAAAAATATTTTATCATGAAAAATGGATTTTATTATGGAAAAAATGGATTTCTATTATGACAACAACAGCATTATAAAGGATGCACCGTTAGACATTTTTAGAAACTAATAAAACTTTAAAATGAAAATTTACATTTAAAAATGTTTGGATATTATAACTCTTTTAGACTAATTAAAAAGATAATGTTGAAAATAGATTTATGTAATTTTAAAAAGGCATTTTTGAGATGTTTAACTACTTTTTGACTTAATTAAAAAGACAGAACTCTTCACACAAAACATTTGTAGAGATGATACTGAAAAGTCACATGTATAATTTGACAACTTCTTTTTAATGCAATTAATGCAATTTTTAAAATGAAAGAACACATTCTTTGACATTACACAATTCTAATAAACCTTAAACCATCAACACTAACCCCTAAACTCTAAAAAATAAACTCTAAACCCTAAACCTTAAAAAAATTACCTTAAACCTAAACCCTAAAACATCAACTTTAAATCCTAAAACATCAACTCTAAATCCTAAATTCTAAACCTTAAACCTTATCCTACCACTCAACTCTAAAATCTTAAATTTTAGGGTTTTAGGATTCAAGATTCGAACTTCGGAAAAAATATAAGGTTTAGGGTTTAAAATTGAGGATTTATAGTTTGGAGTTGATGTTTTAGAGTTTAGAAGTAAAAGTTTAGGGTTTAGGGTTTAGATTTTATGTTTCAGAGTTTAAGGTTTATAGTTGAAGTTTCAGAATTTAGAATTTAGAGTTGATATTTAGGGTTTAGGGTTTAAAGTCAAAGGTTTAGGGTTTTAGGTTTAGAGTTGATGTTTTAGAGTTCAAGGTTTAGAGTTGAAAATTTAGGATTTAGGATATGGGGTTTAAAGTTTAGGATTCAGGATTTAGAATTGAGGTTTTAAGTTTAGATTAGTTATCCTTAAAGTTAGAGTTTAGTGTTGAAATTTTAAGTTTAGATAAGTTAATCCTAGGGTTATAAAAATCTTTTACATTTCACTAAAAGTGATAGTAAAAATAGTTAATGTAAACATGAAAAGAAAAATTGTAAAAAATATCACATTCATAGTACCACTTTTTAAAATGAAAGAACACAACCTTTGACATTACACAATCCTTGACATCACATAACTTTTCACATATATTGAGATTCTAATAAAATAGAACATATTTTCAGAATAATAAGAACCCAATAATTTTACATATTTTCATCATCCTAAAATGTAGATTTTTCATGCTAAAAATTATTGGGTTTTTAAAGATTGTGAAAATATGAAAATTTTCCATATTTATTGTGAAAACACATCATTATAAAATGATGCATCCCTAAACATTTTTGAAAACTAATTAAATTTTTTTTAAAAAAAGACACAACCTTTCACATTTAACTATTTTGGGATATTTTAACTATTTTTAAAAATATATAATTCTTATAACTAATACATTTTTAAAATGATGTTAAAAAGATATATATATATAATGTGATAAATTCTTAAGTTAACTTTTAGGATGTAACAACACAACCAAATAAATAGACATATAAAGCGATAACAATAATGATAGTCGCTCTCCGCCTCTTTCCTGATTATGGTCATAGTCATGATCCTTACCCAAGCGTCAAAACATTGTTCATTAAGAACACTTGCTCACCACACCATGGTGCTCTGCAACCACTACAGATACTTTTCCAATTGCTGTTGTTGCAGTGCCCTCAACATCAGCTCCCTAATGGTAAATGGTGGGGTACAATCACTAAGATCGTAACTTAAATATTTGATCCATAAGTCTATTGCAACACACAACATCATTGTATATATTTAGTAAGAACTCTGATCTATATTAGTCTCCGGCAAAAACCCAACAGAAGCTCCAGTTTCTCTACCATAGCCGGAGTATGTATATGCGTTTTCAACTGATTCACACGCTGAAAAACACATCGTGCCGAACTTCTGACCCAGACGGGGACCCTAATTCACTGATCGGCGGTGGGAAAGCCTAGCGGATCTGCTGTGACTGATGTCCTCAGCTATGTCGAGTCCACTAAAACAGTGTATGTTTTTTTTATCTGAAAATCAGCCAGCCTTGATATTCTCACTGATTCCAATGCCGTGTTCTGCATATAGAGACGAAAGGAGCAAGTTGCTTATCATTTCATTAATGCAGATAAGGTGGTCGGCTTTACCTTAGCTTCCAGTGACGGGAAGACATTCCAGAACTTTAAGGTTTCATCTCCTGCTTATATTTCAATCGTTTGTCCGTTAGGTGATACTGCAAGGTACATACCTCGGTTTGTGTGACCTGCCAGAGTTGCATTCTCAACCAGAAAGGAAGAGACAGGTTCAATTAATCACATACTTTGACAAAGGTCAGAGAGAATTATTACTTTGGAGTAGGTTAGGTATTTCTATACTATGATCTGGTTTTGGGAGAATCCGTGCGTGCTAAGCAGTTTGTACGTTCTTTGACCAAGCTAGATTGCTACATGTCATATGCAAGAACAATGAGGGTTATGACATTTCGTTTTGTTATGGCAGCTTGTTACTGAATTGTAACTATGGAACCTAAATGAGTATTAGTTGTATTTCGAAAACATATGAATCTATCATGAGTCCCACCACACCAGAAAGGAGCTCGTTAACATAAAGATACCACGAAATGGCTTTAAAAGCAGGCACTAAACCAAAGAATCTTGGGTTACTTTAAGAGTAAAAAATTACTGTGTACATCACTGTAAAGAATATTCAAACTTCTAAACAAAAAAAAATGGGTTCATCCACAAAATGTAATATGCACAAACGAGACGCAAGGATTAAAAATAAATTTGATCTTTCATATCACTCATTCATAAGTTTTATTTTTATTTTTACTAGATCATTTTTCCGCGCTACGCGCGGATAATATACAATATATATGTCCGGAAAATATATAATATTTTTTACAATTTTAATTTATGTTATATTTGAAAGTAATATAACATAATATTTGATCAAAATACTATAGAATATCTAACAAAAGTAGTTTGGGGAGTTTTTTTTTTGTTATTTCTTTAACATAGTGAACTTCACTTTGTTCTAACGTATTTTCGTATTTCATAGCATCAGTTTGGTTTTGCATAATTTTCCTATGAAGCTTCTTCTAAATAATGGTAACAAACAATTATAAATTTACCAAAAAATTGATATCACTTTTCAAAGTATTTAAAAAATTATCATTTTCGTAAATACCTTAATTTATGAAGAAAGAAATGTTTAAAAATTATTTATAGTCATTTATCTAACTCCACTTTTTAAATAATAAACCTTAAACAATAATTAGTAAACCTTAAATCTAAATGTTATGATACTTTTTATTGTATATATTTTTCAAAAATGTTATCCAATTTGTGGTATTTTAAGCAAGTTTCTAATATCAATGAAGCTGTAGAAGTAAAATCTTATTGTTGGCTTTCAAGAGAATAGTAACATTATTCATTTTATTTTCTCAATAGTTTAAAAATATCATAATGATAATTTAATAAAAAAAATTTAACTTGTTTATTTTTGAATTAATACTTGTAACCTAAATAAATTTATTTTCGACCAATTATGCTTTTTAATTATCTGAAACTTTCACTTCCTTGTCCCATTTAGATAGTTATAAGGAAGTCGACATAGATAGTTTTCGACCATTTATGTTTTAGATGAAAGTGTGGTTTGTTTTTAAAAATAAAAACAAAAACTTGGTTGTGAATCCAGCAAAGTTGTGTGTTTAGAGTAGGATATAGTGTGTTACAAAAAAAAAGAAGAAGAAGGAGAATAAGATAGTGTGTTGTAATTATAAACAAAATTTTAATTATTTGAAAGCTTAAGATATTATATTCTTAATGCTTATTTTTAAAATTTAATCGGTGTATAATAATGAAATATAAATTTAGAAAATATTTTAAAAGTATAATGCTATGTAAATAATTCACAATGATTCATGCTCATTTGTATTCTTTGGTTTTTAGGTTTTTTCATAGACATAAGAACATAAGTTTTATTTTTGTTATTAACATAGTTCACAAAATTATTAGTACTATTTTCTATGAACATCAAGGTAAATTTTAATCATTATTAAACATTTTAATTAGGATTTTTTTTTTTTGTATAAGTAACCAAAATTAGTTGTCTATGTATGAACAATTTTATGTACATCTTAAACTCTTAATTATAAAAATTTGAGATTTTATAAATGTTTTACAAATAAGATTTAGAAATTAAATATTTTTATAAATTGATAAAGTGTGATTGTTTTGTTGTTTGATTTTTATCAGTCTTGGGATTGCTCTTTTTCATCTTAAATACCAGAAAATTTGGAACTGAATCCTATAATTTCTTCAGTCTCTAAATCACATCATGTAATATTAGTTTATCCCACCAGAGACTTCAAACACAATAGTTAGGAATCAGTTCCATTTGAATTAATGGTCATTGAGGATTATTGTTTCATTTCAGCTGGTCGACAAACCAATTATAAAAATCATTTTGACACATCTTTACTATATGTTAAAGGTAATTATTGTAATATATGTAACACAGAGCATTTTATTTTATAAGATTTTGCAAATAACTATTTTAAATAGAATTTTGAAGGTTGTAGCAATTTTCGTAACTGACAATCTTAACTATTCAAAACAATATGTTGGCATTTATTTTACAAATCTACCTTTTTTCTTGTTGAAGAATTTTATTTAACCATCTGATTTTTGTTTTAAAAGTGAATATGTCATATAACAGAAAAGAAAGGAAAACGTCAATATAAAATATCAAATACATAAATTTATTTTATTTGTATATAATTTTATGTGTATATTAAAGTATTTATGTTATGAATATTGCATGCAGTGTTATATATGTTTAATTCTAGAAATTTATGTAAACTTATATACCAAAGTCTTATTTAAAATTATACTTTTTGATTTCAAGATCTCTGACCTTCTCTAAATAACGAAAACACACAGTACACAACACCGGTCTGTCCATATGATTTTGGAACCTTTAACAAATATATATTAGAATACATGTTTAATATAAAAATACGAACAGAATTTTCCTGTATGATTTGGATGGACATGAGAAATATGATTCATTTTTAGTACCAAACGTGTTAAAAAGATTTCAGCCATGATCTCGGAAACTTATATAAAACCAAACGTGTTAAAAAGAAACTTGCGTCTGAAGTAAAGAAACAGACCAACAATACCTGGTACTCCCTAATCCTCTTCTTCCCCGTAAATCTTCTTTCAGGTCTCAAACATCTGTTTCAGCCTGCTTAGCTGCCTTTAGGGATTCAAGTTCACTTCCACCTTACCAGACTTTAGATCCATATGATCTTTGTGTCATCTCCACGTCAAGGTCCTGCAATTTAAAAAGAAATCATGTTGCTGAATCTTGTAGCAAATTCGTATAGATCATTGGAAAACTATTACTTTTTGACAGCCAATGCATCTTTGGTGAAAGATTTGCTACCAACTTAATACATGATCTTGATACATATAACACAAATTGATGAGTACCGAGATCATGGCTGAAATCTTAGATAACAAAGACTCATATACACACCTGGGGATGAGAATGGGCCTGAGTTTTCGAAACGAAAAGAGCATTGACGATGAACTAAACCACTAAACCGCAGAGACTTCTCGAAAAGTCACAGATGACAAGAAGGATTAGCATTTGTAAACTAAATATCAAGATAAAACAACATACACACGCAATGCACACCAAACCGTTAAGAAGGTATAAACAGCAACAGAGATCATGCTCAATGACCAAGTTACATAATGCGAAAGGGATCTCATGCAGCTATATTTTAATTCCAATGCATAAAAGCCCGATTATCCCTACATTGAATGCGTGACAAACTGTTGCTTGGCTTGCTGACATCCCCTCCTTTACTTCAGTCTTGAAAGCACTGATATATTCTTTGACTTTAGCAATGGTGGTCTCAGCCAGACATGCGCATCTCCATGTCCTGGTTGCGCTTCAGTGAGACAGTAATTGGCATAGAAGGACTGCTGTTCTTGTACTGAACACTGCCAAGGCTGTAGATTGTACCTTTCTTTGTCTGTCCTCTCTGCAAAAAGAAAGGAAAAATAATCATAAGCCAGCATTTCCAATCACAAGCACTATAACTAACTAAGACAGCCTCAACTCCAATAATCAACTTAGACAATCACAGGCATTTTCAGTCACAGTTCAATAACCAAGTTTTAAACCAAATAAGCTGAAATAAATATAATGAGGATGAGAGAAGAGATGACCTTGATGTATTCTTGGTTGAGAAGAAAGCGCTTTGCATTCGAAGCAGCAATGGAGTCAGTTTGATTGTCGCCAAGTGGAGATCCATCTTGTAACATCTATTCAACGGCTTCCTCAACCTCCAACACCAGTTCCTCTGTACGTTCATCTAGGAAGGAACCATCTTTACCCATGTGAGTCTTCCTCGCAAGGGCTGTGTATGAAGGTGGTTCATCCAAACCTTCATCAACCATCTATAAGAAAGAAAACATATGGAAGTTAGACAACACTTAAGGCAAAACAAAATTAAGAAAAAAACTCAAGGAAAAACTTACCATTTTATAACAGCGTGGGCCTGCACCGTGCTTGTGCATCTTCTTCCCTTCTAGAGCAGATTTACGAGCTTTTGCACTCTTCTTTTTTGCTTCCTCAGCACACTCGTTACATGTCCTGCAAAGCTTACTACTGCGTTATACCTAAATTAAAACACAGAAACCATGTGCAGAAGTCCTAACTTTCATATCAAAAGTGGTTTGGATAAAAAAATATAGGATACTTACATCAATCCTTTGATGTTTGAGCTTTCTGCATCACAAATACAAAAAGCAGAAGACAAATTATAACCAAAAACCACGCAAATCTATGGTTCTGGATCTTACACTTTGAAGAAACTAAACCAAGTTCTGGACCCAGCTTGATAGAAAGAAAGTATTCAAAACAACAAATACATGAAACATAGATCCAAGGAACATACATAGGCCAGGTCATATTGAACTTTGGTATCACCATGGCTGTCAACAAAAGTAGTTACACAGCACTTGTAATCCAAGAGCAGATTAGGGCAACGATAATAGTCACTGCCTTAGGATCATCCAATCTCTAGGGTTTTTGGTGTGGAGAGAAGAGGATAGAAATCGAAGAGATCAATATTCTGTCTCGAGGATGCAGAGACATTAACGGATTTAACGGATTTAAAACTCTCTCTCGAAACTCTTCTCTGTCGATCGATCGAGAAACGGAGAAGGGAGTCGCCAAAGAGACAAAGAGACAGAACAACATTTTTGACAATTTAGGGTGACATGGCAAAATAAAACCCTTCTATTGGTTGATTATTTATGCTTACATGGCATACCTCATATGCTCTTATTTAGAACTTTTAATAGTGTAAGATGTTGTCACTACAACCACAATGTTGCTCACCTGCAATATATGTGTATTTTAGTCACTTTGTCAAACCTTATTCTAATGTGTAGCTAAAAAGGACAAAGAAAAGAAAGCTGGATGGTAAAATTAAATAATTTTAAAATGATTTTATGCATATATTGGTTTATTTAATAATTAAATCTAAAAAGATAAATATATAATAAGAAATGATTGAAACAATTGTTATTAACATCTTATATATTAAAATAAAAGTCACGATTTCTTTCAAGTGTGATTTTTTCTTTTTAATTTGGACCATCATTTAGAAATTTTATTAAATGTATTTTATTAAAACTAATAATATATAGAATCTTCAAAATACTTTAATCATAATCTCTTTTGATATATTTTCATTTTAAATATAAATATATTTATTTAAAACTTGTAACGAATCTATTTTAAAAGATTTTACAAGATCTCATTTTTGATATTATATTTAAATGTTCTCATTAATTTCAAAATTAGTTTGAAATATTCTTATACATTAATATATTCAGTTAATGTTGGTAAGACGGGTTAACATTAGCAAACTATATAATACATGTATATAAATTAACATGTATTTCATTAAAGCTAATAATATAAAATCTTTGTAACTACTTTAATCATGATATCTTTTCATTTTGAATGTAAATATATATATATATATATATATATATATATATATTAATTTAAAAATTCTAATAAATCTGTAAAAACATTTTTACAATAACTTAATGTATTTTAAGTTATCGTTATTAAATGAAAAAAATAGAATATATTTTATTTTATTTACTTTATAGTCATAGTTATCATGTTAAAATACAATTATTATATTAAACCAAATATGATAAAAATTATATTAAAATGATAAATTTAATAATTTTTATTTTCATAAATATAAACTATTTGTTTTGAAAATATGATATGATGACAAAACAACTTAAAATTAGAAAACTATATGATACATGTCTAAAAGTTAACATATCTTATACTTTTGTATATACAATAATATATTATATAAAATATATAAACATAAAAATATCAGTTAAATAAAACCCTACATTGAAGGACGAGTCAGAATTTACTATAAATTAAATACAAAATGATTTTCATATATGTTTTCTCATGAATATATTAATTTGTATAATAATTAAATGAAAATACGATAAGATAAATATATAATAATAAGTGACAAATACATAAATTTTTTAAAAATTAACTAATATAACATGTAAATTATAAATTATTGTATTTTAAATAGTTATATAAACATTTAACTATATGATTAGCATTAAAAATATATCATTTATGTTTTTAAACAAATATTTATGTATATAAAAGTGAAAACAAATACCCGCACGGTTGCGTGGATCAAAATTTAGTTACTAAAAAAACAGAGCTAGCAAAACTTAGCATTATAAGGTAGTTTCAAAAATAACTATTCAGTAAGTATTGATATTAACTAGTTTAATTTTAAATGTTCAATTGTAAAAAAAAAACACTTAATTTACAAATAATAGTATAGATATGTATATATATACTGTACAGTTTTGTTTTGATTTATTTATTTGAGTATGGTATTTTAATAGTTTCAGTATATGCCATGTCATGAAAATGTAGCCAGACACGTCATTAAAAGTAGCCAGCCACGTAGATAAACCACGTCACTGAAAATGTAGACTCTTCTCTAAAATATGAACCGGATCTAGTTTGTAAACCGGTTCTCCGGTATCGTAAAGCTTTTGACTCTGAGACTCTCCTCTCCTCTCCTCTCTTCTTCTCCTTCGCTTGAAACAACGTTCGTCTCTGCGATCTGAAGGTGAAAGATGGGTTATATCGGAGAGACCATAGATTCAATCAAATCTATACAGATCCGTCAGCTTCTCACTCAGGCCATAAGCCTTGGTTAGTTCTTCGTTTCCTCTCCTTTTATGTTAAATCTAACTCAGTCTTGCTTTTAGCTCCAAAGTTGAATTCTTTACCCTTAAATTAGACTACCCTTTTGGTCAATAGAACTAATGAAGTCAATGAATGGTGTTTCATAAGATTCGTTTCCATCGAAAAGTTATCGACTTGATTAGCTTATACTATAAACCTTATAGTACATGTTGTTGTTGTTGTTTGGTAGGGATGATTGTGACGTCTGCTTTGATCATATGGAAAGCTTTGATGTGTGTTACTGGAAGTGAATCTCCTGTGGTTGTTGTTCTCTCTGGAAGCATGGAACCTGGTTTTAAGAGGGTAATATTGTAATTATAGATTGACATGGCGTTACCATTTTTTTTACTATGCGTTATGCTCATAGTGAAATAATCTTGTAGGGGGATATTTTGTTCTTGCACATGAGTAAGGATCCCATTCGAGCTGGCGAGATTGTTGTTTTCAATGTTGATGTAAGCTTCACTATATATATATTTTTGCTGTCTGTCTCATATTAGTACTAAACTACGAATTGGTATTTTTTTTCATGCTTCTCCTCTCAGGGTCGTGATATTCCAATTGTTCATCGTGTCATTAAGGTAAGCTTCATTGTCTTCTTAGTTAGTAACACCGAGCCTGTTCTCATACTTGGGGTTGATCACCTTATAGGTTCACGAAAGGGAAAATACAGGGGAAGTTGATGTTTTGACAAAAGGTACTGTCTTTATTAAATTTCTACTTTAGAGTGTAACACACAATCACATATATCATTTTTTTGTTTGTTTGCAGGTGACAATAACTACGGAGATGACAGACTTCTTTATGCTGAGGGTCAGCAATGGCTTCATCGACATCATATAATGGGTCGTGCTGTCGGGTAAATTAACTTACTTCTAGTCACAAAGGTCTTACACAAGTTTGTTTAGGTCTCTCTCTTAACTTGCAATTTTTGTCTCCTTTAGGTTCTTGCCTTATGTTGGATGGGTGACTATAATCATGACAGAAAAGCCTATCATCAAGGTAAATAATACTAATAATACATTCCCATTCTTTGATTCAATCCAAAATTGAAACTTTTTTTTTTGTTTTTTTTTATTACATTTTGTATCTTTCTCTTCTTGTTGCAGTATATTCTCATAGGTGCATTGGGTTTACTTGTTATAACGTCAAAGGATTGAAGTGTTTTGGAGATGGTCTCTGCAGGCCCTTGTGTGTTATCATCCTTGTTGTCTTGTTATATCAACTTGGTCATTTTGTGGTTTAGACCACTTCTAAAACTGTATGATCAGAAGCTAACTTTTTAATCGTGGAGATTAGTTTTACCCCCCAGAATTCCAAACTTGCTTATTTATGAACAGCAATATAAATGAAACAAAATATAAATACCTGAAAATCCGAAAACCAAATTTGAATAACCAAGGATCTGAATTAGTAGTCCAATAGTATACTTTTTACATAAATACTTTAAATATATAATTCCATACTTTAAATAGAATTACAAAACCAAATTGATGAAACAAAGAACACATTTGTTTCTTTGGTTAACGGCAGCGTCTTTTATTTTTTTTTTTAAGTTATTTTCCTTTTTTTTTAATTTTCTTTTTCCTAATCTATGGCAAATTGATTGATATTAATAATAGAAGTGAATTTGAAGATTCGTAGGTGAACAAGTTTTGTTCTTTATTTTTTATATCTAGTCAAATAGTGAAGTCTATTAATCTTCATTTGTTTCATTTTCAAAAATTTCGAAGGATCCACAAGTTCAAAAACAAAACCAACCCAACTGAATTCAAGTGGTTCTGATTGATCACATACCGAAACATAGTTATAACTTATACCAAACAAATCTTCTGAATCCGATTTCCGGTTTAATCCAAAACCGAATGAATTTTCTGAACCTGCTACCAAAAGGTTGAATGTGATAAGAATCGAACCCGAAAGAGGACTTGAATGCAAAAGTTTCTCTTTTGGGTTAATCTGAAACAAATCTAAGGCTAGGTAGAGATATTAACAAAGAACTACAATATGAGGGACCTACATGAGATTAAATATACTCGGATTGCTCCCACTGACCTCTCTCCCCTTAATGAATCAAACGACGTTGACAATTAAAAAGGAACAATCAAATGTCTAAAACCCTTCTCTCTCGCATCAAACCCCTCACCACTCCTCCTCCTCCTCCATCTCACTCTCCGATAATCACTCCCACCCTCAAAAAACAAGTAAACGACACCGTACACCTCCTCAGAACCAACCCAAACTGGCCCAACCTCCTCAACTCCGACCTCGTCGACATCTCTCCCTTCCTTTTCGATCGAATCCACGACGACGTCGAAACAGGGGTCAAGCTCTTCGATTGGCTATCCAATCATCGAAAAGACGAGCTCTTTTCAAATGGGTTTGCTTGCTCTTCCTTCCTAAACCTCTTAGCGAGGCACAGAGTCTTCAACGAGATCGAATACGTATTGGGTCATCTCAGAAAAGAGAATGTGAAGGTTACTCATGAAGCGTTGAGCCACGTTCTTTACGCTTACGCTGAATCAGGGCGTTTGGAGAAATCTGTTGAGGTTTATGAGTGTGTGATTGAGTTGTATGGTTATGTGCCTGATGTTGTTGCTTGCAACTCGTTGCTGAGTTTGTTTGTGAAAAGGAAGAGACTTGGAGATGCACGGAAAGTGTATGACGAAATGCGTGAGAGAGCTGATAATTACAGTACTTGTATATTGCTCAAAGGTATGTGTAGTGAAGGGAAGGTGGACGAAGGTAGGAAGCTGATTGAAGAGAGATGGGGGAAAGGTTGTGTTCCGAATATTGTGTTTTACAACACCATCATTGGTGGGTATTGCAAGATGGGCGACGTTGAAAGCGCGAGTTTGGTTTTCAAGGAGTTGAAGTCTAAGGGGTTTATGCCGACTTTGGAGACTTTTGGGGCGATGATTAATGGGTTCTGCAAGAAAGGGGATTTCGCGGCGAGTGATCGGCTTTTGAAGGAAGTGAAAGAAAGGGGTTTAGTGGTTAGTGTTTGGTTTCTGAACAATATTATGGATGCTAAGTATAGGCATGGTTCGAAGGTTGAAGTAGCGGAGAGTATACTATGGATAGTGGCTAATGGTTGCAAGCCTGATATAGCAACGTATAATATTTTGGTAAATCGTTTATGTAAAGAAGGTAGAATGGAAGATGCTGTTGGGGTTTTGGATGAAGCAGCAAAGAAAGGGTTGATTCTAAACAATATAACATATGCTCCGTTGATACAAGCTTATTGCAAAATCAAAGAGTATGATATTGCTTCTAAGTTGCTTCTGCAGATGGCTGAGAGAGGTTGCAAACCAGATATAGTTACATATGGGATTCTTATCCATGGTCTTGTTGCTTCAGGTCATATGGATGATGCAGTTAAGATGAAAGGTAAAATGATAGACAGAGGAGTTTCGCCGGACGCTGCCATCTACAATATGTTGATGAGTGGATTGTGCAAGAGAGGTGGGTTTTCGTCTGCCAAACTGCTCTTCCTGGAGATGCTAGACCGGAATATTTCACCAGATGCTTATGTGTATGCCACCCTCATAGATGGATTCATCAGAAGTGGTGATTTTGATGAGGCAAAGAAGGTTTCCTCTCTCTCAATTGAAAAGGGTGTGAAGGTTGATGTCGTGCACCACAACGCTATGATAAAGGGGTTTTGCAGATCAGGGATGCTGAACGAAGCATTGATGTGCATGAATAGGATGGCTGAAGAAAATCTTGTACCTGATGAGTTCACTTATTCCACAATCATCGACGGGTACGTGAAGCAACAGGATATGACTACTGCCTTAAAGATTTTCCGAGACATGGGTAAGACTAAATGTAAGCCAAACGTGGTGACTTACTCATCCCTTGTTAATGGATTTTGTTGCCAAGGGGATTTTAAAAGGGCTGAAGAGACTTTCAAAGAGATGCAATCGTGTGGTCTTGTGCCTAACGTTGTCACCTACACAACACTCATAAGAAGTTTTGGTAAAGATGGTAGTACACTTGGGAAAGCAGTTTACTATTGGGAGCTAATGCTGAGAAACAAGTGTGTGCCTAATGAAGTTACTTTCAACTGTCTACTTGAGGGATTTGTGAAGAAAAAATCTGGAGAAGTTGTTTCTGAACCTATGGGGTCTAATGAGGGAGAAAGTTCTCTGTTTTTTGAGTTTTTCTATAAATTGAAATCAGATGGCTGGTCAGACCATGCTGCTGCGTACAGTTCTGTCATAGTTTCTCTCTCTGTACATGGAATGGTGAAGACTGCTTGCAGGTTTCAGGATAGAATGGTGAAGAAAGGTTTCTCTCCTGATCCTGTTTCATTTGCTGCTATATTACATGGCTTTTGTGCGGTTGGGGACTCAAAGCAATGGAAGAACTCAGTCTTTTGTAATCTTGATGAAAAGGGTCTTGAAGTGGCTGCTAGGTATTCACTCCTTTTAGAGCGACACTTTCCTCAAGCAGTGAACTCTGAGGCTTCAAGTGTGTTACATTTAATGGCTCGAAATACAGACACCAAAGAACCTGAGAATTATAGAATCTGATTAGCAGAGCCGGTCTTGGATGCAAAGTGCTAACGATCACTTGGTCTTCAGTTGGTTTTGTTTCTTGATGTATACTATTGTTTTTGTATTTGCAAACAGGAGCGTTTATCAAAGTCAATAGTACATGAACAAAGTGTTGTTGTTACAAACGTTGTGTCAACTCAAGAATGAAGTAAACAAAAGAATCTGGATTACAGCTCAAATTCACAGAAGCAGTCTGGCAAAGCAAAACCTCTACCAATTGCAAAATCGTTTTTATGAACTTCACGAAGAGCATTCTTCAGCTCAGCACCTTCAAGCCCCTGAGAAGTGAGTTCCGCAAATGCTTTTCTGCTCAGGAACAAAGTATTATGCATCCGTTTATACGTCCGCATAGCTGCAACTATCTTATCCATGTTTCCAAAGTAAGTAGCCACATACGCGTCACTGTTGATGGACACATGATAATCTAATGCAGCTTTTGTGTTTCCATGCATTCTGGTGAAATCCTCTTTGTTAAGTAAAGCAGACTTTGTGTACACGTTTGTGTAAACGGATGTGAAACCTTCCATCTCCATTAGACCGTCTCCAGCAGCTAAGTATATGTTTGTGTTTGTTGGGATGTTCAGTGATTGTAGCATCAGAACTGTTTCGTTAGGAGTCAGAGGGCATTTGCCTCGCTTCCTCCAAATCTGAGCTACTTCTCCTGTCCATGGCTTCCTGTCAACGCGAGCAGCTTCAATGGCGGCTATAGATGAAGGAGAGAGGCTTGTGTATTCGCATTGGCTGTAAGCTACCATGTCAGGTTCAAATCTGAGATGAAGGGACAAGAAAGGTTTGGGAATTGCATCGAAAAGCTCGGTGGCTTTCTTCTCCAAGGAACTTGTAAGGCGTAACGCTGAGTAACAAGCTTGACACAGAGTGGCTTTTGCATACTGGGGATACCTGGAAACCCATTGTATGAAGTGTAAGAAACTTGAAAATGTTAAGAAAAAGACAAGATAGGTTTAGTTAGAAAGTCACCTGTCTCTACGTTGGCTCATTGCTGGTGTGAAAGAAATGTATTGATGTTCCAACAAGGATGGAAGAACACTTTCAATGTAATCAAATTGACCTTTCCGTTTGCTACAATCGACTCCGAATGGTTCTTTTGATGCAATATCTTTAGGTAGCTCTTTTACAACTTGGATAAAACCACTCAGCTTTTGAATGAAGTAGTCTACATCAAACACATCTGCAAATCCACTGCACCAAGAGCATCACAAACATTAATCATCTTAACTTGGTCCAAACAACAATACACAGTTAAATACATGAGACTTACCTTGACTCATTCCAATACGCAGCCACCTCAAACTTTGGCAGAACAAGTGTCGCATTCAACAAACGAGCAATCCCAACTCCATCACACAGCTGCAAGTATTACCACATCATAACCATTTATCTCCCAAGGCACAAACAATACAAGTTTCACTTTGCATTCTGAGACTTACATCGCGTCTCATCTGATTCAGGCCGCCATAGCAATCAACACGGATGTATCCATTAGTTTTAGCTGGTAGAGCTGCAGTATTTGAACAAAAAACCAAAGCAGTTGTCTGCAATGAAGACCCATCACAAAGCTCAGAGAAGTAAACTCTCACTACAAGTATTCTACATTCTACTCAACTAAACAATTTTTTTGTTATTGTAACCACATATCAGACAAGAACCCAATCAATGGAACAAAACTAGAGCGAAACTGTTTTCAACTCAAAGACAAGAGAGTGTGCATACGAGTGAGATGTCCTTGTAACCACCATTTGCAAGGCCTCCATTCCATTGTCCTCTTGACACTCCATATTACAGAACCGCCCCTGAAGAAGACGAAACTAAATCAAATCTTACTTGAAGAAAACTCATGTAAGATTGTTCTGTTTTGTCCATCTCTTGCAGCCAACAAGACAGCATTTTGACTGCTACCCAATACTGTAACTGAAGATTACGGAGACAAAAGCACTTACAGTGATGAACTGGAAGGAACCGGTGGAATCTGGAGGAAGTGTGGCGACGGAGATAGAATGATAACGACGAGGAGAAGAGAGAAAGTTAAAACGAAGACGAATAGTGGCTTCACCGGGGATGAAATCATTTGATGGGTTTTTACAAATTCAACTTCAGAGAAAGTGTATCAGATCTATAAAAAGCTTCACACTTTCATCGTCGGTGGCAAAACTCTGTTTTCTATCAGAGAAACTCTTCTTCGGTTTAAAAGAAAAAAAAAAAAATTTATTCTCCCAAACCTTCTGTCTCAGATAAAAGGTTTCCGTTGTCCTTTATGACGAGTATGTATATGCATACTGTTATCAAGCCAATATACGTGTTCTATACTTGAATGTGAAGAAAAGAGCTAGGAAAACAATCTGTGTTTAATATTATGATCCAAAGAGAAAACGTACAAGTAGGGTCGAATATGGAGGGGATTAGAGAAAAAACACCACTCTCCAAGATATCTATTGTTACATGAACCACAGTGAGACTGTGAGAGTCTCTTGTCTTTAGAGAACGTTTCTCGCTATTAGCTCAGAGTCTCTTGTCTTGTCTTTAGGACTACAACGTTCCTCGCCATTGATAAATCCAAACTACTCTTAGAGCCAATTTAGATCTTGAGTTCTTATTATAACTCTAAGATATTTATCAACTTTATTATTCATATGTTTCTCTTTCAAGCTCAGAACCATCATCTTCGCTTCCTTCACTTCTACGTCCCACTCTCCTCCTCTTCCCTCTCATCTCAACCGCCATTTCTCTAACCTTACAAGAACTGCTCCTCTCCATCTTCCCCGCCAAAACATCCACAACATCCATCTGTCCCCAACCCACTAACCTGTTCCTCAACATCTCAACCGTTGTCGAATACGGCGGAATCCCATCATCAATCATCATCTCAAAGTACCTACAAGCTTCTTCCATCTTCCCTTTCTTCCTCACCAACCCATGGATCATCACAGTATACGTCGCCACCGTCGGATAAAACTTCCTCTCGCTCATCCCTTCCCACATCTCCGTGGCCCGGTCGAATCTCCCTATCCTTATCAGCAACTTGAGAACCATATTGTAAGTGTGCCTATCCGGCAAACACTTTGTTCTGTCCATTCTAGAGACCAGGTTCGTTGCTCGGTTCACCTCGCAGTGGTCGCAGTGATACGCCATTATCGAATTGTATGTCCAAGTATCCGGATCAGCTCCGCTCTTAACCATCTCATCCAACAGCAAGTAAGCATCATCAACCTTCTCCTTCTTGCAGAGCGTCTTTATAATATGATTGTAAGTGTACACATTGGGTACAAGTTCGTACCGTTTCATCCGATCAAGAACCTTATAAGCCGAGTGAACATCGTCCGCATCACAGTACGCGTGGATGAAAATCGCGTAGCTATACGCGTCAGGCTCAAGTCCGAGCTTACCCATTTCTTGAAACATCTTATACGCTCCGTCCACGTCGCCCGATTTGCACAACGCGTCTAGAAGCGCGTTGTACGCGAGCAAGTCGACTTCGCAGTTTCTCTCAAGCATTTCATCGAACACCTTCCGTGCGCCCGACGCATCTCTCACTCTCGCCCAACCTCTCACCAAAACGCTATACGTCTTGGCGCTAAATTCGGACCCAAACCCGTGTTTCGCCTTGTCGAACACTTCCTGCGCGTGTTCCACGTGTTTCCGATCGCAGAGGGAATGAAGAAGCTGGTCAAGATCATCAACACTAGGCTTAATCCCAAACTCAACCATTCGATTAAAAGCACGAGTAGCTTCAGTTGGTAAGTTCGCTCTGCTATAAGCTCTGAACACAATCCAAAACACTTTAGGACCAATCTCGAAGTAGTTATACTCTCTTGCTTCGATCAAAAAGTCCCAAAGCAAAGCGAACTGCTTGCTACTACCGAGAATCTCGACCAAAATGTGGTAACTTTCCGAGCTGGGTTCGAAGTTTGGGACTCGTCTAGCCCAGAGGAAGAATCTGTGAGCGGGGAAGCCGAGGTTTTTGCAGCGTTTCAGGACTTGTTCGATGAGGTTGGAGGAGAGTCGTGGAGAGTAGAGGGTGAGGGTGTGTTCGAGGTCGTCTTTGGGGTTACGGTGATCGCTTAGGACGCGGGAGATCTCGTTTACTAGTTCTGGTGGAGGTGGATCGTGTACAAGTGTAGAGAAGAAGCGTAATGAATGAGGTTTTGGGGTTTGGTGAAGAGTGGCGCGGACAAGAGAAGAGAATGTTCGAATCGCCATGTTTGTTGCGTCTGGACAAATGCAATTGGAGCCATGCTGAATCGATAATATACGCAAAGCCCATTATAGGATCTGTAAAAAGTATGTTGGGCCCAAGACTTTTTGATTCATTCCTTCGGTTGATGTTGCCATTTCGATTGTAAAATTCAGAAAATAGTTGTTGGATTATTATGTATTCTGAAAAGCTGTCCACATTCAAACTAGGACCTGGGAGTTTCGGATATCGGTTCAGTTCGGTTTGAGTTTTTCAGGTTTCGGGTAGTTCGGTAGAGGGTTAAAGGATTCATTTACTACTTGATCTATTTTCGGTTTTGTTCGGTTTGAGTATTTCGGGTTTCAGGTAGTTCGGGTAAAGGGTTAAATGATCCATTTACTACTTGACCTATTTTCGGTTTGGTTCGGTTCGTGTTCGATTCGGTTCGGATAGTAAAACTAGGAAGCATAAAATAACTAGAAAATTCGGTTCTCATTTAGTTCCGGTTCCGGTTCGGGTAATTTGGGTAAATTATCAGTTATTTAGAATAAAATATAAAATAAATAGAACGATTTAGATACAAATTTTAGATATTTCGGATTACTTTGTATATTTGGATAAAATTATCTGTATACTTTTAGATAGTTCGGATACTTTATAATTATTTAGTTATCTTCAACTATTTTTGGATATTTCTAATAGATTTTTAGTTATGTTATATGTATATAAAATTAATATTATTATATATTCGGATATCCTTTCGGTTCTCGGTTCGGTTCGGTGGTTTTTTGCCCAAGCCTAATTCAAACAAATAAAACATATTTTTAATATTTAATAAATCGGCCGTTAAAAAACTTTGTTATAACCACTTTTCCTTATTTAGTTTTCAAACTTATATATTGTTATTAAAAGTCTCTGATATCAATCAATATATTAATGAGCCGGAATAATCTGCCGTTCCTGTCCATGTTTTCTTCAGAATATATGTGTATTATGTTCATGTCCATCCCGACAAAGAGGTATAAAAAATTGCAGCATACGAGTTTTGACAGATTAAGATGGACTCGTAGGACGTGATATTAGAAATTATCTATAAATGTAGGCATAACAAAGATTTCAAGTTAACTTCTTGACATGATAACCACAAAGGGCTACCACCAAACATAATAAATCATTTTAAAAGAGATATTTGAATATTTTACTAAAAAGAGGATAATACTTGAAAAATTCCGACTCATACGATAATAATTCATAAAGTCTTCACTGTTATTTGATTGCTAATTGGCGAAGTAGTGCAGAGTTTCATCAGAACATGTATTAATACTTTCTTTTTAAAAAACATGTATTAATCACTTTCATAGAGCGCCAACGAATACACCAATATAATACACAAACGCACGTATAAATCTATTTAACTAGATTTTTATTTGATTAATTGACCTTAACTTCTCCAACAACCGTCATTAGACATTAGCAACGTGCAAGTCAGTCCATGTTAAGACTAATAAACACACCGTTCATATAAAATGTTTACACAAACAAATTTTCAAGAATCTACTCTGGAAAAAGTTGAAAAAAATGGGGAAAGATTTGAAGAATTTGGTTAGATGCATCTACACTGGGAAGCTCAACGATAATGTGAGGAAGCTAAAGATCGCAACTGAAGAACTCAAAGATATTGGGAACAACGTGATGAAAAGGGTCAAAGTTTGCGAAGAGCAGCAGCAACAGATGAAGCGGCTAGACAATGTCCAATCATGGCTTAGACAAGCCGACACTGTTATTAAAGAAGCAGAAGACTTGTTCTTGATGTCTTCTTCTTCGAGCCAAGGGTTATTATCTTCAAGCCACAAGATGGAGAAGAAGATTTGCAAGAAGCTGAAAGAGGTTGAAGAGATTAAGAGCAGAGGAATGTTTGAGGTTGTTGCTGAAAACGTTGGAGGAGGAAGCGGCTCCACGGTTAAGACTAATGATGAGGAGACCGTAGGGTTAGAGGCGGTTTCTGGTTTGGTTTGGAGGTGTTTGACGATGGAGAACACTGGAGTTATTGGATTGTATGGTGTGGAAGGAGTTGGAAAGACAACGGTTTTAACTCAGGTTAATAATAGGTTGCTTCAGCAGAAAGCAAATGGGTTTGATTTTGTTCTGTGGGTGTTTGTGTCTAAGAATCTGAATCTTGAAAAGATTCAAGACACGATTAGGGAGAAGATTGGTTTTTTGGATAGGACGTGGACGAGTAAGACAGAGGAAGAGAAAGCTGCCAAGATCTTTGAGATCTTGAGTAAGAGACGTTTTGTATTGTTTCTTGATGATGTTTGGGAAAAAGTTGACTTAGGTAAGGGTTTTAAATGAATTACTTGTGCTACAAGAAACAAAGTGTTTATTTTATTAAATTTGTGTTTTTTTTTTGTAAAGTGAAAGCTGGAGTTCCACCACCTGATGCGCAGAACCGGTCGAAGGTGGTGTTCACGACTTGTAGTGAAGAAGTTTGTAAAGAAATGAATGCACAGACGAAGATTAAAGTGGAGAAATTGGCATGGGAGCTAGCTTGGGACTTGTTTAAGAAGAATGTTGGAGAAGATACTGTCAAGAGTCACCCGGACATAGCAAAGGTGGCTCAAGAAGTTGCTGTCAAATGCGATGGTCTTCCACTAGCTTTGGTCACCATTGGTCGAGCCATGGCCTCCAAAAAAACGCCACAGGAGTGGCGTGACGCTTTATACATCTTGAGTAACTCTCCACCTAATTTTTCAGGTACAAAATTTTGTAAACTTATCAAATTTTTTTAGTCAGTACACATTTTGTATAATTTGTTTTTACTAACTATCTTTTTATTGGGTTGTAATAGTTCTCAAGTTACTGGACAGGAACTAAGTGAAGGAAGTTGAGATGATATTATTATTCGGAGTTTTTTAAGTTACTGGCTAGGTTTCTTTTGAAGAAATTGTTTGATTTTTATTTTAATAATTGTGCATTTGTTTTGTAATTTTCCCAATGATTTTTTGATAAAAATAATAATTTTCCCAATGATCTTATATATGAATGAATGTTCTATTGTCAACAACAACAACAACAAC
Organism: Eruca vesicaria subsp. sativa; assembly: GCA_932364175.1. Taxonomy (NCBI): domain Eukaryota; kingdom Viridiplantae; phylum Streptophyta; class Magnoliopsida; order Brassicales; family Brassicaceae; genus Eruca; species Eruca vesicaria. The sequence goes on from CAKOAT010936265.1 coordinate 148,941, forward strand.
AAAATATCTAACTGACTCCAATTTACTGGAAAAAATGATTATATCATGTCTATCTTGAGAAAAAACATAGACGCATATACACAAAGAACAGAGGAAAGTGAGTTTTGTGACAGCCAATGATTTTCGAAAACATTTTCTTGAATCTTGATATTTCAGATTTTTTCATAAAAATAAGATTTTACTGTCAACTATATTTTTCATTAATAAAATATTGTATTAAGTACCAATCGTTCGTTAAAAATACAATTATTATATTTCTCAAAATAAACGGATTTTTTATGCCGCAAGATCCAGTGGCAGCGACAGAAAGAAAATTAAACGTCAATATCGCTGATTTATTCGCTGTTAGTTGCCTCAATCAGTTAACGATGCTTCACTGCTATTGTGTGTTGTCATTGTAAAGGTTTAATTGTCTGACGCTCTGACACAGTGTTGATGAAACGAACAGAGCTGATATAATGGTGAACAAGCAAAGTAGCTAACCATAATATAATGATTTATATAGGATCATAAACGCAAGTTAATCAAGCTGGACTAACAATCAATTGTTTTTTCTTTATAAAAATTAAAAAGATAAGATGATATTATTGTACGATCATTAATAAGATAAATAAAACCCTTACTAAGGGTTATGATGACTGAGACACGTAACAATGTCTCAACTTACAATAACAAAAAAATATATTACAATAACAAAAATACAAAAAAAAATCAAAGAACAAATATAGCAACCAAAACACACAAAAATAAGCTTTTTTTATTTATGTTGACAAGATCAGGCCAACATTTTCTTAAAACACCTCCTTTTAAAGATTTCTGGACTGGGCGGGGCTGCTAGGGTTGCTCGGGCGGGTCTTGCCAGCGGGGCTGCTAGGGTTGTTAGTGGTCGGATTCATCCCAAGAGTGTTCTTCACAGCTTCCGCTGCTCCTTGTGCCATATTCTTCACTTGTCCTCCTGTCTACACTCCAAAATTAACAGTAAATATGTTATAAGATCATGGCTATATCATTTTTTAATAATAAGGAAAAACAAGTAAAAATACCTGTTGAATGACATTCGAGGCCTGAGAAACTAGGGAAGGATTGTTCTGATCATGTTCTGCGTGTGAATGTGAGTGAGCGTGATGATCAGTATTCTCATTCATTGCGTGTGATACTTTGTCCAAATACTCTTCCTTCTTCAGCTGTAATTAAAATGTATAAATCATTTGAGAAAATCTTATTTAGAAAATTGATATATGGTCAAAGTTTGAGAAATCAGAATAAAAATGTTACGTTTACTTCAGCCCCATAATTTTGGGTCTCAAGTATATTTTAGAAAATTTATGATATCAATAGATCACCCAGTCAATATCATTTTATATATGTTGGAAATCCGAAAAGACTTGAGCGATCGTGGCTATTTACAATATCCTTTGAAATTGTCCTTTTGTGTTTGTATGTTTACCTGAACTTGACCGGTGGCTTCTCCGGCCCTGTAGTTTAGTTCTTGTCTTGATGACATCTTCTTTTTGGATCTGTGAATGACTCTCTAGTTAAGATTTATAGAGTACTTGAACGGATTGATATGGTATTTATACAATTGGAAAGTTCTATTATAGTAAAATCCTGGATTTAAGCATTTCACTGACACGTAAAAACACAATTTGACGATTGATATGGCCAAATTTTGTGGAGACGAATAGTTTTAGCCTTTTAGGACGTATTATCCTAAGGCGTTGATTGGTCAAGGAGTGGAGGAGGATGTCTGGAAATAGGAAGATTTTAACCCTTTTTTCCCGGTGACATTTGTTTTCCACAAGGAATTATTGATCATGATTAAATACATCAATCATTTAGAACAAAAAAAAAGTACATCGAAAAAAGAGAAGAATTGAGCAATAATTTCTCAATACAATTTAAAAATCTAAACTATTAAAACTAAAGTACATTTTATATTAACCCTGACTTTTCCACAATAATTACCATCATATGCCACTGGATTAAACCAAACTGTGTTCCATTAACCAATTAAATTCACATTTCAGCTTGATTTTCGCCACAAATCTAAACCATCATTAATAACATAACCGAACCACATTGATTATCGGTACAAAATAAAGGAAAGACTATCATTTTCTTTGAATTCATTCTCTTTGTTCGTTGCCTACATTCAAGAACTTACCAAATACAATTCCTATTTTTTAGGCTAAGAAATTAACTAAAATGATTTTTTTCTAATCACTTCTGCATATTACGTTCAATATTTTAAATGTGTTAAGAAATGAAGATGGTGGTTGGGACATATCCGGAAATGGACCAGACCACATCAGTCTACTTCAGTCCCAAGACTAGGCGGCCAAGACTTGTCATTATCCTCCCTTGTATTTATCCATATGTTGTAGATATCCTAATCATTATAGGATTAGGATAATCATCCCCTTTATTTGTAGCAATCCTTATCTCCTAAGG
>CAKOAT010937376.1:0-29212 GCA_932364175.1 Eruca vesicaria subsp. sativa
AATCGTACTCTGCAATTCCGACACTTGTCACCATTTCACACAGACCGGTTTAAGAAGAGTACCAGTTTAAACCAGGTAGTTGGTACGACGCCGTTCTGAATAATCCATCCCCTAACACACCACCTTGCTGCTGCATGAGTGGCGGTGGCTCCTCCACCATCGATGTAGACATGTTCGAACAGTCTCCTCCTCCTCCTCCGACGCCGTGAAACCTTTTGCTCGGAGATACATCCTGCTCTTCCTCAGCCACAGGCCAATACGGCACGGGAAGAGCTCGTTTCAGATTAGCCATCATCATCATCGGTCCAGAGGAAGAAACAGGGTTCAAACCGTTACCAACAACCTCGGAGCTAAGGTTACCATTACAGACATTGAGATTGACTGCATCGGTTCCGTTGCTACACATCATGCCGCTTCCTCCGTCGTACAAACCGGGATCACCGTCGGAGAAAAGCCCGTAACCACCGGAGTATCTTCCCGGGAAGAAGTTCATTGATCTTGAGACATTGTTGTTGAGTCCTGAAGGGATTTTCCTGAAGATGTAGTCGATCATATCATTATCCTTTTCGTTATCAACGTGTCGTCCCGCGTTGTTCTTCTTGTAGATTCGACATAGCACCCAGTCATCAAGCTACGTAACATATAATAATCAAGAAATCAAGAACTCACATATATATCAAGATTTTTTTTTTTTTTGTAAAATGTTAAATAATAAATAAATATAAAGAATATTAAAGACTTACCCTTAGGGAGTTTTTCTTGTTGCCGTAATCACATCCTGGTGGTCTATTGTTTGGTTTGTTGTCGATGAGACGGTACTCATGCATGATCCAATCACTTTTAATACCTTTTGGAGGTTTGCCACTGTAGAAGACGAGTGCCTTCTTCACGCCGACTTTTTGGTTACCGTCGGAGGCTAGCACCGGTTTATCAGTACCGGTGGCTTTCCAGTAACCAGACGTGGCCGCTCTGTTTGGCCTCGCTCCGTTCGGATACTTACGGTCTCTAGGACTAAAGAAGTACCATTCCTGTTCTCCAAACGATGCCTTAGCTACAATAACAAAAAAAAATCAAATAAAAAATGTTAGATCATACGTCACACATATAAATGATCTCTGGAGAAAGTGAAAACGTTTAAAGAACTCATAAGTAACATTTATTTATTTATTTTTGTTTTACCAGAGGTAAAACTTGGAAGATGATGATGAGATCTTGCTTACCAGGAAGTTCCCATGGATCGAACTTATAGAGATCAACGTCAGCGATGATGGAGACAGGTAAAGGAGCGGAGGCAGCTTTGCGTTTGAGGTAGTGAACGACGAGCTCTTCATCGGTTGGGTGAAAACGGAAACCTGGAGGAAGGTTAGGTTGCGGCGGGGGAGGACCACCGGAAGAATCTGTACTCTCCATTACAAGAACCTTCTCAGTTGATGATAATCTAACACGAGAGGATTTTGGTAGTTTATAGGGTTGTAAGAGAAGCTCACATAACAAAAGATTATTCTCTCTTTTTTTTTTGCTTAGATATTTGTTTTTTTTTTTAGGTTTGATGAAAAATGCTTCACAGAGTCGGCGTTACCGTTCTTTTAAATGGCAGCATAAAACGCCAGTTTTATGGGGCTTAATCCTCTGTTCTTTACTCTTATATATATAAATACACCCGCGCGTAGATTAGGTTAAAAATGCAAAACAATACTTTTTTTACGACTACTATTACATGATTTATTTACCTAAACTAAGTAACTAGCTTCATACTTAATAGAAGGATTAGAGTATATATTAAATTATATATTATTATAACTGATTGAACAATATGTAGAATTTTGTTAGTAGATTGTGGAACTAAAATTTGTAATTCTTGCAGCTTTCGTGGAATCTTTTATGTTAATAAATATCTAGATGCTTCACCATAACGATTTATACAGACTAGGTAGTTTTTAGTAACGATTCTAACACTAACAATAAGCTCACACATTTCATGTTAATCAGCGATTATTGTAAAGTACAAAATTCCCCAGTATTTCAGCCGATTTTAGTGTGTTTTGGTTGCACTAAAGGATCTTAATGTGGCGACAATGCGACACATATACAAAGCCTGACTAATCATGTCGAGTCTATGTAATTACTAAATTAACCGAATCCCGAGGATAAATTAGTCATTTATTGCTAGATTATCACTACAATTTAGCTATATAATTAAAATAAAAAATATTTATTTTCTCTGCGTTTATATATAGGCTAGGCTCCACCAAGAAGGAACTACGACAACGAAGAGGAGGCTGCAGTTAACATCGAAAACGATACATGTTGCTATTTTTTATTTTATCTTTTTGGCAGAGAAAAATATATTAATATGAAGATAAAAATAGCAAGATATATCGCTTTCTTCGTTACTCGATGACAAATTACAATAACACATGAAGTCCAATAATCGATATATCCTTGCTAAAATACATAAATATAATTTATAAAGATATATAGTAAATGAAGAAATAGTTGCAAAAATGAAGATATAGTGTGAAGAACGTTCAAATTCATTTTTTTTTTACATTTCTTATACCGAAAACAAAAATTTGGTTAATATATTTATTTTCTGTGTGGGCACCGTTACTTGTTAACTTCCAAGTGGAAAGTCGACACGTGGGATTCATAGTGGGACGATAATCACACGTGGCAATCGAAAACGTGGGACCCATATAATCGCCACAGAAGGCAACAAATTGATGACGTGGAAATGGATGGCCGGGTGGGTGTGGGAAAAAAGCTTTACGTTTCAGATGTCGTATGTCACGCTTTTGTTATTGAGATAATCGCACCACCAGAATTTTTAAAGAAAATTAATAAAATAATATTTTACGAAACAAACAAATCGGCCCATTTCATGTGATTCTAAGTTTTTATTACTTTATTGTTGATTTATAAGTATAATTTTCTTCTTCAAATGTCCCATAAAATAATAATTACAACCATGCATATTGACCACTAATATAATTACGGTGTGCACATTTACTACTTTTTAATACACATTCATACTTAATCAGACTCCTAGGAAGCTAAGCTTTTGTATGACTTTTCAGTTTTGACTTCTCACCATGAGATTCCTATAACACGACTCAAATTAGATAGTAGATACTCCTCTATCTATTGGGTGAAATTGTCATTTTAACATTCTTAATACAAATTAAAAAGTTTATTAAAATATATCTATATTCTTATTAGTTACATTTGTTTAACCTATAATGTTTAACATAAATAAAAAATTCATAAAATAAATATATATTTTACAATTAATATTAAACGTTAACTAAGTATACATTATCTGAAATGATATTTTTTGTATAACAAGAAAATGTGTGAGAATAACCCTTTTAGTTAAACATGGGGAGTATAGTTTTCTATTGGTAATATTAGTAAATTTCCTATATCAAGATTTATTACTTCTTGTGATGTTGTTAATGGATTGATTCCGTTGTGTTTATTTTTCTTCATGGATGCTTTACGAGAGAATTAGTTAACAAAGATGAATGTTATAGTTTACCTTTCCTTTTATCGTCTAATTGACCTATATCAACTGAATTTAATGTAATTCTTATATATATTGACAAGTTCAAATTATAAGATGAAGTTAGGTTTGTATCACATAATTTTTTTTCTTATAAGAATATGTATGACCAAAAGAAAAAAAAAATCTTAAAAGAATCCGTAGAGGTACTATATATATTCATTTATTTTTGTAATATATATGTATCTCGTATTATTAAATAAACAAAATATTACTATACCTATTTATAATCAACATGTTCATGTAAACATTTTAAGTTTTAAATACTTTTTGCTAAAAATTGCTACTTGATATATTCAGAAAAGCTTTTATAATTAAACGATAACATTAAATTTTTGTGGTATTGGTTTATTTGATACTCATACAAAATGTCTCTCATACATTTTCTTTTTGGAGCACTTCGTTTTTCAAAAAAGGAGAAATAAAGAAACGAGAAATGTGGACCATATTTTACACACGTTGTACCAACTCAAATAAATACTTGCCTCAAATTAGTCAATTGAATTACATCATTTCATAGTCACATCCATCAGTTCGATAGTCAAAGACATCCTATTTGCATTCGTAGAGATTTCTAGTGCTTTACATGGCTGCACACTATTTTTTCTTTTTCTAACTTTCACAATTTCAACACAACCACACAAATACCACCTGATCCCAATCCTTTTACACATCTTGAACCCATAGTTATAATTTTTTTTTGTTTTCTAATTTAATTTGAATCAAATATTTTTCATCTAAAATGATAAGATCTACACTGAGAAATTAGTTTAGCATTAGTTATAGTAAAAGACTAGATTTTTTTTTGAGAAAAAGGATAAATATAAGACTAGATATAATATGTAAATCAATCAAAAATGTAAATCATTTTTGAATGTAGAAGTAAGAAAGTACCAACACTAGTATATAATGACACCATGATCTTCTATTTACAAATTAAATCTGAGTTAGAAACTTACGATAATAAATGAGATGCTAGGGAGATTCGAACAAACGATGCATATTATTTAACACTAAATATATGTAGGTTGGTAAATTTCACTCTGGTACAAAGTATTTGGTATCTAATAATGGTAAACCTAACTTCAAACTTTATACTGTATTTGAAATTTTCGTCATCAAGAGAATTTATGCAGAAAACGATTACTTTCAAACGATCCAATATGTGAACTTTTGTAACCATGCTTTCGGCATGTGATACAATACTTTTATGCTATCTACAAAAATATCTAAACCAAACTAGGTGTCATATCACAGGTCATATGTAACGTGCCAAGCTAAAACATATAGGACGATTATCAAACATTTTGACATTATTTACCTAGCTCAAAACGCATTATGATATTTGATTTCACGCATCTTAGCTCGCCGTTTGCTAACAGTTTCACTTACTTTATTAAACATATATGCAGTTTTGTATTGTGATTACATGTCTTATATTTTTCACGAGAATTCATAAAATATACTAGGGCACTAGTATTTTTTGTGTGCACAATATGAAATTCATTAAATAACTGGTTAAACCGGGTCCAAGAGAAAGCCCCTAAGAGCTTGTTTAGCTAGTTTCTCACCAACTGTAGAGAGTCCGATTCAAAGATCACAATTCTGAACTAGAGGGCGATTGCATGTTCCATCGCCAAGCGTAATGCGAGTCCCTCTGCCACAAGGGACGAACTGACCAAAGCAATTGATTCATTGTGAGAGATGATCCTCTCATTTCTACCATTGTAGAAGTTCCAAGCAACACATGCTGCATTTGGTTCACTCTCTCACGCGCCATCAGACCTACAAGTTAACTCAAATCCAGCCACAACACACGAAAGAGGTTTTGAAACATTACTGCGAGGTAAAGTAGATTGAGAACTTTCCTCTTCATTTGCTTCAACAATAGCTTTAAGAATTGTCTGTTGAGATAAAAATTCTCGTTGTTGGAAGGTTTTATAATTTCGTGCTGTCTAGATGGAGGCTATGATTCATGGAGCTAAGGGACACTCGGTGAGGCCAGTGGGAGGAAGAACCGTTGCCTTTAGAGTTCCATTCCGAGTCGAAAGAATTCAGATTAACCAAATGAGATGTAGTTTTGTCTTGTAATGTATATGTCATCCAGGACCGACTCTGAAATTTTGGAGGGGTCTAAGGCGATATTTTAACGATTTCAACTAAATTTTTTTTTTGTCGACTTACCCCAAAACCGACCCTGACGTCATCATAACCGAGCCAGCCAACAATGTCTAGACTCTCTCAATCGGTGAGGCCAACAATGTCTATACTCTCAATCGTCCAATGGATTCAATATAATATAAAAATAGAAGTTTATATACGAATTAGGTTTCTAGTCAATGGCACTCGAATGATTCAGTCGTTGTTAGATTTTTTAATTTGTGCATCTTACGAAATTGGTTTGTTTGAATTCATCCTTATATTAATATATTATAATATACACTCATTCATATTAATTAGTTAAGAATGGTATTAGAGAGAACACATGACTCCTAACAACAGGAAAAACTACAATTGTCTTTATTCATTTATTTTTCTAAAATACAAACGGATTTGACAAGAGCTCTTTTGCATGACCTTTTGTTATTATTTTTAGATGCGTTCTCTTGTATGTGTGTCCATGATCAAATGCGGTTAATTGGTTTTATAGTTTTATTCAGCATAAATAAAAATTATGTGTATTTAAGATGTTGGATATATTAGTTGAAAATTATTCAAAATCACATACAAGATATTTACAGATTTATAGAATTTATAGTAATCCATTTACATAATTAGTTGAAAAAGTCGTATAAAATGATACTCTCTTAAAATGTTTTTACATGTTTTGAATTTTTTCTTTTTGATTCACTCGCATATTCACAAGAGTTATATCAAGTGTCAATAATGAAGAGATTTTTTTTTTTTTGGGGAAACAATTTATATAACTATTTGAACAAGGAGAAACACTAGCTTCATAATCTCAAATATGAGAGATTAAAGTTCTTCATCATCCACCACTACACGCAATATATTGAGGTAGTGATCACAGAGTGATTTATGATTGTTGGAAAACAATTTTCAATTGATATTCTTAAAGCAATAAAGATGTTTATGTAGCTTAAGCGATATCATGTCTCTCTGTACAAAAAATGAAAACGCAAAAGAAAAAAAAAAGTTTTTTATGTAACACTATCTTGTATTACATAGATATGAGTCTAGGCATGACCAAATCATGTAAATTTTAACCAAAATCCAAAATGGTCTAATTTCTATCACTTCACATATGTAAACAAAGTTATTAGTTAAATTCTTACAACAAACAATTTTATATCACGTGAGATTTTGTACATTTATCTTCTTATAATAGAATTATGTCTAATACATACAAGTTGACGAAAATGATATATAAATATTCGTTGGAGATAGGGTTTACATTAATGGCCATGATTAATTATGCTTGATGAAAGAATCAATCAAGTAGATTAAGACGTGATTCTCATAACATTTTGCTTTAATTTTTCTTTCTGATTTTGTTTTTAAGCTTGATATGGAAAGTGATTAAGGACCTCCTCAATTGTCTGCTTTGTTAAATATGATTAGTGACCTTCTTAACTCACTGAAAGGTCACACAAACAACGGTAGAGCACACTACTACAAAAAGTTGTAGAAATTTTAGGTATTTATCTTAAATTTCATTGTTAAATACTATAAGATTTTTTTTTCGTTATATGTATTAAGAAAAAATCATATGCTTTTCATACCATATAAATAGTTGACTTTTCTTCAAAAGCATATATGTACATATTCCATAAATTTGAATACGAGCTTAATTTCAGTAAGTATATGGGCATATATTTATTCACTTATATATATAGGTTTATATTACAATTATATAACCGCTGTACTAAATAAATAGATGTTCGTGTAGAACATACATAAAATCACAACTGAACTGAAAAATCATGTAGGCATCTCAAATAATCATATCATCTCATCTCTTTAACACTCTGTAAAGTTATCATTGATGGAATAAAATTAATATATATGGACGTTTTATTCTTTAAAATATAAGTTCACAAACAAATGTAGGCTAATCTCTCGAGTATCACAGTTAGATTGCAAGATTATATTCCCGATCAAGATATTTGCGTTCTTAAACAAGAAAATAAGAGATATTACTGTGTTTGTATCAGTTCACAGGCTCAATATATGGCATTACTTAAATGTAAAATCTATAGGCCTAATTAGTCCCAGTTTTGGGTCTCGGCCCAGTACGTAGATACAAAATTACATAGTTCTGGTCCAACTAAATAAATATGGTAATAATAACTGGTAATCATGGCTTGACCGTATTTTGAGAACCATACACAATATAGTAAAAAACTTAATAATTTTTTAACTGATAAAAGTTCCATTTCTGTAAATATTTTTAAAATATATATATACATTAGCTTCTAGAATTAAAAGATGTTTCTAGTTAATCGTGCCGAAGACCGGTTTTACTTCTAATAACATGTGGCATGGTCAAACCAATGAATGGTTTAGCGTAGAAATAAAATCTTTAAGTTGGACCACAACTCGTTTCTAAGCAAAATGGTTAAAAAGTATTATACTCAAAGCTTTCGTTTTCATGTATTCGCGATAGAATTTGCTATTCCATTGGGTTGCGTAGAGCTTCGTCCAACAAAATTAGCATGTAAGATAATATCCTTTTGACCCTTTTTAAACTAAAGAATGGTAGTTTAATGGCATGCGGACTTGGAGTACTTAAACGTCTCAGATTTGAAGTAATTCTTGACACTGCATTCATGTGGCCTACGGATATGAGATTATATTTTGAATTTCATTTGAAGATATGATTCATCTGTGCGTTATACCTTCATTTTAGAATTTCTATATATTTCAAACTAATAAAAGGAAAAATATTCTTATTGGTATTTAGAATGGTTATGTATTTCATATTTAATTAAATTAATTGATTACTTAGATAAAATTAATTAAAAATGTATCTGTCAAGTTTTTGATAATGAGAAAATGTGTATAGATTTATTTTGGCTCTAAACGGTGGGGTCTTCCCTGATTAAAAATAAAAATAAGAAAATCAGCATAGACGAGTAAAAAGCGTTTCTGTGTTTGAAACTTGTACGGCGTTAACTGTTACTAGTTTAGGAAATAAACTATTCCATGATGGTCAAAGAAGCTGCTCACGTTGAACCACACGTGCAATTTCGGGAAAACCGAAACAGTCCGATCTTATCTCCAAACTCCAAGTGGTCTTTAAGATTTGGTCATCTAGTGATGCTCAATGTATAACCGTCACTATCCTATTCCCATTTAGCAGTACACATATCTATTTAGATATACACAGTGTATCTGACAAATTTTGAACATTAGTTTTAAGCTTTACGACTAGAGGCTACAGCTGTACATTGCTGCTTCAAACATTACGTCTTGGTATATTTCATCGTACATAAATATATGCACAACTATCTCGTGCTAAATTATTTTATATTACACTCCCTCCACTTTTTTATGATCTTTTGGCTTAGCACAAAAATTAAAAAATAACATTTAAAAAACAAATATTTTTAAAATATTAAAAAATATCTTAAAATTTCAAAAAATTAATTATTTTAAAACAACATAAACCTTTTAAAACATATAATTTGAAATCGGATGGAGTATGTTATATATACAGTTTTTAATACAAAATATATACTAGTTGTTTAGGCTAGTCATCATCGCTGATGAAGATATGAATGTGGTCATGTACTCTGGCTATTGTTAGCGTCAGCAAAAGATAACAAATTATCTTTTTTTTTGTTACTTTGATGGCGTTTATCACAAACTATGAAAGATATTAATACATGGTCGTTTATTAGTTACTAGTTCACGGATATATGTTTATGAATAACGCTCAAAAATTTTAGGAAGAAATTTCAATTTTGTAAGTGTTAAAAATTATGGATCTATATTATATATCTCCAAAAAACCAAATGTCTGTCACACTAAAAAAATTCTATTGTTCCTTTTTCAAAAAATGTTATTGTAGGTGAAATAGCTGGATCGGATACAATAAAACGATCGATAAAAATAACTATGAAGCGAGGCGACCAAATATAACAAATATCGTAACCTGATTTATAGCAAATCAAAAGTTTGCAAAAATGTACCCTTGAGGACGAATGATATGCAAGTGGAACCTAAGCCTAACCCCCAAATAATTACAATTTTCTACACTATTTTACCTAATCAATCTGATACACAAAAATACAATTATGTTTCTTTTTATTAGTATGTCACCATTACACATTTAAATAAATCCGAAACCATCATGCTGTTGATCCGAGAATCTGAATCCATTAACCGGGTTAACACTGAAACTCTGATCACTAGGCAACACACCCGAGTTATTAAACCGAGGAATCCCCTCAGCTTCTTGCTGCTTCTTGTCGTCTTCTTCATTTGTCTTTACACCTTGAAAATAACCACCACCGTCTCCGTAACGGAGGCTTGAAACGTTATGAATCGGTCTAAGTTCCGGGACCGAGTTATGTCCACCAATATTCGCCCACCCAAAGCTTGGCTCCCTAGCTAAATTTTGAAACCCGGTTTTCTGTTCGGTTAAACTCGGTCTAAATGCGTTTGATGAACCGGCTTCAAACCCCAAACTTCTGTTATCTATCTCATGTAACGACTCGAGAACATCGTTGTATTGATGAGACGAAGATGACGTGGACGAATCATTGTTGCTGTATTCTCTACCACTCGTCATTAGATTACTATAAACCTGTTTTTGTGCGCTTGATTGCTTCTTGTATATACGACATAAAACCCAATCATCAAGCTGTGACAAAAATTATATTTTAAAATGTTATTAAACAAACAAAACAAACTAGTTTGATATATATTAATTTATTTGAGTTTACATATATACCTTGGTGCTTCCATATTTACGAGAGGGTTCGATGAGACGATACTCATGCATGATCCAATTAGTTTTGTTACCTTTTGGTGCTTTTCCGACGTAAAACACCAAAGCTTTCTTGATCCCAACTCTTCTTCCTTCCGTCGATATAACCTTATCCGTTCCGGTGGCTTTCCAGTAACCCGACCCGGCAACCCGGTTAGGTCTCGACCCGTTAGGATATTTCCTATCCCTCGGGCTGAAGAAATACCATTCTTTTTCTCCGAATAAAGCCTTACCTGTACAAAACCAAACAACAAGAGCTAGAAAAATTACATCTACCATATATATAGACTATCTTTGGGTTAAAGTTAAACCAAACCGGTTAAGGTAACGTACTTGGTAAGACCCAGGGATCGAACTTATAGAGATCGATCTCGGCTATGAGCTGGAGAGAGAAGTCGTGACCAGCGGCTTTTCTGCATAGATAATCAACCATAAGTTCTTCATCCGTCGGGTAAAACCTGAAACCCGGTGGTAAGCTTAGCTGGGTTAACGGGTCAAGTTCTTGGATACCCATTTTTCTTTATCTACTAACGTCTACAACTTTTTTGGTACTTGGTTGAACTTTCTTTTTGTGTATTTTTTCACAACAAAGATCTTGAAACTTTGCTACTTGTAAGTGCTTATGTATATTTATAATATACGTAGTGAGAGATACAACACAGCCGCCCAACCTTCGTTAACGTGCAGCCTCAGTATGGGTCCCACCTTTGAGTTTATCGTGATTTATGCGATCCCTATGATTCGTTGAACCTAAACCTATGCAAGAAAGTTGATTATTATAAAATAATTAAGAGTTTAATTAATTAATTTATGTGTGCGTCTGACTGTATCCGCCTCCAAAGAGTTTTTTTACTGTTTTCCCATGTGTTCTTGTCAAAGGTTTCTCAAGAATTAGGGAATCGATGTTCACACAGTCGAAATGAAGATTATCTGATTGTTTAAGACTTTATTTTCCAGCAATTTACGCGTTATATTTCTTTGAAAATATACGAAAAGTACAAAAGGATTTTATTTTGTCAAGAAGAAAAGACACGTGTAAGTGAATGATGGGCTGTGAGTTCATGAAATGGTAACAAGTAGAGCATTTTTCATACGGATGAAACTACTATGAAAGGACAGGTGTTTGGTGATTATAGGTTGAGTTAGGCGGGAGTATTTTCCTGTCAAAAAGCCATTACAGATGAAAGAAAGATGAACACCAAACACGAGCTGATGATGTAGACTCTCCATTTTGGTTGACTACAACATCAGATAAGATATAGGTCCGATTGTCCGAACAAATTATCCGAAACCAATTAACGTATTACTACTAGGGTGGTAGGTTCAGGGGGTTTTATTGGTTGAAATCGATTCTATTAGGCTTGAAATAGATGAGATTTTAAAAGTTTTGATTCAGTTTACAGTTTAAGAGATGATTCATCTAAAATTTTAAATCCTTTTTAAAGTATTTATAAAATCAAAAAGGATATCAGTTGATTTCTATAACAGAATTGAGCTCTGCTTTAAAAAGATTATAATTTTCAATTTAATTTCAAATCTGAAGAAAAAAACTATAGTATTATAAGCTGAAATTAAAATACCTAAACACACACTAAAATATATCTTCACAAAGATCACTAATACACGACGAAAATATCAATTATATGAGAAGTAATATGAATTATTACGTTTGAAATTATTGAATTTGAACAATCTAATAAGAAAAATATTGGTTTGATAAAAAAATATTTTTTAATTTTATTTTGGAGAGATCTAGGTCTGATCAAAGAAAACATATTTTTATAATCCATCTGTTCCATAATAAGTGTCATTTTAACCTTTTTTTCTTGTTACAAAAAAGTGTCACTTTAGAATTTCAATGCATCTGTGTGAAAAAATACCTAATCACATTATACATTTTTATTAATGTATGTTCAATTTATTTTCATGGTACATGTACATCGTTTCTAATATTTTAATGTGTAATTTAATAAAACTTCATATTACACTTAATTATGTGGACTAATCTTTGTAAAATATTTAATTTTTATAGAAATGGAGACAAATAAGGTCACAAACCTCTTTAATTTTCATCTCATATCAGTGCATGATGAAGTTATGCATTAAAACAAAATATCTAATCACATAATACATTTTTATTAATGTATGTTCAATTTATTTTCATGATACATGGACATCGTTTCTAATATTTTAAGGTGTAGTTTAATAAAACTTCATATTACACTTAATTATGTGGACTAATCTTTATAAAATATTTAATTTTTATAGAAACGAGGACAAATAAGGTCACAAACCTCTTTAATTTCCATCCCATATCAGTGCATGATGAAGTTATGCATTAAAACAAAATATCACTTTTAATTTATCTTACCAAAATATCTAGTGTTTTCCAATAAATACTATACATATACTAAAGTCTAGCCTCATAAATGTTGTTTTAAAATACCTAACCACACTCTAAATCTATATTCAAGTATGCTAAACATATTTTCAAGGTACATAGACATCATTTACAGTTTTCTAATGATTATTATTTTTTTGAATTCAGATACGTCCTAATAAGTGGACTAACCCGTATATATTCTCTATTTTCTATTTTCTAGAGAAACATGAACACCTAAGATCGTAAACCTATTTAATCTTCATACTATGATCTTACATGATGCAACTATGCATTAAAATACAAATATCTTATTTTTTAATTTATTGTGAAATATGTGGGTTAACCCCTACGAAAAGATCAAATATTTCTAGATAAATGCTACCTAAAATATTTAACCTCTTTAGTGTTATTTAAAAATACATAATCACATTTAAAATTTGTATTAATGTACTAGAATTATGTTCATGAAAATGGACACCAGTTCTAATTTTTAACCGAAAAATTAATAAAACTTCAAATACCACCAAAATCAATGAGCTTTACCTTATGAAATCACTATTTTCTAGACAAAACTTGGACAGCTCAGTGATCAAAACTATTTGATATTCATCCTATATCAATATTGGATGAAGCTAGGCATAAATATAAAAAATCCATAATTTTTTCTAATTTATCTTGAATCTGTGGGTTAACCCTTACGAAAAGATCGAGTTTTTTCAGTAAATGTTATTTGTACTTAAGTTTGGCCTCTTTAGTAATGTTTAAAATATACAAACACATTAAAAATTTCTACTAATGTATCCTAAATTTATTTTCACGGTACATGGGTAGTAGTTATAGTTTTCCAACGAGTAATTTAATAAAACGTCATATACCACGTAAATCAAAGAACTAAACCCTATAAATCTCTATATTCTAGAGAAATTCGGACAACAAAGATGCTTGGAATCCTTGATCTTCATCCTACATTTGTGTTGTATGCATCTATGCATTATAAGAAATGTATCATATTTTCTATTTTATTTTGAAATCTGTGGGTTAACCCCTACAAAAAATCAAATTTTCGGATAAATGCTATATAATGAAGTTTAAGCTCTTTCATGTTGACTAAAAACTACCTAATCACATTATAAATTAATATTAATGTTTGTTAAAATTACTTTCGTGGTACAAGGGCATCATTTCTAATATTTTAATGAGTATTTTAATAAAATTTTGTATTCCACCTAATTCACTGGACTAACCCTTATGAAATCTGTAATTTCTGGATAAACATGGAAAATTAAGGTCACAGACCTCTTTAATTTTCATCACATGTCATTGCATAATGAAGTTATGCATTAAAAATAGAATACCATGTTTTCTAATTTATCTTGCGAAAAGATCGTGTTTTTTCCAATAAATGTTATATATACTAAAGGTTAGCTCATTAATCTTTTAAATACCTATCCAAACTCTAATGCATATTAATGTATGCTTAACATATTTTCATGGTACATAGAAATCATTTCTAATTTTCCAATGATTAATTTTTTAAAATTTTATGTACGACCTAATTTATTTACTAACCTCTATAAGATCTCTATTTTCTAGTGAAATGAGAACACCTAAGGTCTTAAACATCTTTAATCTTCATACTATGTCAGTACATGATGCAGCTATGCATTAAAACAAAAATTTCACATTTTCTAATTTATCTTGAAACATGTGGGTTAATTCCTTATAAAAAGATTAAATTTTCCGTTAAATATTATCTATACTATTTAGCCTCTTTAGTGTTGTTGAAAAATACCTAACCACACTCCAAATTTTTATATATGCATGCTAAGATTATTTTCATAGTACATGGGCTTCATTTCTATTTTTTCTAATTTATCTTGAAATCTGTGAGTTACCCTACAAAGATCAAGTAATTTATAAAACTTATATACCACATAAATCAAAGAACTAAACCTTATGAAACCTCTATATTCTAGAGAAATTGGGACAACAAAAGTCTCAGACATCGTTGATCTTTATCTTATACCTCTGTTGAAGACATCTATGCATTATAAGAAGAATACCGTATTTTCTAATTTATCTTGAAATCTGTGAGTTAACCCTACAAAGATCAAGTTTTCCAATAAATGTTGGATACTGAAGTTTAAGCTTTTATGTAGATTAAAAATATCTAATCACATAATACATTTTTATTAATGTATGTTAAACTTATTTTCATCGTATATGGGCATCGTTTCTAATATTTTAAAAACTTCAGATTCCACCTAATTATGTGGACTAACCTCTATAAAATATGTAATTTTTTTTTATGAAAATGAGGACAAATAAGGTCTCAGACCTCTTTATTTTATCACATGTCAGTGCATGATGAAGTTAGTTATGCATTAAAACAAAATAGCGTATTTTCTAATCTATCTTACCTAAATATCTAATTTTTTCCAATAAATGCTATATATACTAAAGTTTAGCCTGATTAATATTTTTTTAGAAATACCTAATCAAACTATAAATTTATATTCATGCATGATAAACATACAGTACATAGGCATCATTTCTAAATTTCCAACCATTATTTTTTTTACAAATTCAGATATGTTATAATCAGTGGACTAACCTAAGGTCTTAAACCTCTTTAATCTTCATACTATGTCATTACATGATGCAGATATGCATTAAAAAAAATTACCAAAATTTTAATTTATCTTGAAATATGTGCGTTAATCCCTACGAAAAGATCGAATTTTATGATAAATGTTATCTATAATATTTAGCCTCTTTAATGTTTTTTAAAAAAAAATACTTAATCACACTCTAAATATATATTCTAAACTTATTTTCATGTTATATGAGCATCATTTCTAATTTTCCAATTAGTAATTTATTTAAACTTCATATACTACTTAATAAGTGGACCAACCCGTATAAAAACTCTATTTTCTGGAGAAACGAGAACACCTAAGGTCTCAACAATGTTAATTCTCCATACCATGTTAGTGCTTGATGCAGAATTTTTTTAAAAAAAAAAAAAAAATCACATTTTCTAATTTATCTTGAAATATGTGGGTTAACCTCTACAAAAATATTGAGTTCTCCGATAAATGTCTCTTTAGTTTTGTTTAAGAATACCTACCACATTCTAAGTTTATATCAATGTACTAATCTTATGTTCATGGTATATTGACATCAGTGCTAATTTTCAACCCAGGAATTCAATAAAACTCCATATACCAACAAAATCAATGAACTAAACCCTATAAAATGTCAATTTTCTAGAAAACTTTTGACAACTAAGATATCAAAAATATTTAATATTCATCATTTATTAGTGTTAGATGCAGTTATGCATAAATACAAAAATTTCAAAATTTCTATTTTTTCTTTAAATCTATGGGCTAATGCCTACGAAAAAATCAAGTTTTAGGATAAATGTTATTTATACTTAAGTTTAGCTTCTTTAGAATAGTTCAAAATATCTAACCAAATTAAAAATTTATAGTAAAGTATCCTAAATTTATTTTTATGGTAAATGGGCATAAATTATAATTTTTGAACGAGTAATTCAATAAAACTTTATATATGACGTAAATCAAAGAACTGAATTCTATGAAATCTCTATATTCTAGAGTAATTGTGACAACATAGGTGTAAATATCCTTGAGGTTCATCTTGTATCTGTATTGGATGCATCTATGCATTAAAAGGAAATACTATATTTTCTAATTTATCATGAAATATGTGGGTTAACCCATACAAAAAGATCGAGTTTTCTAATAAAGGCTATATACTGAAATTTAAGCTCTTTCATGTGGATTAAAAGTGCCTCTTCACATTATTAATTTTTATTAATGTATGTTCAACTTCTTTCATGGTACATGGGCATCGTTTCTAATATTTTAAAGAGTATTTCAATAAAAACTTCATATTTCACCTAATACTGTGGACTAATCTCTATAAAATTTGTAATTTTTGTAGAAACGGAGACAAATAAGGTCTTAGGCCTCTTTATTTTTTATCACATGTCAATGCATGATGAAATTATGCATTAAAACAAAATACCATATTTTCTAATTGATCTTACCGAAATATCGATTTTTTGCAATAAATACTATAGATACTAAAGTTTAGCCTTATTAATTTTGTTTGAAAAATACCTAACCACACTCTAATTCATACTAATTTATGATAAACATATTTTAATGGTATATGTACATAATTTCTAATTTTCCAACGAATAATGTTTTTCAGAATTCAGATACGTCCTAATTAGTGTACTAACCCCTAAAAAATCTATATTTTCTAGAACAATGAGAGCACCTAAAGTCTCAAACATCTTTAATCTTCATACTATGTCCTTTCATGATGCAGCTATGCATTAAAATAAATATTTCTCATTTTCTAATTTATCTTGAAATATGTGGGTTAACCCCTACAAGAAAATCGAGTTTTTCGATAAATGTTATATATAGACCTCTTTAGTTTTTTATTAAGAATACCTAACCACATTCTAAGTTTATATTAATGTAATAATCTTATGTTCATGGTACATCAGCATCAGTTCTAATTTTCAACCGAGAAATTTAATAAAACTCTATATATCACCAAAATCAATGAACTAAAACCTATAAAATCTCAAATGTTTAGAGAAATTTAGACAACTAAAATATCAAAACTCTTTGATATTCATCATTTATTAGCGTTTGATGCAGCTATGCATAAATACAAAAAGAAATCAAAATTTTAAAATTTTTTTTGAAATTTGTGGGTTATTCAAGTTTTAGGATAAATTTTATTTGTACTTAAGTTTAGTTTCTTTAGAATTGTTTAAAATATCTAACCACATTAAAAATTATACTAATGTATCTCTTGGCATATTCATCTCTAGAATATTCACTATCTCCGAACTCACTAAGTGTCCTGGACGCAAATCTACACAATCTTTGTCAAACTCAAGCCCAAATCTTTTAACAAACAAGCTCCTTATGATTTGAAGCTCCTTAAGCTCGCCGCCGATTCTTGATGCGACAAATATCAGTCCGGCCATTGCTTCTTTAGTTTCATTTGGTAAGAGATGAACATCGCTGGCGAGAGAGACATAAGTAATTAGGGTTATGGAGCCATTCAAGTTTTTAAATGGTACCGTGTGATACAAATCATATGAAACTACTAACCTTTGACGATTTAAAAGAGAAAAATTCCGTAATATGGATGTGCAGAAGTACTCGACCTGATCGTAAGCTGATAACCTTTTCTCGTCCTCATAGAAATGCTTCGTCTATGTTTTTTTCAGTTTTATTATCATGGAAAATTTAATTGTCAGATAAGAGAACTAATTATCATCAAGACATGGATCAAATAATAATAATAAATGGTTACTAAAAGTCAGAGCCTATAATCAAGTGAATTATTGTTACTGGATCTCCAAAAATTCTAAAGTTTTTATTACTTACCTTAGGAAGTGCTTCGAGTAAGCGATCATTAAGAAGGAGATTATCAATATCGGACCGGGACTGTTTAACCATACACTCTCTTCGTCTCCGATGAACCTCAACAGAACGTTGTAGACTCTCGATATAGAGTTTGCTACGAATAAGACATCAGATTAACCAAATACTTTAACAATAAACAAAAACATTTATCCTTTTAACGTAAGTAAACTAGGTTTCTAACCACTTTGAAGCTTGTCGCCATCTTGAAGAACGAAACAAAACAGCAAAAACATTACGAAAGCAACCAGGTTTCGGTTCTTTATTCTTGGCACACGCCGTTTCCTTCCTTCGGTAGGATTGTGAATAGAGCATATTTGATAAAGAAAGATCGAATAATGAGACGTTAATTATATACTGTATGTATAGGAAATACAATCTATTTATATTACCCTTCAAAAGTGGAAGTAAATAAAGCATTTAATATTATGATTTACATATGGTGCTAAAAATCTGAGAAACACACCTTTTCGTTTCCAATATGAATGTGGAAATATACTCTTGTTTGACCAAGAAAAAAAGAATTTGAAAATCCAAATACATTTAATGTAGTTGTTTTAATACATTGATGATACATTATTAGTACATCAGTAATAATAGGAACTCAAAAAGCATTGCATGAGTTTCATCAATCAGCGGCAATTCTAAGTCATCTGTTGAATTTATTAGAACATTTGAACCATTGTTACACACAAAGCTGACAAGGAATACAATCCTTTCAGAGTCAAAAGTCGGGAAGTAATAAACCGCACATCCCGACTTAGTCAAAAGTCGTTTGTTAAATTAATGAAATCAACATTGTGTCTTCTCTTTTTTTTTTTTCTTTTTTTTTTTTGGAACACCAACATTGTGTCTTCTACCATTGTAAATCCGTAACTCCAGCTTTGATCCGTGCGTCTATGCAGATTTTGGTTTTAATTTTTATAAATTATTTAATGATATTTTTGAATATATAGATTATTTGAATATTTTTAAGTTCTTACGAATTTACCTGGATTCGGAAAGATCAGACTCGAATTCGAAAATTTTTAAAAATTTGAATGAAATCTAATTTAAAAACCCAAAAATTTAACATCCAAAAATCAATTCGTACTCGAATCAATATCTAGATGTCCATATCTAAGTAATTTTGTAAACAAAAATTGTTAATCTGGTTGATTTTTTGTTACGAATGAAGTAACTTGTGAAATTATTATGGTTAACACATAAAATAAATAATATTAAATTATTGTAGTAAATATAACTAATGAATTAGTTAGGACAAATGAAAAAAGGAAGATGTAACAAAACACTTTAAAATATGTAAGTTTTGTTTGCAATAAATGTTGTTGAATTAATTAGAAACATAATAAATGAAGTAGTAACAAAACACTTTATAATTAGTTTTAAAATTAAATGAAAACCTATAAAACCACTTAAAAATATGCAAGTATTATTTTGTACTTTAATTTTAGTAGAGTATTAGATATTGATTTGTGCATCCCCATGGATGTTAACTTTGAATTTTGTTTTAAAAATTAATATTTTCTTTTAAAATTAATATTATATATTTTACATGTGTCACCATTAGTTAATTATATACTGCTTATTTGAATATTTATAGAATCTATCATAATCGTATCAGATAATATGATTAATTTTGGCTATTTTAAAGTTATTTTTAGTTTGGATATAAAAATATCTGAACTGAATTAGTAATATATTTATTTTTGGTAAAATATCCAAACCCATTTTAGATATATATTAGTTATTTTTCTTGATATTTTATACATCAGAGCCATACTTATCTAACTTGAGAGAACCTAATTCAAAACCCACCAAAAGTTATAATATTTGAATGAAACTTAATTTTAAACCGAAAATGCTATCCAAAAGAAATGATTTATACCAGGATAGATACCGAATGCGTGTAAATAAAAAAAAAATATTAACCATTTTGAATTCTTGTCACGAATGGAAAATTCCATTGAAACATATTGAATTATTACGGTTGATATAAAATAAATGTTGTCGAATTATTATGGTAAATATAACTAATAAAGTATTTAAGTAGAAAAAGTTAAAGAATGTAAAATATATAATAAAACATTTTAAATAGATAAATTATGTTCGTTATTAATGTAATAAATGTTGTTAAATTATTTAGAAAATACAATAATGAAGTGTTAAGAATTTATTAAAAAGAAAAGAATTTTTTAAAAGCTAATTTAAAAATAAACAAGTATTATTTTATTCTTCAGTTTTAATAGAATACATTTTTTCTTGATATTTGTAAATCTAGGTGTACTCTTGGTGGTTTTTACTTTAAAAGACAACTCTTCTGTATTTAATTGTACTCTTTATGGGTCTTTTACCGGCCCATTTGTTGTTTAACTTTAGGCCCATTAAAAGTTCGGCCCATCTTATAACATCTAAACGCAGTCATTTTGCTCGTCAAACAAGTTGAAACAGCTTGTCCCATAGGTTTAACTTCTGTCCTAAAACCCTAAAAAATAATTTAGCTCTTGTTTACGCAAATTAGAAAAAAAAAAAAAAATCAAATGGGGAAGAAGAGAAAACACAGCGAGACTGAAGCGGCGCCGCCGGTGAAGAACGACTATTCTGCTCCGGAGAGGCCTAAAAGAACCCTATTAGGCTGGAAAGACAAGAACGAAGATGCTGAGGAACCTAAAGCAGCGCCTGTGTTCAGGAACAAAGAGAAGGTTCTCGTGACTTGCTCACGTAGGATAAGTTTCAGGTATAGGCATCTGATGTTGAACATAGTGTCGCTTCTGCCTCACTGTAAGAAAGATAGTAAGGTTGAAGCTAAGAGCAGTAAAGGGGAAACTCTTAATGAGCTTGTTGAGCTTAAGGGCTCTTCTTCCTGCTTGTTTTTCGAGGTAAAGTTTCCACCTTTTTTCTATATATATAATTTTGTTATATAGAAGTAAGATGACGACATTGGTCTTAATGTCACCGTGTCTTAATAAGCTGTAAAATCAAATGTGGTCTTAATTTAATTTTCAAGAAACTGAAGTTGGTAGGTGTTTGTATGTTTTGGTGTTTCAGTGTAGGAAGCATAAAGATCTGTACATGTGGATGGTTAAGTCACCTAGTGGACCCTCTGTTAAGTTCTTGGTTAATGCTGGTAATATCTCCATCCTCTTGTTCATTGTTTCAAGAAGAGATTGATTTTAGCTTTAAATCTGACTTGTGTGTTCGTTGATTCTGTATATGGTGTAAGTTCACACAATGGAGGAGCTGAAACTCACTGGAAATCATCTGAAAGGGTCACGCCCTCTCTTGACGTTTTCATCTAATTTTGATAAAGATGTGAACTGGAAGCTTTTGAAAGAGATGTTAACACAGGTTATTATCACATTCACTAATGTTCCTGGTTAGTTGGTTTGTACCGATTTTAATTAGGTTTCTCTCCTATCTCTTGTAGGTTTTTGGAATCCCCAAGGAACATAGAAAGTCTAAACCGTACCATGACCATGTGTTTGCTTTCTCAATTGTCGATGACCATATATGGTTCCGTAATTACCAGGTTAGTTCAACATCATTGGCACCTTAGAGATTATTTCCTTTTTTTGCAGCTTGAGTTATTTAGTGAAGGTCTGTTTTTATTGTCACATTGCAGATATCTGTACCACATAACGAGGCTGACAAGGTTGCACGAGGTGGTCTTGATAAAATGACTCTTGTCGAGGTATGGCTATATAACTACTAGTAACAACAGTTTGCGTTATTATGATGAATTGGTTCTGATTGAAATATATAATCTGATGACAGGTTGGTCCAAGGTTCTGTTTAAATCCGATTAAGATCTTTGGAGGCAGCTTTGGAGGTCCAACGCTTTACGAGAACCCATTCTACGTATCTCCAAACCAGGTACTGTCTTATCTCACCACATACATTTTGATGATGCACCTTTTAATTTAATTTCTTTCAATTTTTGTTCTGTCAGATTCGAGCATTGGAGAAAAGGAATAAAGCTGGGAAGTTTGCTAAGAAAATAAAGGCAAAAACAAGAAGAAAGATGCATGAACTCTCCAACCCATTGGAGCCTGATGAGTTTGCTGACATGTGGAAAGATGATGAATGATACCAGCTTGATCAAGTCTTTGTTCTTGTTGTAGACTTTCTAATTCACAGCATCAACACATGTTTGTCTTTACTGTTCGTGACTCTGTTTTTTGTTCTCTCCCTGTATTAATCGTAGTTTGAGTTTGTTTCCTTGCAATTAAAGATTCAACAAGTAAAAAGTTCCATCTAAAGTTCTCCAAGGTTAGCAAAAAAAAACTAGAAGCAAATGAATCTTAGTTTCTTTAAGCTTGAAGGGCTCAAAACAACCAACATATTTTTGTCAAGAATAATTGGTATGTCCTTTTCTACAACATTTTGTAATAGTGTGTCTTGTTATCACTTACATATAGGGTCTATCTTTCAATCAATTTTCTCCTCAATGGTAAAGACGTATCCTCTGTGCAGAAATAATTACACATGTCCTCCTTATGAATGAGCTTAATTAAGATTTTTGTTGAATTAACAATGGATGTTACATCCCCGCTTAACTTGGAGGTAAGAGCCCTTCAATCATAAAGCATTTGAACGTCAAATTGTTGGAGGTCTTTCTCATCTTAGGGAAATGTAGTTTTGAATGTATGTATGAAAAAAGGTATTTGATGGAAGCCTTGTAATGTATCATCTCAGTTCAGGTTATTATAAGCTTCTATGCAACAGCTGAACATGAGAAGGAAAGACTTGAGTATTTGGGGCGGGGAGATATCTGCAATTACAATCAAAATAGCACCGGATCCCACGATGACCATGTTTTTTCTTGACCACGCATCATCAACCCATCCACCTAACCAAATATATATTAAACATCAAAAGTAAATAAGGTGATATATATTTGGAAAAATAGAAAAATATGAAAATTTAGATGAGAACTAGATTTTTTCCCCGCGCTTAAAAAGCGCAGATATTATTTTTGTTGTTTTATCTACATATGCATCGATAAGTATTTTGCTTTGATGATCAAGTTATTATGTGGTTATAAGGAATTTTTGTTTTATAATGTTTCAGACAATTTTTTTATGTTTCTAAATAAGTTAATAATGGTTGTACCGGAAATGTGTACTTGAGAACAAATTGTATATCTAACAATTAAATGGTCTAATTTTTTTTTAGTTTTGTGATTAATTCGTAAAATCATTTAGTTACAAATTTTTAATCGCTCAGTCCGACCCGGCCAGTCCAATCCGCTCCGTAGCGGGTTGAGTCATTTTTTCGACTGAAAAATTTGACCCACCTGACCCGCAAAGAAAATGTATTTTTGCAAGATTTTTTTTTTTATAAAATTTGAAAGAGAATCAACCCATTAATAAAACCCATTAGTATATAGTTTCTAGGTCCAAATAAAAAAAATTAAAATATCATTAATGCAAAATTAAATTTATTTATAAGATTAAAGGTAATTTAAGAAAACATAAATCATTCATTAGAAGGAATGATCTTATTTTAATGGTATTGATTAGACAAAAACAACATCTTTAACTTTATTACATGTCCTTATGAAACTAACACTTGAAACAACATCTTAATAGTGTATTTTGTTTCTACAAGGTAAATTACATTTTTGTCTTAGTGAATCTGTCAGTTGGCTTTTAACTTGGGAATGACAAAATAACCCCTGAAGACGAATGATTTATATGCTCGCCAAGATCATATCTGTCAGTTGGCTTTCTTTTTTAATTCATAAATTTGTTGAGGTATTCTTTTTTTTGCAATTTCTTATATTGTTTCTCTCTCTATAATGTTTATTAACCAAGTCTTAACCATTGTGGGATGTGTGCTGACTTTTTGTAATAGTGTCTTGCTATCACTTGTTTATAGGTCATCTATCATCAATCAAACAAGTTCAGTGTTTGTTCAAAAAGTAAGTCTAAAATTTAATTTGTTAAAGAATATCACTTTAAAAGTATTACTGAATATCAATTTAAAACATTTTTATGCGATTTTTTAAGTGATGTTGGCTTTTCACCTGAAATGACAATATCACCACGAGCGGCGTTGTGAGTGATGTAAGTAAAATGCTGTGAATTTTCAGTTTACCTTTTTTAATTTAATTAAAAATAGTTTGGCGGCATTGAACTAAAAATGATGATATAGCTCATGAGCCCGACGAAGGATTTATATACTATCTTCAGATCAAATCTTGCGGAAATACTTGAAACGCAAGCAAGAACACATAAAAACTCATAATCTCCGAATGCATTTTTCTGAAAGTTTATGTTTCATTTATTCAATAATAAAATCTGGACTTCTGGTTAACAATAATAACCAAGGTAATACAATACCGTTTTTCAGTCCGGTTTCCCAAGCATAGCTGTAACAACAACAACCTCAGATGTCTTATTGCAACGAAGTTAATAACAATGATTACAATACAACTCCAGATTCAAGTAAGGAAATTCTCAACAATCACAATGCGTTTCTTGAACACGCATCGGCCTAAACAAATATATATTAAACATCAAAATTAAATAATGTGACATATATTTGGAAAATTAGAAAATATGAAAATTTAGATGAGAATTAGACAAAAACAACATCTTAACTTTATTACAATGTGCTTATGAA
Source organism: Eruca vesicaria subsp. sativa (assembly GCA_932364175.1). NCBI lineage: Eukaryota > Viridiplantae > Streptophyta > Magnoliopsida > Brassicales > Brassicaceae > Eruca > Eruca vesicaria. The sequence continues at coordinate 25,011 of CAKOAT010937376.1, forward strand.
ACTAAAGCTTGAAATTTGGAATATTCAGAAAATGCATAAAAAAAGTTGGAATGTTTATTAAGCAAGTTTTGTGACAGTTGTGGGAAGCGTGATGATAATAGTGTATTTATCCCTATAAGGTAATTAAATTTTTGTCATTGGGAATCGGGTGAGTTTTTCTTAGTTGACTTTTAACCTGAAAAGACAAAATAGCCGCATAAGCTGAAGGACTAAACGTTCAAATCTTGCACAAAACAAGAAACAAAGCCAAAGAAAGAGAGAGAGAGAGATAGAGACTCAACCGTCTCCCAACTGAAAATTTTCTATTTGATTTTCTCACAGTCGCATGGATTTTTAGAGTCTCGCATGAAAATTTCTATTTGACTTCGCCACAAGTCGTGGGAGGATCTGTTTACTCATTTGATTCGGTCAGAGATGCATATTTGTAAGTGTTTTTGGCTCTCTTTGGCTGGCGTATATATTATAAGATGTACATCATAATTGCTTAAGTTTATTGATCATCATATGTACTATATTTATAGAGTTTACATGGAGACTTTGCAAGAGTCTATATACACAAGTAGTCCTTAAAGTATATGACTTATCTAGATAACATAGTTATCATTATCCCTTAACATAATTATCCCAATATATATGATGTTTATATGTTGTGTTTATAGGTTACATGGATAATGCACTATCATCATGTTCGACGTCCGTTCCGTTCCGTTCCTTCACAAGCAAGAGTCTCATACTGGTACACGTTTATTCGCCAAATATGTGGAAATATACTGATTGTGGTTTGTGCTAACAAAATAGATATATTCAGCAAGACGTCAATACATATTGTGATATTCCTCTAAACCTATTTGAAGGTTGCGTGTATTGAGGTGTCGGCACTCGCAGGTTGCAATTTCGAGATGACCTAGCAAAAATGTTGACTGATTACCACAATGGCCTCCTTGAGATAGACCGAGACTCTTTCACCCTTTTTGAACCTTGACCTGAAGTTCCCACCGTAAGTCGCTATGATTTTGACTACAATTTTCGCTGGCAGCAGCAGATTTAAATCTGAATAATTCAAAGCAGTAGTTTCTTCTCGTTTAGATGACATATTTGCCTGTTATGACAATGTTAAAGGAACTACAGCGATGAAGAGCTGATACATTTCTGGATATGGATTAGAGATGTTTGAACGCTATATAGAATTGTTTAGTTGTTTTGGATGTATGGAAATAATGGTACTAACTAAAGCAAACACTTGAATATACCGATTCAACTGAAGCAATGCATGTTAATCAAATATGGAAGATCAGTCTCTATCAAGAACATTTTTTGATGTGGAAAAATTAAAAAGGTTGGCAATCTTACTATTTAGACTTGCAATGTTGGACCAAGGTGTTGTTCAACATGGTATTGAAAATAGTCATACGGTATCGTAAACTGACAAATGGCTTTCAACTGATATTGTGCTCAAACGGTTGGAGACTGCCTGGATACATAACTCTTTGGATTACATCTATAAATCTCACAGTCGAGGACACGATACAATATTTTTTAACGGTGATAATGGATAATAGCATACCTAGACCTCATATGATATTACCAATTTTGATTCAGTGGAGGTTATGGAAGTCGAGGAATCTACTTTGCTCACAGAAAGACATCTTGGCTGATATATAAAACCCAACATACTAGGTTGGATGTTGCCGAGTGGATTATGATCATAACAATTTAAGTTTTTTCCATTTTTTTCATACAAACGGTAAAAAAAATTGTGAATAGAAAAGAATACGACATTCCATACTTGCCAAAAAAAAATATTCCATACAAATGTTATTATTTCATTCTATTTTTTGACAATCCAGATACAACCTATACGGAGTCAGCCTTAAAAATATAGAGGTTGGAAACAAATTTAAAAATAAGGCATGTTAATAAATAAAGATATAAGTAATCAAATTAAAAAGAAATATGGTAATGCTGATTGAGCCCTCCACATTTTTTATAATTTAGGCAGCTTTCACCACCAAGCTATTGAAAATTTTACAGTCAGTAAAGTATTAAATAAAATGAAGGCCGGAAGCCCAAGTTTCCTTCTCTTCCGGTCTGGGTTGTATCTGCCTATATCTATTAAGTTGATTTCTTTTAAAATTATTTTTTTTTCTTACTTTACTTAATTTTGTCTTTACACATTTCCATGCTTAATTGGTTGTTTTTTTTTCATTTTATATAAACAAACTCTATGTGTTTTTTTCGACTAGAGAACTTATTTGCAGAATCATTGTTTACGTACGGTTTAAGAAACCGTGGACAAGACTGGAACAACCACCAACTATATAAATAAAAATATAAATTTATTAGCTAACATATCAGCTTTTGTGGTAAAAAAAAATAGCTAACATTATCAGCATATAAATGTTCCCTTCAGAAATTCACACTTGGCGAGGGAAAATATAAAAAACTCTTTAAGTTGATTGCTAAAGAAACAGAAATCACTACAAAAAGGTTAGATTAAATCATTTATTTTATATATTTGTATTACTTATAAATGATGTAAAAACATTTTACATCACTTAGAAAAATGACTTACTTTTTGGTGATGCAAATAATTTGTATCATTTTGTTTAAAATTAATGTAAAAATAACAAATATTTTCATCAATTATTTTTAAATGATGTTAGTATGTGTCAATTGATAAAAATGATGTTACCATTTACATCGTTTGTTCTAAATGATGTTTGTATTAGTGTCAGTTTAATAAATTGATTTTAATTATTTGCATCATTTATGATTACGTGATGTATAATTAATATCAATTTTTAAAATGATGTTAATGTTAGTATCAGTTAAAAACATCGTTTGTTCTAAATGATGTTTGTATTAGTGTCAGTTTAATAAATTGATTGTAATTATTTGCATCATTTATGATTACGTGATGTATAATTAATATCAATTTTTAAAATGATGTTAATGTTAGTATCAGTTAAAATGATTTTAATTATTTATTTATTAATAAATATAAAATAAAATTGATATCAGTGATTTAGTTATTAATAAATAAGATAATACTGATTTCGCTTTTTAAAGTAGCTTAATAATTATTTGTTTTAATTTAAAATTAATAACGTCAATTATTAAAATATTACTGTTACTTTTATATGTATAACGTCAATTAAGTCAATAAATTTTATGTCAGAATTTTGTTTTGTATTCATAATTTTTTTATTGAAAATACAAATACAAAGGAGAAAACAACATTAAAAAGATTTATAAAGAAGTCTCAAGAAAAAGTGAATTAAAAGAAAGAAAACATTGTAAAAAAAGCCATGAAAATTCTTCACTCCAGATTTGTTTTCTTTCTTCTTGTATATTTCCATCTTCCCTTAGACTCTTATATCTGGACGCTCCTCATCAGTCATTTTCCTGGAGAATACATCAACACCTGACCAAAATTAAGTTTCTCCTCCAATGCCTATAGCTTCTGTTGAAGTCATTAGTATAAAAGGCCAGAAGAGAATGAATACATATAAAATATTTAACCCAAAAAAAAAAGAATCAAAAGAAGAAGAAAAGCAGAAAGAAAAAATAATACCTTTTAAAAGATTACCATCAAATTCATTGGAAACAAAAGCGTCATCATCATATAAGAAACAAAATAGTTTAAGCCGATCGCATGCTAATGGGACGATTACTCACATAAGAAAGAAATTTTGATGGTTTGTTAATTATTGGTGTTTAATCCTCCTATACATTAAAAGAGAAGTCACTTGGACACGTGTCGCTCACACAGGTCTTCTCAGAGAAATTCTGACAATCTGATTGGTTGATTTTTTTCAATTTTCTTTGGTATTTTTTTAATTTTCGCCGTGCAAATGGTTTGACAATCGTATCTCATATATTCGTTTACCTTAATTACTTGCCTTATATAATATTCGGGAACATTAATTAGAGAGCTAACATTAATTTTGGGAATCTTATATAATATTCGTTAAATCGTATCTCAAATATTTGGTTACGTTAATAGAGAGCTAACTTTATATTCGATAACTTGCGAAACAAGCTGGAAATTAAATGCCAAAGATGTCAATCTCATACCATTAGGAAAGCTTGACAATATATATACGATGTCCCTTCTTTGACAATATATATACGATGTCGTCAACGCAATTGCAGTGAGAATGGCGAATAATGATTTGAAGACATGGGTTTCGGACAAGCTG